>VZSC01007875.1:21807-156747 GCA_013398225.1 Steatornis caripensis
CCTCAGCCCCAGGCGGGGCCGCCTTGGAGCCGGGGGAGCTTGGAGCAGCTTCTGCCAGCGGCTGCCCGCCCGTGTAGCCCCTGCCCCGCTACCACATCCCCGCCACACAGACCCAACACAATGATGAGAGGAAAAACATGAAATAGAATTGTAAAGACTACTAATACTGGAATTTTATGTTCTGGGAAGAGACTGGGAAGACCACAGTGCAGGTAAAAAATCAGGTTTATGATGTGGTTAATCTATTTTTGTTAGCATGAGTCATTTCCATCTGTACTTCAATTCCATAGAAGGTTTCCAGCCATGGCTTACTGTCTTATCCCAGGCCTGGAAGTTTCTTCCTCAACTAACTTCCTAAGACAATGAGGAGCTGATAGGAAAGGGAATAAAAATTATAAATCGAAGGCACAGAATATCAGCAGGTAACAATCAAAAGAGTCCAGATTACGTTCTGTACCAGGAGGAAAACATTCCTGTACCAAGAAGCTAACAAAGCTCCAAGTTCAGTGCCTTGAATAAGATAGATGAGATCAACATCAATGCCCATACTAAATCATTAAGAATTGTTCTGTGTATATGTTTTCTCAAAAACAGAGCCTAAATAGATACCTGCTTTGTTTCACAGTTTACAGCATTTTACAATGCAATAAGAAAACATCATCTCTGTGTTTTACACTCAAAGGGCAGAAAGACAGGTTTTGCATTATTTCATGTAAGCAGAAACAGAAATGAATACCTTTTCGTACTGACCTAAATTCTTGAAATTGAAAATTTGGCTTTAGTGTTTTCTTGAAAACAGGAAAAAGAAGAAAACCTGCAGATTTCTTAGCATCTTGTCACCTATGTCTACCTAGAAATATTAATATTGAAAAATTATAATGCTTCTGAATCTAGTCCTGATTTGGAGAACTTTTTCAAATGTATTTCTTTCTAAATGATCCTCCTAACTCTGTAACACACACACACACTTGCATACACAGTCACATCCTATGTATCTTTGTATTTCAGGGCCTTCTGCCATCCTCTAGTCTTAGTTTAGTGCAAAAAAAAATGACAAAGAAAGATTATTTGGGTGCTTTGTTCTTACAACTTCTGTCCTGTATTGCAATGTCCTTTTATTTGCTTTTATTCTATCTTATAAAAGCAAACTGTTTCAAAGAAAAAAAAAAAAGATTCAAAGAGATTCAAAGACAAAAAACTACGGTTTTCATACTGCCCAGAGTCTATTGCAAGTGAGCAGAAGCTGAAAGAAGGAATGACGTGCCATCAAATGGGAAAGAGGAGAGATTTTCCCTGAAATGGGTTTTAGATCAGACTGTTGTCATTAGTAATCTTACTGGCTGGGTATTTGATTGGTTTCTTAGCAGAGAAAAAAATCACAGAAGTTCAGTAATAAATGCCAAAAATAGCAATTAAATAAAGAGAAAGAGATTTATGACAATGGTTAAAGAACATTTCTGTGACAAAAATTACATAGGACTTCCTGTTGCTGAACCTGGAGGGTTGCGCTGGGTGTTTGGAGAAAGCACTTTATGCGGGCACTCCCTCAGATATGCCCCAGCAACTTCCATGTTCATGGGATAATTATGACTGTTTGGAGAAGGAAAATTAATTGCTGTAGCTCCAACCATACTTGTGTATGATTGTCATCCATCACCAAAGGAATCTGGGGTCCTTTTTCTAGTTATGACAGCACACAGATGGGATGGACCAGACTTCGTAACACATTTATTTTGTGAAAACAGGAATGTACATTCACAAAACAGTTGAGCCATAAGACGTCTAAAACTCTTTGACTTCCAACGAGAGTGCTTCCCTCACCTTTCTGGTCCTGGCCTTAGCTTGGTACCCACTTCTAACACTGGTAACTAAGTACAAAGTAGAAACCGGCTTGCTCAAAGTTTCATTTCCTCTTCCGCGATCTCAGAAATAACACATGAAAATGTGTGTAGAGGTTTCAGAAATACATGCTATATAAAACCATGTTACATTAAAGCCCGGTAGATTTGAGGGAAGCCAAGGTTTACTCTGCTCTTTCCTTGCCTTCCTCACACAACTGGCTTGGGCAAGCGAATAACCCTAGACTGGTAAATTCCAATGTATCCTCTCACAAATCCTGTAGATTTGTTTGAGTAGCTATGAGGGAGAGAGGCTGAGTGACTTTTCTTAAGCCTCAAAAGCAAATTACGTCAAGTTTTTATAAAATGAGAGCTGTCTTCCAGTCTCAGAAGAATCAGGGTTCCATCCCTCCTGTCTGGAGTTCAAGGAGATACAGTATTTTAACATGATTTATGTATTCAGTACAGACATACATCTGAGAAAGACTTTTCCAAACCAGCTTCAGACATTCTCCAAAGCCTGCTCCAGCAGAGATCAAGGTCTGATGGAGCCCAGAGGCTTAGGGACAATGATTAGAAAAGCATGGAGTCCAGAGACAAATAGCTAAAGAACATCCTCATGGTCAATGTCCTTTATTGCTTTCACCAGGCCAGCTGCTTCAGTCCTTGGGCATACAGCCTTCATTCCTAGGCAATGCCAAAATTGGATAGGATTCTTCCTTGGCTAAGGACAAGTGTTGACAGGGGCACAATAATTTGGAAGTCAAGAAAAAATTTCTTTCAGCACTGTGTGTCTTTCAGACAGCATTTTGTCTCGGGATGCTGGCAGACTACTGTGGCTCCTTGCCAAGTATTCTGCAAAGCAGCAGGGGACCAGATTCCTTTTTATAAAGACTTTTAGATGACCACAGACTGCTGAACACAGCATGCTCTTCCTTACGGGTGGACTGAGACGGACTTCTTCTTTGTCTATAAGGTGTGTGGGAAAGGCCAGTAAAACAGTACTTTATATCGGTAAAACACCAGGACTCCTTCCAGTAGATGCGTCCCTGTCACCTGATGATTTGAGTCTTGTTTCCTGATTCATTGCTCTCTGATTGCTTGCATACTCTTCTCTTCCCCCACCCCAAATAAGATGCTGAAACAATTTGCAGTTTTGGGTGTCACTCTTTGCCACTTACTGGTTTTCTGCCAGGCACTGCTTACAGTTTGTCCTGTTGCACTGTTCGTTAGTGTCAATGCTCCAGTGCATGACACCCATGCCTGGAGCCCCTCAGGGGCTGTCCCTGCATGGATCACCCACAGCTGCTGCCTGTCAGGGATGTTCCTGCCCCAGCAGTTGCTGTGACCAGCACATGGCTTCCTCCCACACATAGCACCACTGCAGCCCCAAAAACATTAACATTGTCACTTGTGCCTATGGCACTGACATGTCATCTGGAGAAAGCTGAGGTGCTTTTCTATACTGGAAGAGAGCAGAGATGCCCAGACTGAATAGGCCCCTCTCTTATGATCCTCAATTAGGGGAATTAATCGGACCTATAAGACTTCCATAAAATTGCAGAAAGGGCTCATAACAGACTTAAACTCACATTTTCCAAGTTCAGCATTAGTCTCATCCAGTGGACTATATTTTCTCTTGCATTATACATCTACTCCCTGCAGAGAAGTCTAAGTAAACATTTTTGCTCTGATTTTGCTGCTCTTATTTATTAATAAGATCAAATTTAATTTCTGAGGAGGTGGCATTTAAATGTAATGTAATTTCAATATGTTTTCTGCTCTCAAGTTGTGATGCAATGGTATCTCTGGTGTGACTATTAACCCCCATAAATACTATTTTATTATAGTCATATGTTTTAATAGTCCAGACTACAGAAGCACAAAAAGATATCTAGGCCCTATAAATTGAACAGATTAGCTGTAATGTTTTGTTATATTTAGTATTGCATAAAATAGATGTGCTTTATGGATTTAAATACAAATAGCTACTTCATTCATGCAGGGAACATTGTCTGTTTACTGGACAACAAATGATCAGCCTAGCACTGTGCTTTGTGGTCTTAAAATTTTTTTTTTTTAACTAGTCTTGTTATGGACTCCTCTTATTGCAGATATCACAAGTCCTCCTGTGGTGAGGACTTGGTTAACCATGGCTGAGGGTCAAATTTCCACCCACTTTCTCACTTATGCCCCACTCCTCAGCAGGACAGGGGAGAAAACATGATGAGAAGGCTCATGGGTTGAGATAAACAGAGGGATATCACTTACCACTTACAGTCATGGGCAAAACAGGCTCAACTTGGGGAATATTAATGTATTTTGTTACCAATTAAACTTGGGTAGTGAGAAAACCCCCCCAAATATTAAACCACCACCTTTCCTCTCCCAAGCTCAACTTCACTCCAGCCTACTCCAGCCCCACTGCAGGCAAAGAGCAAAAGGGATGGTCAGCTCCTCTTGGGTTTTTCTGCCTCTCCAGCATGGACTATAGCTAGGCTGCAGTCTTGCAGGAAAAGATTTGCTCCAGCACAGGCTCTCCACGGGCAGCTTTCCTTCCGGAAATAGCCATCTGCTCCAGTGTGGACTCTTCCACAAGCTATAGGGGAGTATCTGCTGCACCATGGAGCACCTCTTCTGCCTGCCCTGACCTTGGCTCCTTCTGTTGTTTCTCCCTTATTATATCTCCTCTGCCTGTCCAGCATTTTCTGCTCTCTCGCATGTGTTTTCCCGGAGCTACCACCATCATTGCTGACAGACTCAGCAGCATCCAGAGGAGCAGCCCACAAATTCAGTGGTGGGTCCACTGTGGGATGAACTGTGTCTAGCACGAGGCAGCCCCTGAACTCACCTCACAGAGGGTTCCCTGCAGCTCTCCCCGCCCCACAAAACCTTGCCGCAGCCACCCAACACAGGTACCCAACCATTTGTTGCTGTAATTTAAACAATAATGGCTGTACAAGTTGTTACACCTACTTCAGCTTCTTTAGAGTGCTACAATCACACCCATATAGCCTTTTGGTGTAGTAGGACAAGTTACTACACTTTGCCTTTGTGCTTCTCGATTGCCTACTTTTGTAGACCACATGCTGGTTTCACATACCTGGTGACCACTCCAGTGTAATCACTGAAAGGAGCTGCACCTGCAGAAGTCCTGCATTTCAGAGTAATTTCAGAGGTTGCTGCATAACCATGCTGCTTGTTGCTGCCTCTGATCCCAGTATTTTATGTATTATTTAGTGGTTAGGGACTTTGGCAGCTCTAAAGTAGCTATTTTGGAACTTTGCTACTATATCCAGCATTTCTTATTCCCTGCCTGGTATGTCATAATACTTATTTATTTATTTTATTGAGTGTCCCAAAGAACATTATGTTACGTGTGAAAATATCACACTGTGTTATATGGAAGTGCCTTGGGCATAAATGGCAGTGTTTTGGTAGCAGGGAGCCGCAGGAGTGCCTGGTGTGGGAGGAGGCCACGAACTGCCTTGTGCTGCTCACAGCTGGTTCCAGTCACCTCTGAAATGAGCGGGAACACCCCCTCTCACTCCCAAGCTTCACATGAGTTCAGGGTGCTGCTGCTTAGGTGTATGTAAAAAAGGGTGCTAACTGCTGAAGAGAGGAGATGTGTGAAAAGTCAGTTTCGAGAGCTGAGGCTTTTTTGGTGGGGGAGGAGGCGGTGTCCCATGCTAGAGGAGGGGCCGTGCAGTCTGCAGGTGACTCGCCTCAGAGCAGGGACACCATGAGGTATTGCGGCCCTGAGCGATCTCCAGGCTGGAGGCAGGGGTGCCCCCGAGGGACTGCGGGCTCCAGGGGACCCAGGCTGGATGAGGAACGCTCTGAGGCACCGTGCCCTGTGCGGGAGCAGGAAGAGGCAAGGAGCATGGTGGAAAGGAGTGAGAAGCAAGGAGCAGCAGGCAGTGGAAGCAGTTATTTGCTGACCCTGATATCCTGTGCTGCCAGTTGCCTCACAGAAGGGATGGACTGAGTGTAAATCCTAGTGAAAACAAGGTAAGTTAAGGCTTGAAGTGGGAAGGGAGAGGTGTTAGACTGGGGTTGAGCCTAGAAAAGGAGGAGGAAGGATGTTTCCTTAAGTATCTGTTTATTTTTTTTCTCCCTCAGTACCTAAATAAGTACTCAAAAGTTTATATTAATTGATAGTAAGTGAAATACCCTGGCTTGAGACTGTGCTGCCCACTGATAAGGTGTGTAGGCAACACTGGGACCAGGCACTGCCTGGGGTTGGAGTTTGCTGGGTGTAAACAGGTGACAAACAGTTCTACTGTGTTTATATTAAGATAGTGATGATACTTAAAGTAGAGCTTGTAATGCATATGTAGTCAAATAGTTCTTAATGATGTGCTTCACAAAGGCAAGGGGTGGAACGTATTTGGCATCAGTTGCAGGATTCCAGTAGCAGGGGGAGGTGGGGGTCCTCTGTGGGAGAAGGCCCTGAGTTGGTCACAGCCTCTTCCAGCAATCCCCATTGGGTGCCAAAGCAAGCAGCAGGGTTAACCCTTCTCATCAGATGTAGAGAACTAGTGGAATTTTCTTTCTGTGAGATACCACAGTCAGGGCTGACCATAAATTCTAATTTCTGAGGTGTATCTGTAGAGTGTGGTGTGGTTAATTTGGTTTTGTGGGGGTTTTAGTATGTGTAGTGTGCTTGTGGGTTTGTTTTTTGTTTAGGTTTTTTTGTTTGTTTTGGTTTTCTGTTTTTTTTTTTTTTTTAAATTGGTTGGCACTGTTCCTGCCACTAATCAGTTTGGGAGTGGCCTGTATTGTAAAAGTGGATAGCTGACTCCCTATCCCTGGGCTTCTTCAGCAGTGGCTTAGATTAGATAATTTTGGACTGATTAGTGGAACTCTGCAAATTGGTGAATGTCACACCAGCTGACCTGCGTGCTCTCATTTAGGATCTTTGCTATTACTTGAAAGGGGAAAAAAGGGACATAATTTTAGTTATGAAGTCTGACATGGTCATTTGTAATGTGGTGCTGTATTAGCATGATTTGATTATTCAGTCTGCCATGGTAATTTGAGATTAAACACTGAATTAGTGTTGGGTTTTTAAAACTAGGGAGAAGCATTGCTAGACTGTTAAATTTAACATACTGATAACCTTATGCTAAAAGCTTTCTTGTTGGATAGCCTTGCTTTAAATTATTATTTTTTTTCCTTGAAGTCCTTTCATAGCTTGAGTGAATTATTTTCCAGGTGGGAAACTAAATTGTGTGGGATATAATAAAGTTCCCAGATTGTCATTCTGATCACTGCAAAAGTAATTTATAATTTACACTAGATAGAAGAAGTTCAAAGAGGTTAGCAATAATACATTGAAACTTGCTATATGTCATGCTAAATCCTTTTTCCTTCCTTTGTAATACCTACAAGAGTTTGGCCCTTGATGTTCTGGGACTGTATCGGTGCATTTGAAAAATTTTGTACAGTGTAATCTTTTTATCATCTTAAAAAAGCCATTTTCTACCAACAAGGCCGTGAAATCTGTTTCTTGATATGTAGAGTCAGATGGCAGCAAGGGAAAAAATTGATTAAGTTTTTTTATCTCATAATTCTGAATATAAAATATGGAAGTTAAAATTTGTGTGTTATTTTATAAAGTCTGTGTTGTCTGAAAGGCATGAGGAGGACTTTTAATTTTATTGCTTTATCTCTTTCAATCTCATATATATGCATATATTGGAAGTAATTCTTAATTTTTAGAAAGCTAAAGAACTGTTAGGAGATGAGAGAAAAGAATTAGTATAAAAGCAACAACCCTAGTTCAACAGCTTTTGCATCTGGCTTAAATGGAAATAAAACCAACCTTGACACTTTACATGAAAAACTAAGTGTTTTGTTGCCACTTGGTTTCACAGAAATACTGCATGACAGTAGTCCTTGGCCTCAAAACTCCATTGATTTGTTAGAAAATACGTTATCTTTCAGTTCTGGATTCCAGAACAGAATCAAACTGCAAGTAGTTTAGTACCGTTATAAGACTAGTTCTGTAATGTTTTCATCCTCGGCTTGGGGCAGGGAGAGAATACCTGGAAGGAACTTTCCCTGTGAAATGCAGTTACCTTTTCAATTTTACAGGTTCATGTCCTGGCAAGGCATTCAACCAGTACAAAACTGAGCCAAACCTCTTGTGCACTTTGTTAGAGTCTTATAACAGTGACTACCTAATGTTTACCTTTATGCCTTCAAAAGCAATGAGGAGTTTGTTAGCTGAGTAACCAGTAATCTGGATTTTGAGAAATAATGCAACAGAAAAGGCAGATTTCTTTAGTTAGCTTCCAAAACCTCTGGAGGATGAGAAAAAATAATGCACATAATGTCAAATCTTCTGCTATGGTAGTTAAGAGTAAGGATGGATCAAGTGTGTTTTCTTTGTGAGAAGTGTTTATTACAATGCTATTTAGGGTAAAGAGCCTCTTGCTTGTGGAAATTGATGGAGAGTAAAGGGTACACATAGTTTTCCCTCAAGTAAGACATTTCAGTTAAAAATATTTAAAATATTTTTAAATTAAACAGATGTATGAAGCATGTGCTATCCATCTGTAATCATAAATATGCTCTATAACTATACTTAACACAAACTAGCTGTTATTAGCTATATGGGACAAAAGTTGCAAAGAGATCTCAGATTCCTACAACCACTGTCTCAGTTTTCTTTTTTTGGATACTTGGAACCTGATGTTTCAACATGGCATAATAGATTGACATCTTTGCATACACTGCATAAATGTCCTCCTCATCACCAAAAGTGACATGCAGCAGGCATTTTTAGTCAACATTCTTATTGCAGAAGATTAAATGCTGCTACAAACCTCTGAATTCTGACAAACAGCTGTACAATTTTGCATGCCCTTCACATTTGTTCTATGTCCATATAAAAATCATTGTCTATTTATTAGAGAAATTTTGGTTTTTTAAAATCCTGAATATGGTCAGGACGTTGTGGAGGCTATCTTTGAAAATTCAAGCAAACATTCTGCCTAAACGGTGTAGGAGGTGCTGGCCTTCCACTTGTTCTGAAGTTGTACTTTGCTACAGAGTTGGTTGGGGTTTTTTGTGTGTGTGTGTACATGTGTGCAAGGATACAGAGTAGGTATTCCTGGAGGAAAAGTTTTTTGTTCTGACCTGCAGTAGCTCCCCTTGCCTTGCTGTGGTGCTGTCACCTGCATAGTCTTTCACTCAACCCCACAGTAAGTCTCCAGTCACTGCAACCCCCTGTGCCAGATTTAGGTTGCCGACTGATGCCTGGCACTATGAACAGGGGAGGTGGGTGGTGTTTCGGCAGAAACATGGGGGTAGAAGGTGATAAGCAACTAAAAGACCTGCTCAGGTAGTTCAGAGGTCCTGCCCTGTCATGCAGTCTAATGCGTTCCCTAGCATATGGCTCAACATGCACGTGAAGCCCATGTATGAAGGAGCAAGAGGAAGTCTGAGCCATTCTCATTCCGATCAGTCCTGTGCTGTTTCTGTGAGTACCTGCACAACACAGAAATACTATGATTATGCATGGATTCCTTAACAGTGATTTAGATTCAAATAGAAAAGTTATTTTTAAGCCTTATGTGAGCCAACAATCAGGATGATATTTTGTTGTTGTTCCAGAGCTTGCTGTGTTCAATCTCCTGTTTCTGTTGGAGTTGAGGAGCTGGGCAGTTCTGATTTCATCTGTCACTTTGTCAGTATTTTTTTTAAGATATAACATTATTCCTTCAAAACTACTGCATTTCATAAGCAGTCAAAATCTGCCATATATTTGGATATTCAAATTCCATTTCCAAAGCTAGTGTGTTGTGGTTTGAGGCATTCTTTGCTCGCAGACATTGTCAGCATAGTTACTAGAGTGACTGAAAGCTACAGCGCAATGATATGAATATAACGTTTCTACAGGCATGAGTAGAGTGCTAACTGGAAAAAACATTAACATGAAGTTGAAGAGCAGCAGTTATGAGTTAGATATTTGAGGTTCAGGTTCTGCTACATGCTCCATAAGCTAAAGTTACTGCTTTAGGCTTTTATAGAAGATAATGCAGTATTGTTGAATTGCATATGTTCAAAATGTGCACATGAAGGGGCTCATAACTTGTCGTCTATACTTCTGACTGATAAAAATCTCTCAAGGGGAAAAAAATTAGAGCTGAAAATTTCAGTGAGGAAACGTAAGTACAATTAGACTTTTGAATTTAATCCAATATCTATTGAAGTTAATGAAGAAATACTGCCTTCATGAGTGGGTGTGGCATTACTGGCGTATACTCTTACCTGTGAAATCTCATCAAATTTAATACTGGTGTTACGCATCAGTGTTGTGGGCCAGGTTTAGCAGAGGTAAGTTGTAGCTCTGTTGGGTGGAAAACAGTGCTTCATGTAGACCACAGTCAGTTTCTAAAACAAACCTTGGTCATTGCATTTCATCGACTTGGTGATTTTTTTTTTTATCCTGCAGAAGACTGTATTTCTGTGTAGACTTCAAATTTTCTTTTTTTACTAAAATTGCTCTGATGCTAGGGTCATGAAGTCTAGAAATGCCAGCCTTTCTAGTAAGGAGCAGCTTAGCATTATTTTTTTCTGAATGTTGAATCTTTTACTTTTTTCCTGATGGTTAAATTTTTTTTAATTTATTTTTAAATACAAGACTCTATCTTGTTTGTACAGGGTGGACTGGGGTCAGGAGATGGGGAAGCAGCTTGAGCCAAGCAGTTACTAGAGCTTTTCAGAAGGATGCAATGTACTTTTCCCTGACAATATTTCAGTCGTCTTTTTAGAAGTGACAAAAAAAAAAATGCATATATGCGTACTACCTCTTGAAATGCAAATACGAGAAGGGAGTCTTCTTAAATTGTTGTATTGTTGTTTATTAGTAAATTTGTGGCACTCAGAAGCCTCAGGCCTTGTATCTATTCCTGGCTGTGGTAGGGGGACTGTCTCATTGTCTAACTTTATTAGACCATTGTGCTACTACTACTTTCTTGTTTTTGCCTTGGGGAAAAACTCCTCCTCCCACCTTTTAGATAGCAAAGAGACATTTTCTGCTCTGATAACCGATTTTATGTTTGCAGTTGATATCTAACAGAACTGGGATAAAATCTCAGATGAAATCTTGGATCCCAGCTAGTCCCCGGGTTGTTTTTTTTTTTAGAAGGAATCTGCTTTTCATAAGTGCCTTGTTTTTTATTCGGAATTCTTCGGGTTCTTTCCATGTGATTTTGGTAGGTATGGGCATAAAATCCTGTCTTGGATGTTTATTTATAGAAAACATTAATGCATCATGCAACTTGTAATCAGATTGTACGCTATTATTGCTGTGTTTTTTGTAGAATACAATTTCTACTAAAATATGAATGGTTGTCTCAGGAATAATGCTGTTTTTCACATAAAAATATGGCACACTGCATCACTGAAGCATCTTGCTCTCCTGATGGGCAGGTTTCAGTGAAAACTAGTTTGAAACTTGGCAACAGCGCAAGCTTTAGAATTATTTTGCTGTACACAAATGTGCATGGATCAGCATGTTAACTTTTAGGAGCCTTCAAGTATGGTGAGCTCTATTAAATACTTCATGACATTATCTCAATTATTGACTTGCTATTTCTTGCTTCACACCTGATTTTTGATGCCTGTGAGTTTCATTAGATCATCTAGTTTACTCTCCAGGGAGTCATAAACAGCAAATTCCTGTTGGAATGAGTGCTGTGTGGCCAGGGCTACTGACTGGTGCAGCAGGAGCATCAGCAGATCTATAACCAGGGAGTTTAACTTGTGAATGAATATAAAGGTACTCAGGCCTCCAGTTCTTCTGTACGTGGCATATAGTTAACTTACCCTGTTGTTTTGAGGGTGAACAGCAAACATTACACTGCTCTAGAGATGCAAGAATCATTTTTATAGATTAGTGTTGCTGGAGCACTGGAAGTAATGTTGACCAGCCTGAAGTGCCAGCCCCAAGATGCCTGCAATCCAGTACAGCGCAAGCAAGCAGATGAAGACCCGTGCTGAGCTCTGGGAAGGGAAGGATGGAAAAGCTGAAGTCATTACTTCACTTTACTGTTGTGTGCTTGTGCTGGTTTTGGCTGGGATAGAGTTAATTTTCTTCGTAGTAGCTACTGTGGGGTTATGTTTTGGATTTGTGCTGAAAACAGTGTTGATAATGCAGAGGTGTTTCTGTTATTGCTGAGAAGTGCTCACACAGAGCCAAGGACTTTTCTGCCTCTCACCCCACCAGCAAGTGGGCTGGGAGGGCACCAGGAGTTGGAAGGCAACACAGCCAGGGCAGCTGACTCCCAAGGGATATTCCGTATCGTATGGCATTGTGCTCAGCAATATAAAGTTGGGGAAGAAGGAAGGGGTGGGGTGGGGGGGGAACATTTGGAGTGATGGTGTTTGACTTCCCTAGTAACCGTTGCATGTGATGGAGCCCTGCTTTCCTGGAAATAGCTGAACACCTGCCTGCTGATGGGAAGTAGTGAAATAATTCTTTGTTTTGCTTTGTTGGCTTTTGCTTTACCTATTAAACTGTCTTTATCTCAACCCAAGAATCTTCTCACTTTTACCCTTCTGATTTTCTTCCCCTGTCCCACCGGGATGGGGGGGGGGAGTGAGAACACAGCTGTGTGGTGCTTAGTTACTGGCTGGGGTTAAACCACAACAGTGCTGCAATTATTTATTTTCTTAACAATAGCTCTGTCATGGCTGATGAATTAGGACTGACAGGCTCTCAAACAATCTATCCACCTTTATGCCCTTATCACTGGAGTATCTGAGCCTAGCCCATTAAGTAAACAATGTCCATGTTCTCTCTCTCCCTCACTCCCTACTGTATCCAAGGATGCAAGCTGGGTGATTGCTCTGCCCTTTCTAAATGAAAGGATTTGAGGGAACTGCTGAGCTTTCAGGAAATCTTGGTCAGGCTTTTCATTTGGCTCTTAATGATGTGAGTTCAGAGGTTGCTTTTATTACTTCTGACTTAGAAATTTTTGTTTGATCTGTTTGCCACAGAAGTTCTTGCTCCCACCAGCAATATCATCATTTCAGGAAAGCCCAGCTTCCCAGCAAAGCAAGCAGAATTGTTTCTTGGAAAAATTGTGACAATCAGACCAGGATTCTAACCGAGGTTCCATAAGGAAGTAGCTGCACAGAACAGCATCACGTACACCTGGTCGTCTGTGTTCCTCCACTGACCAGATGTTGCTGAAAAAACATAGTGTCTTAGGGGCATGCAGATTTTTGTCTGGATAGATAAAGTGGAGCTACTGAAGGGATTTGAAAGCGGCTGCAGTGGTTCTTGCTCTGCCTGGAGAGGAATGACATCCAGATATAGGAACTGGCTGGTAAAAAGACGGAAGAGCACTAAGCTTAGTGTTACAAATAAGGCATTTATAACCAAATTAGAGACAAATGAGCCAAAGGACAGATGGAGGTGACTAATGGGAAAGGAGATACCTTGACCTGACATAATAGATTGTGGAGAATTTAGAGCACTTGTGTCGATGCAGTTTGTGGAGATGTTATGAGTTCAGATTTCTTAAATATTTTTGGGCAGAATGTAAATGACAGAGGCCTAGAAGGGGTTACACTAACCTGGTTTACTTCCACATACTTAAATTATGAGAATGGAAAGGAAAGTATGAGTTCTCTAAAATAAACTGAAGTTATTTGAAGTCTTAGAGTTTGACGGTACATTTCTATTCTTAAAGTGAACTTTATTGTCGTTAAATAGTGCTTCGTATTCCTCCTTCTTAGAAAGCCTCTTACATCACCATTGAGTGACAGTTAAACCAAAAGCGGATGGTGCAATCAAAGACAAAACGCAGTAGTGAAACAGTGATTTTCCTGCCTATCTGGGACTTCTCTGAGTGCTTGAGGTTCAGCCACAGCTCTTAACTACAAAAGCAAAGATTATACTAATATAGCAACTAATTTCTGAAGAATTTATCTGATGCACTGCAAACTCGGCAGAAAAAATAATGCATTCAGCTATATGTCTGAAGTGTCACTTTAATAACTATGTGTATAAAATCATAAAAAAAGCCTGAGAATTTTTAGCTGCAAGGATTTACTCTTCCCGATATTCAGTACAAGCAATTGGCATTGCTGCCTGTCATCAGTCAACCTTTTGACAGGCTGAACATGGCTAACAAATCAGTCGCTCGTTGCTGTTTTGGCTGATGTTTTGCTGCTGTGTCAGGCTTTACTTGGATGTTTAAGCTAGTCTTTTTCCCAGTTACTGTATCTTTCTCTCTGGATAGTGCTGTTAACAGAATGTGTCTTTTGTTATGTGCTGTTTTCGTAATTGTCTCGAGCTTATAGTATTAGTTACACTTGCCTCATTTGGGTTTTGCCAGGTCTAGCTGGAACATCTCTAATATGGAATTTGAGGTTCAGTGCAAGCACAAACTGAGTTAGCAAGTTACTTAGAGAACACCAGCATCTTAATCTCTTAAAATTTGATACAGAGTGAAGTATAGACCGTGCACTTAGGAGTGTGAAATCTGAACAGACAAGATGAGACATGGAGGCTCAGAGCAGAAGTGACTGGACTGAGAATAGAAACAGTACAATTACTGACCTTTCTGTAAAAGGAGAAAGTAGTTGAAAGCTATGAGAGCTGTGGGTTTGGTTTTTATTTTAAAACGTGCTTTAAGTGAGGGATACTTGCATGTATGTGAACGGACAGGGTGTCAGTGGCTGCTTCTAAAGAATGTAGTTTTAGTGGATTTTTAGCACCAATAATTCTTGTACGATGTTTTATTCATGAAATGACAAAGGCAGTCAAGGAGTAGACGTTTGCTAATGTAGGTATCAGCAAGAGGTTTACTCCTCTCTTCCTGCGTTCTGTGAACGCAGAAAGTTTTACAATGCTGTATGTACATGTCTTCTGGATACATTAAAGGATTGTGTTTCAGTTTTTCATTGTTTTTTCTCTAAGGGCCTGCAAAATACTTAATTTGAGCACATCCACAATGCTAAACATTGCTATACCTAACTTTTATTCACCTGTCTCTAACATGAGATTTACAATGTGTATAAATCCCTATTCAGCTGAGTGAGAAGTACTTGCGTACCACAGATGAGCTCTGCAACACCACAGCAAAATGAGTAGAAATGGAGATAGAGCAATATCATTTGTTCAGTGAGAGGCAAAAGACAGTGTATTAAATATTGAAAACATGAGTAACTATGAAATTGTACATCAGGTATGTATATGTTTTTAAAAAACAAACCAAAGAGACTTAGGTGCTTCCCAAAGCTCACTTCTCAGAGTCCTGCTGGTTGTAGCTAACTGGTACACCTCTGTAAGATGCCCTTGTGAGCAGAAAATACTAGTTGACCTTTTCTCTTGAATACTAGCTGGCTAGTTAAATAGCTGACAGGGAGGTGGGAGAGTAGCATGTTAGAGAACAAAATTGGTTGGAAATACCCTCCACACTGGATCACTGTGCAGTCGACCATGTGAGATTGTAGTGCCAGAAAAGTACCAAAAAGTAGGATAATGATCCTGTGGTATTGCAGTTAAACTGCTCGCTTGTGAGTGTGACAGCGTGCTATGTAGAATCTGTTCCAGTGTAATCTGAAGGCTGTCTAACATGATTTAAATGCCCTGGGGGAGGAAAACCTGAGATTTGAAACCTGTTACGTTTTTCTTGTAAGGTAAATGTATGAACCGAGGAGAAATGTGGAACTGATGAGGTTGGTAGACACCTCTTGAGACTGTGTAGTCCTAGCCTCCTGCTCAATGCAAGGTCACCTAGAGCAAGTTGCTCAGGTGAAGCTAGGCTTTGAGTACCTCAAAGGATGCAGACTACTCAAAGTCTCTGGGCAAACATGTTCCAGTGTTCAGTCGTCCTTACAGTAGAAATTGTTTTTTTCTTTTTTCTTGTGTTTGAACTCTCAACCAAGTCTTCCAGCGACACATACAGAAACTGTATTTTGCATTGACCTTAAAAGCCCAAAATCTTCTTGGTAACATACTCAGCAATGTCTCTTTCTTCCTCTCGTACACTGTATTATACAGAGAGGAAGCAACCCTGTACCAACTGTACTGTGGATACTTCAGTAAGATTGTCTGCTCATTACAGTGACTAATGCAAACTGAGCAATTAGTCAAGATATGAGTCAGGTCTTTCTCATGGCTAAATTAATCAATTGTTACATCTGGGCTGAACTTTTCAGCCAAAATGCTATGTGGAAAACTGCAAACTCAAATTGATGAAGAAATAGCACAACTTCCGTGTCATTGATGACAAGTAATTTCAATGAGAAACTAGGACCTTAAGAAAACCTGAGATAAATTGAAGTAATTAAATGAATATCATCTCAGCTGCAAGTTTTTCAGCTTTATTCATCTTGCTTTTTAATGATGTAAAGCCACGCTTTTGGTCCTCAAACTTCTAGAAAATACTAGCACAATGGAAAAATCAGGTATTTTTGCAACTACATGACCTATTCTTTACTTTCTTTGTAAAAGATCAATCTTATTTGTCTTAAAATCCTGTTATAATACTGATCGATTTGAAGGACTGATTTTTGACAAATTGATCAGTATCATTGGTCAGTATTGTGGCAATGTCTGTTAGTTCCTAGTCATGCAATTGGACTCTTACCCTAGCTGCCAATAATTCACAGAAAAACAAAAAGGAGAACACGAAACATCTGACAGGCTAACATTGTTCTTTGGTAGGATGATGGAAAGGTCTGTAATGACACATTTAAAAAAAAATGCATAGCCTTCATTGAATGTTGTTATCTAACAAATAGTAATTTTAGATAGTAGGGATACTACGATGTTCTCTGTAAAAATGATTTCACCTATTTAAATATTTAGTAGGTATTTGCTGAAATTATGGCCAGAGATACATATTAGGAAGTTGAGGCACTCAACAATGACTGTAGAGAGTAAAGCAGGCCTTCAAAAACAGTGATTGTTTTCTTGTGAATAAAACAAAAATATGGAAGGAAGAGGGCTAGGTTTTGGGATTATGGCTTGGAAGGCAAGTTGATTAAATGCAACTAAAATCTCTTATGCTTCTAGATTTGCAGTATTGCTTCCCCAAATGAGTGGGGTCATTATGAGTAAATAGCTGATGCTTATCCTTGACTCCAGAAAGGAGTCTTACTTGAAATGCCTTGTAATAGACCTCATTTTGATGTACAGAAAATGGAGATAAAGAAGAGGTCTGACACTCTGTGTTATGCAGAGGCATTGTATTTCACAGGAAAAGCCCGGAAACACAAATGTGGTTTGAATTTTGTGCCTAGTCGATTCAAAACAAGTTTTAGTCACTGCTGCACACTTTATACATCGTTACTGCCCTGCAGTCGCACAATGAGCTCTGTATATAAATCCACTCTCTTTCTAACATCAGTAGCGAGTATTAGCATCAAGATAAAATTACTAGAGACAGTTTACCTACCAGAGGATAACTTCCTGATTTTTAGTCCTGGCATTGCTACATTGTTCTCACTACAATCTAATATACTGACCCATCATAGCTTTTGTGACCTGTAGCAAGTTGTCTGTTTTTGCATCTAGAGTGTTACCATCTACTGAAGTAGCTATTTAAAAGCTATTTCTTGATTGTGACTGAAGCGCGAGTTCCTGTGTACTTTAACTGTATTGAGATTCTGTATAGGGTATGGCTGGTGAATTTGTTTATTAAACCATGGCCTTGATCCTTTGTATTTAAATGGAAACTCCACTTTGCGTTGAAATGAGAACATTTAAATGACCAGGAAATTTCCCTGGAAAAGTGTCTACCTGATAATGTAGCCAGAATGCAAGGACCCTTGATAAAACTGACAGCTTCCTCTCCTAGCTCTTTTTTGAAACTGTTTGCTCTTTTTCTGTGCCCATCTACTGTTTGAGCTGTCATTCTTCTGAGGTGATCTTGTTATCTCCACTGGTGGCTGACTTGGCTTCCTTGCAAGTGGAAAAAAAGCGCTAGGGTGGGATGGAGGGGGAAAATGAGCTGACCAACAGAGTTTTGAGATGTGTGGCTGAGCCTCTGAAGTTCTCTTACTGTCAGACTGCCTGCTGGGATGCCCTCCCTTCTGAAGGAGCGTGCACGAAGTAGCAGAACCAAAATTAGCAGGACTGAGGTAGAAAGGAAAATGTGCAGCTAACCTGGGCTTTCTGTCTTTCTTGCAGTAGTCTCCTCTGCATCTGTCTGTGCAGTTCAATCTTGTTTTAGCTATTTATGGATTAGCGGGAAGCTGCAATTACCAAAATTCCAGAAAAAATGGAATTAGTTTGTTTACCCTGTCTGGACTACCTTAATTTCCTGATAATTTTATGTGTTTCAGGCATCATCCTTTCTTTGGTTCCTGACTCATTGACAAAACAGAGCATTTGACTGTAGTTTTAAAAGAAATATTACAATCCCTATTGCTAACTGCAACTTTTACCGCCCAAGCTGTTTTTCCCACGCTGGTTCCTACGGGTATTTTCTAACAACCTGTACTCGTGTAGAAAATCTCTAAATAGATATTACCCAGGATCTTCACTTTCTTTCTGTACAGACATCTCCTGCTTGTGGTCTGCTGTTAAGTACCCTCTGACATCCGATATAGCCATCGACGTTCCACTTTTAATCACAAAATCTGGTAATAAAATCAGCAATTCTCCTATGAAATAGCTGTCCCTGAGATGGCTGAGTATAAGCTGCTTTCACAAGGAGGCACAAGAAAAGCCTTTGGAAGGATACTGTGAAATGACCTGATCGCAGAGGGGGTTTCTGCTAAATCCCTATTAAAATTAGCTTAAGGCCAAAAGCATGTCAGTTTATAATCTTCTCAGAACTCCTGTCGTCTCTCTTTAATATTTATAACTCTAGGCATTTAAATGAAGAACAGGAATATGCAATCATTTTTAATCCAGTTAAACCTAACAACATCTTGTGGCGAAGAGTTTCATAACTGAGCATTCTATTAGAAACTATTCAATTTTAATCAATTCTAAAATTGCCCATATGAGACTCTTTTTTGCAAAGGTTTTGGATTAAAGATGAATCTGGAGCAAAGCCTGGCATCAGAAAAAAATGAGCAAGTTGAGTTCTGAATCAAGATCTAGAACACTGTGGCTGCTCTTTTTTGCATAAACATTTGGTCTTTTTGAATACTTATTTCAGCTGATGTTTTTAGTCTCTCTTAGCTCGTTCATCACCAAGAAAAATCTTCCAAGGGCAAAAAAAGAATGTGGAGGCAGGGGAATGCTAGAAGGGAATTTACAAATGGGCAAGAGAGGAGAGAGATCAAAAGGCATCCATTCTTGCAAAGAAAAGAAAAGAGAAGGTCTGACAGAAGGAGATAATCTTATTTTGTCTGTTTATACCTGTCTTATTCCTCAGGGTATTGTTATCTTGTAATGCTCTCACCTCTGAGCCGCAGAAGCAATAGGTAACCATAGTTAATGTGCTAAACTCTAGCTGAAGAATATGAAAGAAGCTGCACATTTCAATAGTGTCAGGAATCTTTGGGAAAAACTGCTTTATTCCATTAAGTCTTGTGTAGGGCTGCAGAAGGGAGTGAGAGCAGCAGAGGCAGTGCACCCCGTTGTATTAGTGTTGAGTGTAATTCAGCAGAGGAAGAGCACTGTCAGAGCAAAGACCACTGGGGCAGAGATGGAGTGTGCGCTGTTTCCCTTAGGCCAGTGTTACGGCTGCTTCAAAGCTAGAGTTACATTAATGCCAAATATTCTTTTAAGATTTATAGAATATAAAGAACACGATTTGAAGCTAAAGCGATATCACTACTGTGAAAATGCGTTCTGTCTTCAGATAGTATTTCAGTGAGGATATACTGGATGTGATACCTTTTTTGCTGGTACTACATCATTGCATACTTGTGTTTGAATGCAAGTGCTTCATTTTCAAATATAAAGCTAAGTCTCTACCTGTAGTTCTGTGTATCCGTGCTTGTATCCATGCTTCTTAAAGTCCTCACTTTAACTGTCTCTTCAGATAACTTTCACCTAACGTCAGTAGAATATATTCCCTAAATGTGGAGTTAATTGAGCTTGTTTGTGTGAGTTCCTGACCAAGCTGTGCTGATGTATAGAGGTGTGGTGTGGAGGAAGGGTGTCACAGGGATGGGTGGGTGTGTATATGTATAGGTAGATAGTGAAATATGTGTGTGTATGTATGAATAATGTGAATTTTTTAGATATGCCATTGCTATTTGAAATGAAGTCATGACATAGTTACTGGATGACTCCATAAAGTCTAGCTCTTCATATATGAAAGGATAATAGAAACTTTGTAGGCCTTTTCTGCTGCATAAGTAAGAGTTAAGAGTGTAAATCATGAGTTTTAAGCTTGGGGTTTCTTTTCTGTAAGTTCTCATACTATGCTGATACCTCTTGTATCTAATGTAATTGACATTGTGTACCTATTGTCTCCTGTTCTCTTATGGAGAAAAGTGTTTGCAACAGTGTATTGTATTTTGATATTTTGTATATTGATTTTGATTGTTTTAAGTATGCAGTTTTGATGATGTATATCTACTTGGAGAAGTTAATGAGAACTGAGTGGTTATTGGATGTCTAGAGGCTAGTTTGGGATAACACGAGGTGTTCTGTTGATTTAAGTTGACCTGGGAAATGGTCCTAGGAACACTAGCTAGTAATTGTTAAGGTCCTTTGGGCTTTCAGAATAGGTGGAATGTGACTATAGCTGACAAATAAAAAAAAAAAAATCTGTCAATCAAAATGGTTAAGGCAGTGTGATACAAAGTAGATGGAGAGAAAAACCCGCTATACAGAGTATAACCACTTATACAGAAGTTACAGATTATCCGAGAATGTCCCTGTGTGCGTTTTGAACAAGTGACAAGCACAGAGACTTCCAATCCTTTACACCTTGTGCACTTTGTGCAACCGTGTGGTAATTTTCCAAGCTGGAAAGTCATATACGTAACCTCATGTCCCTGTCATGTCCCTGCAACCTCACGTTTGTTCAGTTTTCATGTGTTTTTACAAACCTTCTGTTGATCCCTCTGTACTGATTAATTTTGTGCTTTTTAGGGCCACCCTTTTATTTTGCGTCTGTCTTCCTTTGGCAAACCAGATATTAATTCTTACCATTTTCATTTGGTCACTGATTAACTCTTTTTCTTAAGGAGAATTCAAGCATAGTAGCAGTATGGTACAGCACTTCCAAATCTACTTTTTTCTGGATTGCCTCTTCCATGGGACACGAATCCTATTTACTTAAAAAAAAAAAACAGACTATTTTATGGATCTGTTTATGATGAGATAATTTTGCATTTTTGTGTTATGCATATTGAAAGAATATAAAACCAAAATAAAAGTAATGCAGGGTTGTTTTTTTAGTCCTGTGTTTTCCTCACTCTCCTGTTACCTGTGTAAATAAACAGTGAAATAATAGTAGTCATGTATTCATGAAGGAATTTAGATTAGGAAAGAGCAGAGTAGCACAGAAATAGTTGGCCTTAAGACCTTCAAAGATATGTTTGCTTAACTGTGTAATGTAAGCAGAATACGTGGTCGTAGTAGGCAAGTTGAAAAGTAGGGTAGGTAGATTGCATTATGAGAGGAAGAGGTGAAAGCAGTTTTAAATTAGTACCCCTAAGTTCTGGAAATTACTTATTTGATAATATTCTATTGCTGGTTATGGCACAATCCTTTTATTAAATACTATAAAGTGCAAAGGGCTCTGCCATTATCCAGGTGTTTTCAGAACTTAAGGTTAGTATTAAAGTTTGCTGATTGATTTCCAGGGTCAAATCTAAAAAGCCTGGGCTATTTTCACTGTCTGTTTGTATCTTAATGTTAAGTTAATGAAATCTGCTGTAAACCTTGAAATAGTTTATATATCTGGCTTGCTCCCAGTTCCGGGTTTTTAAAGGATTACCCTAAGCAACAGCCTTTGCATCCATCAATAGCAGAATACTCAGTTGTTTGTGAAGGCTTGCTTTTGTGCTCTGTAACAATGTGCACTTGTACTTCCTTTGCCATGAGAGCATTAGTAAGGTCTATTTCTTATACTGTCTTTTTGAGAAACTTGTTCAGCCTTTGTTGTTTGTTTTTTTTTAGAATTAACCCTTCTGATAAATACAGGTGGAAATGAGCAAAATGATAAGAATTAATGGTAGTGTAAGCTTTTTTTGGAAAGACATGTGGAAGGAGATGATGTTGGGTACACAACTGGACACGCAATCCTGGAAGGAAACACTACGCACTACGTGCTGCAGCGGGGACACCTTGGATGGTAACTGAGGACTATGGAGGACCCATGCTGTAGCAGAACAACCCTAAGGGGCTGTGGCCTGTGGTTGACTTACACTGGAGCAGAAGAAAACAATTCAGAAGTAAAGAGCAGTGGAGGAAACCAGATCAGAAGCAAGGAGTGGCAGAAAGCAACTGTTACTCACTGACACCAACTTCCTGAACCTGCCCACGGCCACACTGAAGGGGTTAGGACAGGACTGAGTGTAACACATGGCAAAAACAATGAGGTGGAGACTGAGACGGGGAGAGCAGAGGTAGTATAGTGGAGTGTGGGGAGGTCTTTTCCTGTGTGTCTGTTTAATTGTGGTTTGGGTTTTTTTCCTCAGTTTCCTACTGACCAAAGTCAGTAATCAAAAGTCTATATTGATTGGCAATAAAATAAATTAAGTAAAACTCCCTAGTTGAGACTGTTTTGATTCTGACAAGTGTATAAGGAGTGTTTGTACGTTCCCTTAGATTTAACTATTAAAACTAGGCTTTTTGCATAACCGCAGGACAAGCTTGAATCCCAAATCATTGATATCTTGCAGACACTTCTTTCTTCCATGTGTCCAGGAATGTATTTTGGAGACTCTAGGTTTTATGTTTATATATATGTGTGTGTGTGTATATATATGTATTTTCCTATTTCTTATTTGTGATGCAACAAGAAAATTTTGAATGGATCCAGTTTTCTAATCCCATTTTCAAAAAGTTATACTTAGGAATAGATGGATTGGTCCCTCTTCACCACCTCTCCACTCCTCCCTTCACAGTTTTCCAGGCCTAGAAAATAGCATTTGAAGTGAATATCGCCTTGCTGTCAGCCAGATAATAACCCTTCTGAAATGGAATATGAAAAGCTCTTTTTCCCTTCAGTACAGGAGGGGGAAATACGTGGACTTCTAAAGGAAGACTTCTGTTGCATAGGAGTCTGAAAGGATTTCACTGTGATATGGGATTACTCTGTTCCCCTGAAACTATTGATTGGTTTGCTTGCTTGCCTTGAAAGCCAAAACGGAAAACACAGAACTGATGCAGAATTGCAGAGTTTTTATCGTAAAACACTGCAAGCTAAATAAATAACAACCTTGTGTGTTTGCTAGCTGCGTGACCTACATCTAGTTAGTGATGTTGACCTTGGGCCTGCAACACCACCTACTAACTTTTAGTTGACTAATGAAAAATGTAAGGCTGGAATGTTTGGTCTTGGACTTTGAGAAATGATTTTTCTTGAAACAAATAACACTTCTATGCTTTTAGATTTTTGCCGTATTCCATTGTACTTTCTTCTGCATAGCCCTGATTGTAAGTATGGCTTCAAATATCTGGTCTGCGTTCTTTTGCTGCATGTACCTCCTATGTAGTTGGCATGAAGAAATGTTTTAAAAGCTGGCTTTAATTTACTGATACTATATTGCCCAGATCAATACTATTACTTTTGGAAAGGCTATCCTGCCATTAGATTTACCAGCCAGAAAACGGGGATCACTATAAGACTTGACTTCAGTTCACATTTCTAATAAATCTTCTACAAATGTAGATTATGATGCAGTGTTTTTTTGAAGTAGTAAAGAGATTCTCCAGTGTTTCACAAAGGTCACTGTATCATTGCCATATGTGATCCTTCAGGGTGGGATTAAGTAATTGTGTGTCATGCACTGATTTAGAGCCAATGCTTTCCGCTTTACTCATGCAAACAGATCCAAGAGGTGCAATGGGACTGTCCAGGAGTGAAGCAAGCAGAAGCTGGCCTATAACATCTATTTATACAGTTTGCATTCTTCTTTTCTGTATACTTCATTGTCTGATACCATTAGCCAGTAGATGCGTTAAGAAGATGGCAGTCCTCTATTTGTGTGTTCAAATTTGTCACTTTGGTCATGGAGAGTACGTTACCTGGCCATTACTTAATATTAATGACTGAATCAAAATGAGCAGTTGCCAAGAAACACTTCTGACAACTGCCTCTGATTTTAGTTTCCATTAATCCAGGATAACTACTTCTACATTTCTTCTTTACCTACATTCTCAGGTCACATTCCCCTTAGGGATGTCCTCTTTTGTTGGTTTCCTTTGACTGTAAACTCACTAAAATTAACTCAATGAAAGAGGACTGAGAGGAGAAGCTTAGGCAAGCTTGGTGTGTTGTACCTGTGTTACCATAGTGATAACTCTGACTACTCTTCCCTACAAAGATCTGTATATCATAAACAAGCAAATTGTGCTGCTATATAACAAAGTGATGGAGTAATTTTTCTCCTTCTAATAAAAACATTTTTATCTTGAAGTTACCCTAGCCAAGAAACGTTTTAAAGTTACATGAAAGCCTTTCACGATAATTTTAGGAATTCATCTCGTAACAAGCAGAAATTTATTTTTATGCTGGTAGCTAACAATTTGTTGTGATTAATATACTTGTAATGAATACCTTGAATCCTGTTTTTTCCTTTTATTGGCTTCTAAATACGTTTGGGTTTTTTTTTGATGGAAGAGGGGGGTAATAATGATCAATTTCTAAGTATCAACGCGTGACTGAAATGCTAGCGTCTAATGCATATTCCATATCTGCGGAACTGAAAGAAATTAGCAAGCTATAAAGAGCAAATCTTTGCTGGCTTTAAATCCAGCTACCATCTATCTGGTGCTGCCTTTAAATCTGTATCCTGGAGTTTCCCAATAGATCTGTAAATGTCTATATACATTCCGCAAACAAAAATACATAGCTCTAAGGTTAAGGGGATACCATTGTTAATGATGCCCTTTAGAACAGTTATTTCCTTCCAAGAGTTATTGGACTCCAGGCATTCCTATGCCATAAGTGTGTGTGTGTATATATATTCTCTTCAGTATGAAAATTTCGATATAAATATCGCCACCTTCTTTTCTTTGTACCTTTTGGCCTGAAAGTTTTAGATATTCTGTAAGATATAAAATAACATATCAGCAAAATGGCTTGCAAACTTTCTCATTGCTTGTAATGGTTAATTCTGCTGCTAGGCCTGCTTTCCATTTAACTGGAATTATGTCCTTTAATTTTATTTTTACTTTTACGAATTATTCCAGTGATACAGCAGTAGAATGTTAATCTCATTAAAATAATTAATACTCTGATTTTGGTTTTTTTAACCTGAAATCTCGGTCTAGAAAGTTCAGCAACGACAAACTTCAGCTGGCTCAGAGAAGATGGTGCTGGGGACTTCAGATGCTCCTTTATTTGCGGTCAGTATTTTGCTACATGCCATGGTGATTCATCAATTGCAGTGATTGACAGAACAGATAAATTATGGGTTCTTTATTACTATGCTACATAAACTTGTTTTCATAGTCTTTGGCAGACACACATCTAGAACTTTTAACTTTATCTAGAAATCATATTGGAAAACATTGTGTCAGTCATGTAAAATACTTGCTTCTAATTAGGAAGGTGTTCAGTGTAGTCACAAAAGACTGACTTCTTGGCTTCTGGTTCTTCGGATGGTTGTTGAAGATACAAGGTCTGCTACAAACTCCTTGATTCCTTCTGCTTCTCCACTTTGCCTGTCTATCTAGATCTGTTGCAGATCACTGAAAAGTCTTACATCTAAACATATTGTAGTTTTATAGAAAGTCATCTGAGAATGAGTGGTGGAACACAACTCATGAAGTAGCCTATCTAGAAGATAATTGCCAAGTTCTGTGTTGGTTATTTAGGCGCCTCCTGTAGTCAGTAGCTCTCACTGAGATGTGAGCGAACAGTGAGTGATGAGCTTATTTCAGAATCATGTCAGTTGTACAGGTGAGTTCTTGAAGTTCTGGGACCAGCCAGAGTAAAAATAAATGTAGCCAAGCAAGCCAAATAATTGCTCAAGTCCTCTTGCTCCTGGGGTTCCTGTCAAGAACAGCTCTCCTCTCTTCTCCAACAAATTATCCTGCATCAGCTGATTTGTGGTAATAGTTGCTTGCGTTTTCTTACCTGCTTTGTATATTTCAGGACCTTCCACTTAGTCTTTCTTGGATTGCTATAATAGAGAGTACTGACCTTGCTTTGCATTTGATTGATACAAGAAGGTTAGGGAGCCACTCTATCAGATACCAGTTCTTCCTGAACACTAGCAAAAGCAATTAAACACTGCAGTGTTCTTTGCCTGTATATCATCTAAATGTTTCATGTTTGATACTTTTGTAATTCAGTCCTGATGAATTAGATTTGATCTTTTTTATTGTACTTTTTATTTATTTGCTCCTGAAAGAGATCTTTTTTAGTACATACCACTTTTCTATCTTGAGTAGTGTCCTGAATTGTTTAAATCTGTGTGTCCACTAATAAAGGGTCATGGCTTTGTCCAGTAAGGAGAATCTCTGTCAGCAGAAGTCATAGAGACAGTAGAACCACTCAATTGTGGCTTTTGCCTTTTAAGTCTTAAAATGTAACGAAGGGTAGGAAGGTAACCAGTCGCTCCCAGGTTGGGCAACCCGTACTATTTCTATTTTGTTTTACTTCTTAGCTCCTAGTAACTTCTATCTGTTTTTCTTTTTTTCTTCACCTTTTCTGGCAGGTTTTCAAGATTCCCATCCATAAGTCATTGCAGGAAGGGCATGCTGATTGAAAATTTGATAAATTACTTCTTGTAATACGATTTAGCTTTCCAAATGTTCTTCATTGCACGAGCATTTTTCTCACTCACTTGCTCCATATGTTCACTTTCTGTCATCACTAGCTGTAAGAAATGTTTTTAACTCTTGACTCCAAGATATGTCCACTTACAAGCACTGTCTTCTAGGCTGTACATTTGTTAAATTACAATCTTCATTTTTACTTCTTTGCCAGTCATACTATTGATTTACCTCTGTGGCTCTGTAGCTGAATGTTCCTCTGTTTACTGTTTCTGAGATAGGAATAGTCATTAGTAGTCTCTGACTTGATTTAGAAAGGGCATGGTTGCTTTAGTATTTAATTTTTTTTTTTCAGTTTTTGAAATAAATAAATATCTCAGTTTCCTTCTGGTATTGGACACTACCAGGGGAAGTCTAGGAGAGCTCAGCTTACTGTTGTGTAGCTTAGTCTGGTGATATGCTACTAGTCATGGTACTTACATGTCAAAAAATTCAGAAGGTTCCTATTGACTATAAAAGAAGTGAGTTTTTCTTTAACAGTAATTAATGTAGGTCAAAGAATTACATGTTGCGGTTCTCAGGGCTAGATGAAGTTATGTCTCTTTCCTTGGCCTCTACTTTCTTAATTTATCAACTCAGTCCATTTGGTACCTGAAACAGAGAACATAAAAAGGAAATCTAGCAGTTAATACATTAAACACTAAAAAGCATCTAATATTTTATGATCCCTGTTGAGTCTAGCATATACTTTTCTCTGATGAGCAGATGTCCTGCTAATGTGGATTACTGTTTTGGACTTAAGTGTTGTCCTAACCTCAGGATTAAACTTAAACCACAGATTCTAAAATGTCCAGATTTGAGTAGAAGTTCTTTCTTCCTGCTGCTGGGAATGAGTCAAGCACCAAAATGTTACCTGCTCTGGAGTGTTTGGAGAAAGTCAAGTAATAGAAACAAGGTTCCTTCGCCACCTAGATAATGATACCTTGGTGACACTTTGCTGTATAAAGATGAGTGTTTCCCCAAAGTACTTTGTTTCTTAAGACTCTTACCCTCTACTCTCTCACCTCTATTGCAGAAGTGGGTGCATTCCAATGTTGTCATGTAACAGTTTTGCCAAATGCTTTGAGTTGAACATAATTACCACACAATTAATCTGCATTTTGTGAGTGAAGACTCCTATCAATTTCAATCAGTGTTCCTTCTATGAAACAAATGCAGAATATGGAACCGCATCTAGCACTGAGCATTAGTACTTTTCAAGAGAGCTGGACTTTTTTCCGAATGATCAGCTTGTCTCAGAAATAATATTCATCTTGCTTATGCTGAGATTATCATTTAAGTGCTGAGACTGCTTTTGTCCAAGTTTGAGAGCTCTGTTGGAGACATTTGTACACGTTTCAACAACACGTGTATATGTTATTGAAACTTACATCTAAGAATCTCAAAGAGGCTTTTGTATTCCTCTGCATAAAGAGTAGAGTTTTTCTCTTCATAAATTGCAAAGAAAAAGAATAATGATAAACAATAGAAAGAGGCTGCCTGTTAGAATGGGCAAAAGCGAGCGGACTAAAAAATGAGAGGAAGAAATAAACCAAAGCTATTTGAAAAGTAGTGATGGACTAAAAATAGTTAGTGGTAAAGAAAAGAAAAATAACTTAATTTTTGGATGCTCATGGAATAAAAGTCAACTTTCCAGCAGAAATTTTTGATTCCTGAACATTTAAGGCAGTGATTTAGTGAGCCACAAATGCTTTTGTCATTTTTTTAAAGTTACTATTTTTAAACAGTCTATATGTTTATTTCCTTTTCTTTCCCAATATTCTGTAAATCCTTCATCTGAAGTTACTATGAGAAAATGTGTAAATTGACTATTAACTTTTTAACTTTCTTTTGTCGTAGTACTGCAACAGGTGAGTGATGAACCACAGACTATTCAGTCTGTCTGGTACCTTACAGGGATTTTCCAGATCCCAGACCAAAGGTATCAGAAGGTAGATTCTTGGCACTCTTACTACTATATAGTTCCTAGGAGTTTAAGTGCTACTAGCTGGTGTATGCTCTTGTTGTGAGAACAATTCTGAGCAAGAAAATGTGGAGGAGTTGTATAATTCAAGTATTACAGCTATGAGGTTTTTCATACACGCTGTCAAGCTGATTTGGTGCACAGCAAGAAATGGAGAAACGTATTTCATCTCTGGAAATCAAAGAAATACATCAGTACTCTCTCTTCAGAGTGGAAACACACACTTCTCTACTCATCAGCTGTTTAGTAGAGGCTGCCATACGCTTGGCTGTGGGCATTGTATCTGTATGTGTCCTTATGTACGTATATATAGTTGAAAACAGTGCGGTGAATTGCATTTTTTTTCCAAAGACTTGGGAGGTGGAGAAGCAGAGCAAACTGCAAGATTATTGAGATGAAGGAAAAGAGGGATATTAGGTATTAGAATGAAAAGCTGGTTTGAAAGGCAGATATTTGCTTAAGCTGAAGACTCTTCTGTAGCTGATTTGGACCAGAGACTATATATTCAATTTGAAAATCCAATGAGTGTCCTTATCACTAAGCTGTTGAGTGTTGTGAAATATAGGCCGTAAATGGAACAAGTGTAAGTGTTCTTTCAGACAGGTTCAGATAAATAGCTGAATTGAATACCTGCCTTCTTATTTTGACAAGAAATTTCCCTCTCAAATACTCCCTGTCTCTGCTATTAATCTGCCGTGAAAGATTTGCTGGTGTCCCAGTGGTTACAGCACTCACCTGGAATAGGGGAGACTGGTTCAAGCCTCTGCAGTGCAAGAGGCTGAGAATGGGCATTAATATGTCCTCACATTGTGGTAAATGCTTTTAGTACCTCTTCAGAAATATGCGTTTATTTCAACCTGAGAAGACCTTAAATTTTTCTCTCTGCAGACTAAGAAAATGTTCACGGCCTAGGAAAGTTATTCATCACCTGACTAGGCATCTGAACAGTCCACCTCTCTGTTCTGACTAGAAAAATATGATCTGAATAGTTGCTGTAGGTTAGAGTTTCCAAGCACAGTGAGCAAGGCTGATCCAAATGCCTTAACCTTTCAGTTTAGGAACTTAACTGCTCTTTGGCAGGAGTCAAGCTAATGCTGCCCCTTTTGAATTTATTGTGTTAATAGTACTGAGTCAGTGGAATATGGTTAGTGCCACAGGTGCCATCTTGCTTCTCATGAGTGAGGCTAGAACACAAAAATTCAAGGGAGTGAGCTCTTATGCTAGAAAGAACTTACTGATGAATTTATGCCCTTTCGTAAGAGAAATTTTCCAGAAGCAGGATCAAAACGTTTTCAGGTTGGCAAGAAGCAGACAACCAAATAGCAAGTCAATTATTATAGCTGCTACTGCAGAGTTTATTTTTCTTCTTCAGTGCTAAATATATCAACTGGTGGGCTTTCTCCAGATTCTATTAACTGGTTTTTAGATGGTGTCATTAGCAGTAGGTGAGGTCAAGAAAAAAACACACAGTGAAAGCTCTCTTAGCTCAAAGTTCCAGGTGAAAGCATGTCACAGATGAGAAACTGTATATATAGTGTCCTCGGATTACTGAGCAAAGAAATAAGCCAGGACAGAAGGAAGCATCCTGACTGTTCTGTTAAGTTCTGTTAAGTTCTGTTTTAGTAAGCAAATCTTCTTTTTCCTTTTCTGTGTCTAGTGAATGAGTTTACTCTCATTGTAAAATATCAGAAGGATAACCCCAATTTTTTAAGGGAGAGTCAGATCTGTTAAACACTGGCAAGGATTCTGCCATTCTTTTAATTGCAGCAAGTAGGCGAAGACTCAGTTAAGTGGTGAAGAAAAAGTTATTGGCTTCTAAGGAACATTCGCTAAAGCTGTGTGGCATTTTCTGACAATAACTCATGTTCTTCAACAGCTTGTGGTACTGGATAGCTGGAGCTTTCCAAAGAGATGTGCCAGTTTTGATGGAAGTGTCCCTAGATGATCTTTCATTCCAAATTCATACTAGAACAACCCATTTCGCAGTTGTTACAGCACTTGCCAGGGATGCAGTAGATGTAGATTTGCCAAGAGTTAAGTGCAAGGATAGATAAATTGCAAAGATTACAAACTTGTCTAGATGAAATGAATGGGAGGGAACTGGAGTCCAAAACAATTGTGTAAATATAGTCATATGTAATAATGTTTTAAGAAATAGAAATATTTCTAAGAACCTGATTAAACCTGCAAACTATCAAGATGATATATGTTGAAATAAATATCTCAAGAAATTTATTTGTTCTTGCATATGCTAGAGTACTGCATAATAGACAAAGTTGGATTGTTTGGGGCATAATGAGAATGTTTCTTGTGCCAAAAATAATATTAATGAAGTTAAAAAAGTAAATCTTGCAAATTTGTTTTCATTTTACTCATGGGGGGAAATGAGTCAGGGATTAAATCACTTCCTCAAAATTATACGAGAGTAGCATTGATGCTAATCGAACTAAAAAGTGAAAGCACCAACTCTGAAGCAGGATGACCCTTGGCTATTAGCTTTCTAAACCAGCAAGTGATGAGAAACAGTGCTCCCATCCCATGCTTGTTTGTTTAATGTATTTCTCAGGGTGGGGTGGTGGTGGTGGGGAAATCAGTGTTTCACACCTTTGCAAGTCAGCAAATTGAAAAAAAGTATTTCAGGTTAACATTTGTTATAAAATGTTTTCAAAACTATTCAGTATTGATCTCAATTTTTTAGAGTTGTTTCCAAGCAAAAACTTACTAGAATCTGAAAATACTTCCTTTTCAGCCCATTTTGAAAATAGCTGAAATCGAAAATATTCAGCAAGTTTGGGACTTTTTTTTTTTGTCCATTCCTTCAATTAATTTGTCAATACTAACATCAAATAACTTCAGTTCTGCTGAGAATTTTTGGAGGAACAGACAGGGAAAGAAATAGCCTTTATCAAGCTGTTGGCATGCATGTCCTAGTCAAACAAGTTGTAATAAACCTTAGTCTGAGAGAAACTCAATTTTTCCCCATCCTGTATAGTCAGCTGATGTCATGTAACCATGTCAGTTTCATATATGACCACGAAAATCAAAGCTTTCTTTTGTAAATCCTTTATTTCAGGATTAAGGGTGAAAGGTGTTCAGCATGATCCTGTTAACTTCTTGGTAGGCATTGTGCTATCGAAATTTAAGACTGAAAGTCTTAAGCATTAAAAATCAGAAACACCTGTATAATAAATATGTGTTTAAGAAGATCTGAAATCCGTAGAGGTTCTCCAGACACTGTTACAGCTACAAGAATTCTTTCCAGTGAGAGGCATCCAGATGGTAACCTAAAGAAATACTAGTTTAGATTCCAGAACTTCAAGATATCAGAATTTATAACATAAAACATAGAGTAGAAGCTGAAAAGCTTCATTTATGAATGCACTCCATAAGCATTTCCATCAAAATGGCGTTCTTGAATTTTGGGAGGGGAGTAAGGGTTAGCCATATTCCAGTTAAATGAGTTAGTTGAATTACTTAATGACAAAAGAGATGCGGGATGGAAACTGTCTTTATTAATTGGATGGATTAGAATGTAAAAGTGCTAGTTTTCATAGGATAGAACAAATAAAATCTAAAACCAATAAGGACCTAAATTAAAAGTGCTTTCATGCTTGTCATGCCATTCAGTTGAAATCCAACAAAATCAGGCCCTTAATGATACGATAAGAAGTAAATATTAATATGTTTTCTAGATCAAAATATTTTAAAATGTAAGATCAGTAGACAACTAAGTCAACACTGCTTTTTAAATCAATGAAAGTCCAATTAAATGTGACTGGATTAGTCAGGGAAAAAGAAAATCCTGTTGTTGTATGGCTAACAGAATGCAGATATATTACTTTCTAATTTAGTGTTTTTAAACCAGTAAAGGTTTTTTAGGCAATAACAATGTTCTGACATGTTCCAGGGTTGCTGGCTTGAATTTTACATTAGATTAGTAGTACTGCTTTTGTATGATGTGTGTATGAATTTACTGTCTGCCTGTGTGCCCAGATTCCTTCTCCCTGTATATAACTTCTGAGATTGGTAGCGTATTTGTGCCAGTGGTGGGAGAGTGAGAATTCAAAAAACAAATAATTTAAACATTTATGTATTTTATTAAGAAATTTTTTAAAATTGCTTAATAATCACTTAAAATCTGTATTACAGTACCTGACATCTTCCCCCTTGTATCAGTAAAGAACTTGCATTGGGGAGGGAAGGGGAGTGAGGAAAGGATTTGGGCAGAGACGTTGGTGAGCATACTAACAGCATGCAGAATTTCCATCAGGTCTTGCACAGGGATAATTCACTAATGACTCATTCACAGGCAAAGGAAGAAAGGCTTAATCGTTTTCACAGCTTCTGAAACTTCCTTCTGTGGTGACATGAGGTGGAAGGGTTACATCTTCAGAAGGCATGTTACCTCATCATTTCTGTGCTCTCCTCTCAGACTAATCTCAATCATTTGAGAGTTTGAGCTTCTACAAAGCGTTTCTCCTGGGGTTCAGTTCAAGGGGTGCTACAATGCATGTCTTAAAATATTTTCCCATTGTTCATTTGGGACTTACCTACCACTTTGCATGCTAGGAAGTCATTAATAATGTATTTTTCCAATGATTTTCATATGTGTCATTGCAACATAGTTGGGCATATGGCATAAATTCTGATTTTTTAATGAACAATAAATGGGGAGATGACCTATAAAGAGATAGTAGGAAGAGGAGTATTTTCTCTTTTTAGAGAAAATGTTCAGTTTATCCTTACTATTTTTATCCACTGCTTATGTAGACAGGAAATTCCTATTTAGATTGCAAACACAAGAATTTAAGGTTGTGACAATGTGGGTAGAATAACGCTCTGCTGTTTATGATGGGCCTGTGGCTTTCTTGCTGTGCAAGCAAAGCTGTGCCATCTGATGTATATTTTGAAGCCCTATGCTTAATAATTTGCTCCACTGCAGTTACCACAAAAAAACAAACCAAAAAACTATCAGTTTGCTCTGCAGCAAATTAGTAGAAGAGTTTGCCACGTGGATTTTGGTGAGGGAGTGTTTAAAAGAACAAGGATTTCTTTTTGTTATTTCTGTGGATATGAGGCGACACAAGATGTGAATAGGGTGTTTTAATTAGTCTCATCATAAATATCTTCCTGTAAAAGTTAGAAGGCTGTTGGACAGAAAATTGTATTTGCGATGTATTTTAGCAGTGCAGTGAATATTCTCACTGCATCAGTCCAGCTTGAGGTGTAAAGCTTCTGAAAATCACGCAGGCATGGGAATAAAACTATTTTTATTGATTTTTGATGTTCCTGTTTTATCAGGACAAGAAGAATGGGAATTTGGAGAAAAAGGAAGTTAGCAGGAACTGCTTGCTTATTGGCACAAAGCATATCTATTTCAATAATGAAAAATAATTTTATAAATAAAATAATTCTATAGTAAAAATTTCTCTTAGCACACAGAATGTACTGCTGAGTATTTTTATGAAGTAAGCGTAAAGTCTTTCCATCTTATGTTTAATCAGGTACCCAGCACTGAAGAAAGATCTTTCCTATATACTGCAGCTAATTAATGTGGGTTTTTTTGTTTCATTCCCTGAAGGTACAAGTCATACCTATATGCTTCCTTTGTAATAATAACTTCTGGATTCTACCTATTTCAACCAAATTTAGTGTTAAAGGCAAGATGTTTCTACAGGTTTTATGTAACTAGGCAACCATATAGCAGACAGAGACCATATTCATGGCCTTCACTTCACTATAAGAAAGGTCATATGATTATCTAATCACTATATTAGAAATTGGGAAATGTACTGGTGAAAAAGAAGTTATTGCAGTCCGAATAATGAGAAAAGCTTAAATTAGACTTCACAGATTATTAATCTTATGAAAATCCAATGCTGGAATACAAAATTAGGAAAACAAGCTTCACAAATGCTCCTTGATATTGATATGTTTGAAAGAATGGGAGCAATACTTAAAATAGTGTCAACATTGGAGTCTTAGAGAGAAAGTTATCACATGGAACCAAGAAGTGATAGGCAAGAGATTAAATGTTATAGTGTAGGTGGCTAACAAACATGTGTTTTCAGAGGAAAAGCTTGAAAAAATGCCTACTATTTGGATACCTACTTCAGCATTGTGTTTCATCCAAAAGTGGGTATTTCAGGAAAAGTAGAGGAGTCAAGCTATCATATATATTGTTCCCAAATGTTGTCTCTGCTTGCAGCCGTTTAAATCAAGTTTTTCCAGAGAGCATAGCAGTTTCTGTGTTTCTAGCAATCCTCACCAAATTCTTCGTTCAGGATCTTGTAAAATCTCTGTTGGAGTCTTTGTAAGCTTTTAACATCTACAGCCTTCTTTGGAAGGGATTTCCCAGCTCAGATAAATACACAAAAGGCATCCTTCTGTCTTTGTTGTCTTTTTTCTTCCTGTTAACTTTAGTTAATCTATGGTCATTATTTCTTCTGTGAAAGGAGCCAAGACCAGTCTTTCCCTATTCATCATCTTCTTGTCATTCGTGATCTTATACCTATTTATCATTTACTGCCTCAGTTATCTTTTTAAATAGAAGGCCATGCAGTAATGACACCATACCTCTGATACATCCTCACTGTTACTCTTTGCCCCTTCCGCAATCATCTGGTATTGTTCCTGGGATGTCAGACCACACTCATGTAGCTTTTGAGATAAAAGAAGGTTTAGGTTTTACACAATGGCATAATGCTGTTCCCTAGTTCCTTTCTGATGACTCTGCACTTAATTTTCTGTGGATACTAATAGTACTCTTAAGTACGAGAATTCATTCTTCATCTAGAACAAATATTTTTGTATCAAAAGTTAACTTGAATTTTCCCTAAAATATACTTTTTTTTTTTTCAATACTATTTGAGGTTATAGGAGGGAGGAAGGAATGGGAGGGGATATTTTTAGCCTCCAAAGGTGGCTACTGATCTAGTAACTGATCTAGTAACTGTGGCTTAAAAAAACCTGCTAAATAAACCAATTGTTCTGCTGATGTTAAAATGTTTTGTCTGAGCTTCTTATATAATATTAAATGGGTAAGTTATATCTCATTCTGTAGCAGGAAGCTGGGAATAAAATCAAAATGAATTTGAACAGTAAGGTCTGAAAATTATTTCCTCTACCTTTGAGGTATCAGGATAATAATTAAAAAAAGCTTTTATTTTGACACTGAAATATCCAACGCTTGATTTTATTTTGATTTAAAAAGAAAATTCCAAAGCAATTTCTGGCCTGCTACATGATCTTGCTCTGTAGAACTGCGCACAGAGAAATCTAACAAATACACCAGTACAGGGCATGTATACATTCATAGATTTTGGAGAAGTGACAGGAGAAAGCATAAAAATTCGCTCAATACCAAATTATTCAGAAGAGGGTCAAAATGGTGGATGATATGTTGGTATGGCTGAAGCATCTTTCCTTTTTTGCCGTATCTATCTTAAGTCCAGGGGCAAAAAAACCCGCTAACATATCATTGGGCTATTATAGGTAGCCAGCCTCTGAGAAACACAGAAGCCCTCAGCACAGAATACATTAACACTTTCTAATGGTAACGTAGAGGCTTTTAAACATCTGTGCCCTATAAACTTCCTTCCTAGGTACTTAAGAGGTGACAGTGATCTCTAAAGCAGTTAAGGTTTGGGGAGTACATGAGGTACCAGTGGGTTGGTAAAGGGAGAATTTACTGTTGATCTTTAAAAAGTGAAGGAGAGAGGAGGAAGTTTTGGGAGCTGTGGATTGATCAACTTCAGGTTACTTCTCCAAAAAAAAAAGGTAGAAAAATAAGCTCTTCATATCACTAACAAGAAAACAAGGAATTGAGGTAACAGTTATGGATTTAGGTCAATTGATCCAGTTCCCCTCTACAGCACACTAATAAGTGCTGTAGACAAAGGCGAGTGTCTGAAACAGCAGTTATATTAGCAGAAGCTTTCATCTTTTAGTAAGTAATGATTACAGTTTTAGTAAATCTTTTCACCTGACATTCTCATAAACAGCCCAGGGATCCATGCCCTAAATATAATTCAAAATATGTCAAGAGGGATACAAAATTGTCTTGGAAAACATATGGAGAGTAGTTATCAGAGCTTTATTGTCAAAAATGTAAGAATGTATTAATAGAAGTTTCCTGGAGTTCTTGGATTTTATATGAGTCAATACTCAGTAGTTTTTTATAAGATAGATCATAACCTATGGACGTTGGGTTTTCGTGGCTGTAGGTACATTGAAAGAAAGAGCACAAATCCAAATGATTTTTGCCAATTTTAAGATACAGTCTGAAAATGTTTAAAGGATGCCATTCACTACAGAAGAATGCACACAAATTGACACAAATGATGAGTCAAAAGATCTGGGAGGGGGAGTGGCCAGCAAACTGGTAAGACACAATCCTGTGTGAGCATTCTGGTTTGGGGCATTGTATTTTAAGAAGGACATGGAACAGTTCAGTCTGGGGAAGAATAGGAGTCTGGAAACCGTTAAGTATGAGGAGGGACAGAGTGACCTGAGGCTGTTGTAATTAAAATGTGAAATCATCAATAGTACAGAAATGATGATTATGGGATGATTATTCACCTTTCTTTTTCCATGTAACTAAACTGTGGGACTTTCAAAGGGTGTTATGCGAGCCAAAGGCATGAAGAAGTTTTTTAAAAAAAAAAAAAAAAAAAAAAAAAAAAAAAAAAAAAACCAAAAAACAGACCCACAAAACAAAACTTGAAAGTAGTGTCAGGAAGCTCCAGACTGCTGTTGCTGAAATTTTGGGAAATAGTACGAGGTGGGGGGTGTCTCTTTCCGTGTTGAATTTTGACAGGATTTTTCTAATGCATGTGTCACTGACTACTATCAGAAAGAAAATATTATAGTAGCTGGCTGTTTGGTCTGATGCAGTCTGGTCGTGTAGATGTTTCTGTGCTCTAAAAAAGAGAGTTAGTGAGGTGGGGTGCAATAAGCATCTCCCGTATGTGTCCATATAGAAGAAGAATGTTTTCCTGCTCATCAGATGTTGATTGCAAAGCGGTGACTTAACCTGGTGTCTGGAAAAACCTCATATTAGCGAATTGCAGGGGGACGAACCACTAAAAGTGAAGGGCTAGTATAATGAACTGCTAGAAAATATGCAGCCTTGCCACCGATTTTGGAAGCTTTTGAAAACAGGTTAGAAAAATACCTGTCACTAAGAACTGCAGGTATAGCAGATTCTGCTTTGCAGGAGGATAAACAGCAAGATTTCTTGAGTCCCTTCAATCCTACCAATCTGCAATGAATCTCTCCCTCAGTCTTGGAGAGAACAGATCACAGATAGTGTAATCAAAACCTCAAAATTTAGGGGATTTTCAGTGAGATAACTGAGTGATGGCTCTTGTCAAATCTGTCTGTGGCCAGCATGCCAGTTGGCAATAGTATTGGCAAAGCGCTCAGTTCCCCTTTTTCAAACCAAAATGGATAGCTGGGTTCTGCCGAAGTGTGGAGTTGCTTGATACCAAGTTCTGTTGATTAGTCTCAGTCTCAGGATGAGAAGTGTTTGGGGCTAAGCAATTTTATAGTCAGGTGTGAAGTATAACTAGCTATATAACATATAATATCTTTCTGTTCTTGTTGAAATCTAAAAAGAATTAGGAGTTTTAAGTTCTGCATTATCTCTCACTTATATTGGAGTAATACAGTTAGTAAGACTCTGCTCATCCATTCCCATTTTTTCCAAAATGTGCATCGCGTATAGATTAAATATTTAAAAATAACACCAAATAAATTTCTTTCCCCTTTCCTGAGGATTTCTTTTTACCCTATACTTACATTTCAAGTGAGCCAAAAGAAAACAATAAGTAAGGCTGAAGATGGATGTCAGTGGTACACACCTATATTAACAATTAGAGTACAAAAATACACGCTTTAGTACATTATAGAATCTCACAGCATAGCAATGTCAGCAGGAGAATACTTCAGATTAGTTCTGTGGGTTCTTAACTGTGCAAATGTGAATTTGGTGTTTGCTTTGAATTTTAATACCCCCGAAAGATTAAATAATATTTTTACCTTTGGAAGGCAGAGATTTTATTATAAAACCTGCGGAGGAAATAAACACAGAAATATTCACCTAGGGCCTGCTCTAATTCACATGAAAGCCGAGACAAAAGCTTTTATTGTCTCAGTTAAAAGTTGGCTTATTACATATAGTTTGATCATTTTCTTAGTCAATTAAAGTGGGACTACTGTGACCCCTGGGGGGCTCATCATAAAGATGCAGTTCAGGCAAATGTCTCCCTGTTGGATTTCCACTCGTTCTGCTGAGTTTGGCTGTGTGGAACAGCTACTGATGCAGCTACCTTCCTTTTCCTAATGTCATGTTTTGTATCTGTTCTAAATCATGCTTTTTCATTTGTTTGCATTTATTTAAAATTTTGTGAATGTGAATCTTCCCTGCTACTGGCAATACAAACATAGCCTAGAAGGATGTCAGGGTTGCTCATTTTGTTGCAAGATGTCTATTGCTAGATCTGTGATCTTAACAAAAAAAAAAAAAACCCAAACCAAAAATACCCAACTAAACAAAAGAAAACAACCCACACCCAAACAATAAAAAAACCCCTCAAAACCCCACAAAACCAAACACCTTCCCCACACTCCTGCTCCAAACAAACAAAACCCTACTGTTGTGTGGATTTCTCTATACTGTTTGCAGATACTTAGAAGTCTCATGCTTGATCCACCTATGTATCTAAAGTTTTGGAATAAATGTACTCACATGACAAATCCAGCACGTCCTCCTCTTTCTACTGCTTCGTGTTAGGGCATCCTTAAGCAAAAAGTAATAATGACTTTGGAAAAGTTTGTAGTGGGGACAGTCCTGTATGTACTAGGTAATTAGTCTGATATCTGTAAAGCATGCTTGTTTTATTATAATGATGTATTATCTTAAATGGTATTTTTATCCCACAGGTTACTCAATACCGGATCATAGTCATAGCTCGGATACTACTTTACAATACATGGTCACTACATGATCACTGCCTTATTTTCTAGCAGGCTGCACTGTGCTTCATAGTGCAGTGTAACATAATGTGCTGTTTCATTTTGGATCAAAGTTGGCAATCACGTCTCTGAACTGTTCTGGAATGATTACTGAGTACAGTCCCTATTGCTGGCCAGAATAATTAGGGTTGGCCACTTTATTGTGAATGCTGTAAAAAGTAATGTCTCAAGGAAGTACGTTACGGTATAGCAAACTCAGCAGAAGGTACTCTGATGTTGCATTTGAAATAAGTTCCTGGATTTCTCACATCTTCAAAGAGCTAAACTAAAATGCTCCTCTGCTAAAATGATCTGTCTGTACAATATTAAAAATACTTGGGAAAAGTTTTGCAAAAGCAGAGAGTGACTTTCAAGAAATATCTGCAGTTCTTTCATTCTTCAAAGATTTGAATTCTGCAGGGCTTCAAATCCTAATATGCTGTTGTCTGATCCGAGACAAACATGTTTAGCTCGCTAATGTGAGCCACACTGAATGTGAAGGTGGTAGGTGGTTTTCTTTTACCAAGTTAACCTGAAGCAATAACATAAGTGCCAGATTGCACACAGCTGCTCTCTGTTCTCTTACCTGATCCTTGCAAAAATCAGTTCTTCATCGGCTGAGGAGAGAGGCAAGGACGTGTAGCATAGATTTACCAAAGACCTTTATTCTTTCATGTTTTAGCTATGTGTATAGTGATGCCCCAGCCTAATGCATGGGGGGCCCTGATACAGAGAAAAGCAGGGTTTATGTATGTTACAATACAACTGTGTAGACCAGTTACTCGTGTTAAGAGGTGGACTAGTGGGTTGTTACTGCTCACGTAATTGATATGTACTTGTCCTATGCAGGATCAGTACAGCTTGTCCTGTGCAGGCTGTGTGGATGTATGGTCAATGGTACGTTAATCTTTGTTGTTCTAATCCAGTGTACTGTGCAGGTGGGGGCTTTTATCCTGGATTAAAGTTGGTTGCAATTCTAGCCATGGTATATGCCTGGTTTCATTGAAGGGAACTTTTGGTGAAATGGCCACGTTAGCCTGGGATGTGTGAGAATCAGACTTTTACCTTGTCTGTCAGAAAGACTAGAGCTGTAAGTTGTCTTTTAAACTAAACTAAAGATGGAAGTGGTGACTTGATCCTGGGTCTTCTGTTTCACTGCTGTCACCTTATCCGCTAAACTGGAGGTGGGTGCAATTCCCAGCTAGTGTCAGACACTCACTGTGTAGAAATCTACGTTTGAGTAGTTGCTGTAAGTGCTATTTACATTAAATGACGGAAACGGGCTTTCCTACACTGTTGTAAGACAGAGTAACTTGTACCCTCGAAGTATCCCTTTTCCCTTGAATAAAAGGAGACCCAAGAAAGATTACCTCACAAGTAAACCGACTACTTGGGTCAAATTAATCCTACTAAATTTGTCTGATTAAAACTACATTTCTACATCTACTTCTATATTTCATGGAGACATCACCATGAAAATGTGATGTCTTTGAAGTGAGTGGCGTGACCTGCAGTGAGCGTTGCTGTACAATGAATGGTGCTGAAGCTGTATAAAGAATTTCTCCCTTACAGCATCAGGTGCTGGTGGCATTTCTCTAGTGTTTCGCCAATACCCATACTACCTATAACACATGTAATTAGCGTTTCTGACAGCATTTATGGTAACGAATGTTTGCATGCTATAGCTGCGGGAGTTTGTGCCAAATAGGTAATGAATCTTCTGTTTTTCTTGCAGTATACATTCTCCACGGTATTTGAGTGACTATCTCAAAGCTGTGTATTAAATGCACGTTTGTCTTGGATACTTGCATGTACAGCTCTGGTCACTATGTAAACATCTGTACTGCAAGAGAATCTATAGTACCAGAGAGAAAAGTAGCCAATTTATTGACTTGAAACTGAGCCTAGAAAAGTGAAGTGAGGAAAAGTCTTTTAAAGGTAGTTTTATATGTAAAGAAAGCTACTGACTAATATTGCAGTATTTTAGCAGCTGTCTAGCTCGCTGCGACTGACCCATAAACCCCTAAAATGGCAGAAGGCTCAGAGGAAATGGGTAAGGGTGATGTGCCCGTGAAGCTCAGGCAAATAATGTGGGATGGGACTGACCACAGCTGTTGCAAAGCAACTGGCTTTATCTCAATGCAAAGAGGTCTGGAGGATGGGCTTTGCTTTAGATAAACAGCTGTCAACAGATGAGGGATCGACTGGTGATACAAATGTTTCTCCCTGATCTCATAAGAGTATGAATCTCTGCCTGAGTTAGCCAGACCAGTACGGAGGGAATGAGTATGTGGTTCAGCCCAACATAAAGCATAAAAGCTGAACAACTAACAAAAGAATTTCAAAGAGAGCAATGGGCTTGAGTTGTCTTCAACCCACATATTCCTTTCCTGCGATTAGAGATGCCCAATGCTGTATTCTAACAGCAACCACCTTAGTATTGTGATTGAACTGTATAATCCACTTAGCAGTATAAAGCAATTGCAACTTCATTTATGTTGTGTTTTTGGTGTATTTTATATCAATGTGCTAAATCAGAAACCTCATGTAACATCAGTCATCTTCAAATACGTACATTTTATATTAAACATTTTATTCTCCATATGTGAAATATCTAAAAGAACCTGGTCAGAGTATTAGACCCTCAACACACACTGTCAGCAGGATTATCAGGAGAGTCTAGTTTGTTTCCACACAACACATGTTTTTCTTAACCATAGATGATACAGCTTTATGCAAGGATTGTATTGTTGAGTTTCTGTGGCTTTTGTTAGATCATAGAAGAAAGGACATTTTTTAAATAATATGTCATCAATGGTCTTTGTAAATAGGTCCTCTTAAAAAAAGAGGAGGTTATATAGTCTGTGTATGCTTATGTCACAACTGTTATTTGCTGAGTACCTCTAGTTCTTTTTTGTTTGTTGTTGCAGTATCATTCATCTAAGGAAAAAAATTCTTTTTACAGACTAACATGTCAGGCACATGGTAGTTATTCCCATCTGTCTGGGATATACCTGAGCCTGTTGAGATGTTACAAGCAGTATAACCTCATTAACACGGTACTCCAATCTGTCACTACTCTGCTGATAGAAGGTTTGAATTGTCAGTGTACAGCAATATGTTTTATCATATTTGAGCTAGTTCAATATTTTTGCAAAATGCTGCAGAGGGCCATGTTGGCATTCATCCTATGACTTGCCAGAGATGGCAGTGGATACCTGTAGTGCAGGAGAAACTCAAATGCAGGTCTCTCCAGCCATAAGCTCTCCTTCCTTTTCCACCAGACATTCTACTGTAATTTAATAGACAGTAATTTGAGGTGCAAACACTTTTTCAGAGCGTTTTCATGAAAGAACCAGCTTTCTGATGGGAGTAACTAATTATGGCAATTTGGAGACAGTTATGTAATTGCTTTTTTTGTAATATTTTCACATTGGTTTTTGTGAGCATAGAATTACTATTGGCGTATTTTCTGCTTAATAAGTAATTCTTCAAGACATTGCCTAACCAATTAGACAACCAGTTATGCATCTCCTGAGAGCAATAACAGTATAAGTAATGGAAACACCAGGTATGATGCTGAAAATGGACTGCTAACTTTTCCTTACTGCTCCTTCAAAATTGCTTGAGGTGGTGAAATGGATGTCTTTTTCCTTGCTAAAAGAAGGACAAATTTATTTGGTTTATTATAACTCTTTTCTAAGCATAGCTAGTGAGCATTCTTGTGCAGGCACATAATGGTTTAGAGACATTATTGTGGTATTGTAACCACCTGTTGTGTGTATCTCCACTTGTTTTATACAGCTCTAACAATGTCTTCGTGGTTTGCATGCAAAAATTTTCTTATTTTTAAGTTTTAATCTAATGCAAAAGGTAAATTGGATAAAGCTTTTCCTTCCATGATATAAAATAAAGACAGAAAGTTAGTCTGGTGATCTCAAATTGGAATTTTGACCTTAAATGTTCATGAAAATGTCTACATGCTTGCCTGGTTCCAGTCCACACTCTCATATGCGGGGGTGTTATATGAAAGAAGGTCAGAGAATTAATCATTGTGTAGGGCAGTTAAAGGAGCATTTCATCTGTTTTTAGAATACCGCAGAGTCTGGAAAGGATTCATCTGCGCGACTGCTGAATCAGTGGTTTACGTCCAGTAGCAGAAATTATTGTAGATGTTAGCACCACTTGCCAAAATAATTATTACGTGCTAGAGAGATTCAGGGCCCTAAAATCATGGTGTTACAAAGGGGTTCTGTTAGTCTATGGGAGCTCTTTCTTATGAATGATCACATCTTAAACCTTCTTTAACTACAACTCTTCAAAATTGGCCCTCATTTGAATGAGAAGTTGGCCTCTTTCAGCCAACACTCTTTTTAAGCTTTCATGATTTCTAAGCACATGTGTATGCATAAAATACTTGGAGATTTCACAAGTCAAGAGTAAGTGGATTTCTGGGCTGAAAGAGTTTATAGAAGGAGATTAGCACCTACAGTACCTTATGTGAGACAATGTGCAGGGGTTTGCTGGTGAGGAACAAGTTTGGTAGTGGTTTCTGTCAGAAAGATATTTGACAAAATAATTACAGGCGAGGAGCAGGAAAATGCGTGAAGAGGAGGAGGGAATGAATACATAATGTTAGGTACAAGGCAACTTTTTGTTCTAAGGACAGAAGTAATCTTGCCATACAATAGAGTAGCTATCTAAAGGTTAAAATACTTAGTTTTCTGGACTACCTCTTCAGTCAATGGACAGATCATGTTTTAGAGAACAACTTGTCCTGTGTTAAAACAGTAATAAGTTGGGATAGTCCCTGATAATAATTTGTTAGCATCACAGTAATATTTTCAATTACAAACCCTTTTCTTCACAGTGATATCTATGCCAAGTGTTGCATTTAATTTAAAATATTTTATAATGTTAATTTGATTTCAGTTTAAATACGTTTAAGAATCCCATTAATCTAAGTTGTAGAAACAATTTATCATTTAATGACAGATCTAAAGCTGGAAACCTTTGGAAGAATTCTAATAGATAAGCAAGTCTAACATTTCTTTAGTTTTTCTCTTGTTCAGGTAATGCTGGAAAGAGATGAGACATTCAAGTACAGTAGTACATTACGTAAAATAAATCACAGAGCAGTTGAGGTTGCAAGGGACCTCTGGAGGTCACCTGGTCCATCTTCCCTGCTCAACCAGGGCCGTCTACAGCCAGTTGCCCAGAACTGTGTCCAGGTGGGAGACTCTACAACCTCCCTGGGTAACCTGTGCCAGTGCTTAGTTGGTCTTACAGCCAAAAAGCTTTTCCTGATGTTCAGAGGGACCCTCCTGCATCTCAGCTTGTGCCTGTGGCCTCTGGTCCTGCCACTGGGCGCCAATGAAAAGAGGTTGGCTGTCTCCTCTTTACACCCTCCTTTCAGGTATTTATATACGTTAAAAAGATCCACCCTCCACTGCACACCACCACCGCCCCCCCCTGCCCCCAAGCCTTCTGTTCTCCAGGCTAAACAGTCTCAGCTCTCTCAGCCTTTGTCATGGGAAAGATGCTCCAGTCTCTTCATCATCTGGACTCTCTCCCGTATGTCTTGTACTGAAGTGCCCAGATCTGGGCATGGTGCTCCAGATGTGGCCTCACCGGTGCTGAGGAGAGAGGAAGGGATGGCATCCCTCAGCCTGGTGACAAGTGTGATGGAAGCTTTCAGTATTACTAGAGCCATTCTAACCTTTGTCAAAGTTGTTTTCCATGGGCAATGGGTTGTTCAGGCATTCACTGTAGCACCACGTGTGCAATTACATTTTTGTTTATACATGAGTACTCAGCCTCAGAGGACTAATTGGTTTTATCTGGTCCTTTTTGTGTATAGTTCCTGTCTTCTGCCAAAGAAAGAAAAATGCACTATCAATTTTTAGGGTGAAAGTAATATTTTACTTTGATGAAAAATATGTTAAGGTTTCAAAACTTCTGCATTTTAGTGAAACCGTTACTGTTGATGATTTCATGGTCAGATGGTGAGTAGGGTAGCAGACTTGCTTGTATGAGAACCAGCTTTGGTTCTTGTGATGGTTGATTCAGGGAAGAATCACAGAATCCCAGCATGGTAGGGGTGGGAAGGTCCCTCTGAAGATCCTCCTGTCCAACCCCTCTGCTAAAGCAGGTGCCCCCAGAGCAGGGGGCACAGGAACACGTCCTGGTGGGGTTGAATGTCTCCAGAGAAGGAGACTCCACAGCCTCTCTGGGCAGCCTGTTCCAGGGCTCTGTCACCCTCACAGTAAAGAAGCTCTTCCTCATGTTCAGGTGGAACTGCCTGTGCTCCAGTTTGTGCCTGTTGCACCTTGTCCTGGGCACCACTGAAAAGAGCCTGGCCCCATCCTCTGGATGCCTGCTCCTTATATATCGGTCAGCATTGATCAGATCCTGTCTCAGCCTTCTCTTCTCCAGGCTAAACAGACCCAGGGCTCTCAGCCTCTCCTCACAGCACAGGTGCTCCAGTCTCCTCATTATCCTCGTTGCCCTCTGCTGGGTTCTGTCCAGTCGTTCCCCATCTTTCTTGAACTGGGGAGTCGAGAACTGAACACAGGAGGCTTTTACCTGGCTCCTTAGCATAGGACGTGAATGTGATAACATGGGATTAAGGACTATCCTATTCCCACCCATTTCTGTCTTAGAGCAGAAATCTTGCGGGCTAAAAATATTCTCCAATACAAAAGGGGTTTTTATAGTTATTGTTAATATGAAGTAGATCTCAATGTAAGCTTTAATGTGTTTTTTCCAATGACTTTAACAGTGGTAAGAAAGGAACTGAAGCTAAACCTTAACGATCAAGCACTGACTCCTTCCTTCTGGAAATGGTTCTTGTTTGTTCTATGAGCATATAAGCTCTATTGAAGTGTGAGAAGCTGATCGAAGTTACAGGTAGTGCCATGAGGAATAGACAGATCTCTTATTCAATTAAGGGAGCGTTCTGAGAGAAACAGCCAAACTTTGGACTATTAAATGGGAATTATAAGGGACTGGTACTAAGGTAACTATATCTGTAATACCTTTTAATGCTAAGATCACCTAGGTAAACACGTCAGAAATTTGAGTACAGGTGTAGCAAAACTAGGACCAATGGGAGTGAACTGATTATGGCAGGGGTTGATAATTTGGGCAGAGAAGGCTGGATAGAAGTACAGGCATGGGAAAATGGAGAGCAGGCAGGACAGAAGGGATTGGTTGCATGTAAGCAAGCTAGTGGTCACCGTTTTTTTTTTCCAAGTGCCATGCCTGATCACCACAGTCTGTTGTGTGTGTGTGTGTGTGTTTTATGTGCCTAATGTGCTAAGTTAACTTCAAATTGAAGTAACCAGGGAATAAGATGAGATCTCAGCAGCTGAGTGCACCGTGGTCTGAGTGCTACTGTACAGATCACACCTGAGACTGGCTGCTGGAGAGATCCAGGAGGGTGTGTGCACGTGTTTATGTTCTGATACCAAACTTCAAGCTCATCTAGCCAGTGAGGAGACTTCACTGGAAAGACCTGAGGTCTGAGATAGTAACTGGGAAGGGGGCCTGCGTCTATACCTCCCTGGTCCATGGAAGTGTGGATAGACTTAACATCTATAAATGTGAACGTGTATGCTCTGCTAGCAAGCCGCAGTCTTGATCAGCTGGAGAGGAGGAACAGGGTCAGGCTGCATTGCTCACGTGTGCGTGAGTGCCTTGCGGTAATGTGACTGCCAGTGAAAGCACTGTTCTTGGTCTGTTTTAATCTATGACGTTGGCCGTGTGTATTTTATGTGTGTGTGTTTGTATCTTTGGAGCATATGGTCAGCTTTGCTGGCTAGACCTGAAAATGCAAACCACAGGAGCCCTGCCATCCAGACAGGGGTGGTAGGAATCCCCTAGCTCTAGGGCTCCACCAGTCTGGCTCTAGCAGCCTGAGAAGGAGACCTCTTCTGAGTCCCAAAGTCTATCGGATTTGTCTACCTGCAACAAAGACTGATAGGTTTGTGGGCATTTTTGGTTATACATGAAAACTCTTCAGTGACACTTGTATCTTCTCCCTTGGAAGCCTGACCTAAAAACAACACGGCAGTGAATAGAAACTGAATGAAAACAAACTCAACAAATGCTCTATTAATTACAAACAAGAGAATTAGCTTGAAAGTTAGTTATGTGAATTTCAACTCGACTATTTCTTAAATTCAGGTTTTGTAGTTTCTAAACGTGTTTGTATTCTACTCTGGATGCAAGTATGCAGTAATGTGCTTTTGTTAATGCATTAGAAAAGCTGAATGGGTTAGCTTTGCTGAATATATAATGTAGCTATACTATTTACATGTAAAAAAAGTATTTTCCTTTTTCAGTATGAATTGTATGCCACTTGAAGAAAATAGTATTATTAAAATATTGTCTAAAAGCCTAAAATATTCAAATGTCATTCATTTGTTAAGCAAAATGTGTAATTTGTTTTCACTCAAAATTGAATCACTGGCTTGTACAGCTTTCATTAAAATACATCTGATGATTATCTTCTGACTAAAAAGACTAATAATGGACAAACTATTAAACCCACAAAGCAATGAGTGCTGAAGACTACGACAGGTGCATTATGGATATTACCATATGCTTTGAACTGAACTTTGCTGGGAATTCCTGTAAATTTCTTCTGGTATTAAAAAGTAAACTGTCTCTCATCTGCAACAATCTGACACGTACAGATAACAGATGCCTTGGAAGGCCTTGCTGGTTTTTTTCGCTCCATAAAGAAGTATTAAAAATGAAGCATATCATCTATTATTTTCGTATGCCCTTTTTATCACTTTCTGACTAAACAGAAAAGTGATGTATTACAGGGCAGTTGCCCACACTGTGACATTTCAGATGTGATTATCAAAATGCAGCACAGTGGTTGTTGAGCTTTTTTTAAATGAATGTGGCAGGAGTTCACATTTCACAGTTGCACACTCTGTAATCTCAACATGGCAGTAATTCATTGGGTCATCTGCATGCCACTGTGGGAGTTCCCACTACTCCATGGCACAAATTTTAAATTTCTTAATCTATACAAATCTACAGGCTGCTATTGGAGATTTTTCTGAAATTATTCTTAGAAAGTATTTTTTAAAGTCAGCATACTTTGCAGAATGAAGCTTTCATCTAAGGTAAGGTTCAACCAGTTTGCCATATCTTGTGTCTGTCAGCAGCTGCTCTCTCCCTCAAGGACAGCGTCTTTAAACTATGCAAACTGCACAGAAGAAAGCACGTGAGTAATCAAAAGCTGGATGACTTATATTAATCCCCATTTTCAGTATTGATCGCAGTGACATGGCAAAGCGAATTGTGCTGCCTATCAAGAGAAGAGACTGGAGAGACCAGAAAGCAATAGGATCACGAAAATCACTCAGATTAGTACACCAGGAAGTAGAAAAAGTCACTAGTTTGGGGCACTACTCAGAAGAAACTTTCATAACTGTCACTTCCCATCACTTCCGTCTTTCTTCAGGGAAATTAAGACCAAAAACTCCAGGGGGAGAAAAGTCCTCGGATGGACTTTCATCTATTTCATTATATTAAAGGGAGCTTTTTCGGGCATATTATAGGATGGAGTATTTAGTGCTGTTTAGTGGAACGGAGGGATTGGAGCACATGGGTGATGGAATTACCAAAAGCTACCAAAGATCAGCTGGGACTCTAAGTTACAGTCGTCTGTGAGCTATTTAAATCTTTCATTTGTCTCCATTCGTTTCTTACTGGATCAAGGCTCTTGCACTACACTAACAATGATATTTTTTCTTTTAGTTGTTTTTGTGAGTAGCTCATTCTAAGAAGTCAGACACGAGTTGGCGCTCATTTCTTATGTCAAACCGAGTGGCTTTTATCTTTTATGCTTTGGTTGAAATATAAAAGCACATAAGTTATGTGACTATTTTAAGCTAGATATGAGTCAAGACGTACATAAAGGCTGTCCATTGCTTCCAGGTGTCTTCAGTATTATTCCATGGTAAAAAAGTTACTTCAGATCTATTCTGTTGTTTGGGCTATTCACTTCTAGGAATAAACCAAACTTTCTGATACCTAAAAAAGTCAGAGAAACACATTTTGTTATTACTAAGCTAACTGTAGAAAAATAGTGCTATAGANTCATAACTGTCACTTCCCATCACTTCCGTCTTTCTTCAGGGAAATTAAGACCAAAAACTCCAGGGGGAGAAAAGTCCTCGGATGGACTTTCATCTATTTCATTATATTAAAGGGAGCTTTTTCAGGCATATTATAGGATGGAGTATTTAGTGCTGTTTAGTGGAACGGAGGGATTGGAGCACATGGGTGATGGAAGTACCAAAAGCTACCAAAGATCAGCTGTGACTCTAAGTTACAGTCGTCTGTGAGCTATTTAAATCTTTCATTTGTCTTCATTTGTTTCTTACTGGATCAAGGCTCTTGCACTGCACTAACAATGATATTTTTTCTTTTAGTTGTTTTTTTGAGTAGCTCATTCTAAGAAGTCAGACACGAGTTGGCGCTCATTTCTTATGTCAAACCGAGTAGCTTTTATCTTTTATGCTTTGGTTGAAATATAAAAGCACATAAGTTATGTGACTATTTTAAGCTAGATATGAGTCAAGACGTACATAAAGGCTGTCCATTGCTTCCAGGTGTCTTCAGTATTATTCCATGGTAAAAAAGTTACTTCAGATCTATTCTGTTGTTTGGGCTATTCACTTCTAGGAATAAACCAAACTTTCTGATACCTAAAAAAGTCAGAGAAACACATTTTGTTATTACTAAGCTAACTGTAGAAAAATAGTGCTATAGATTTATATTTAAATGGGAATATCCCCCCCAATGGTACGTAAAATTTGTAAACAATACATGAAAAGACCACAATAGAGCTATTTAGTCACGTGAGAACATGGTTGTAAAACACAAAGGAGAGGAAACTGGTAATCTGAGTCCTCTGTGAACATTCAGCTGTATTGTAAATGACAGACTGCTTTCTATTAATGTTGCAATCCAACACTAGTTTTATGGGAACACTAAGCTTTCTGATGATAATTTAGATAAACTAATCTGTGACATTGAGGAAATCCTGATGACAACCAAATACAATACTTGAGGAAGATACTGATCTGCTAAAAGCGTAAAATAAGGGTAAGATAAGAGAAATTGGTCGTGTGTCCTCCTGTACTTTGTAGGAATAGCTGAGGTACTTAATCCATTTTCTGTTTTTTTAACAGCCTAAGGAAATGTCTTTAACCTTATGTTTTATTCTTGATATACTGTGTACTCTACAGCTACTTTGACAATAAAATTATAGTCCTGCTTAGAAGATGAAGTCTTATGGAAATAGAATTTTTTTCAACTCTTCAACATAAATGTTACCTCTGGGAATGAAATTATAGAGGGTGTATATGCTGTTGAAAGATTTGGAAGGAATTGAGACTTTTACTGGGAGAGGGACATTAAGGGTTCTTTCCTGCCCCAACTCCTTTTCTCCTACCGTAATACTTTCAATTCAGTATATCCCAAACTGCTGTGAAATATCTTTTCCAAAACCAGTACCTTCAAAAGAACGTGTGGGTTTTTGTTTGGCGTTTTTTTTTAAGAAAGTGTTGTGGTGAAGAATTCAAAATTTTACAACGTTTAGGAAAAAATCTTTAGTAACCTTAGTATTTAGATATAATAGCATACTGTATTAAGTCTACTAAAATGTAATAAGATTCTGCTGTGCACACATAAAAATCCAAATTTTGATATCTAATTTTTCATACACACATATCATAATCTATTTGATTTTACAGTTCAGCAAACCAAGAACATCCATTCTACCCCACTGTGAGAAACACATTAGCAGCTAGGGAATCCAGCATCAAACCACGCAGTGTTGTAAATTATTAGAGGAGGGTTATTTGTCCTGCTAACCCATTGATTGTGCATAGTGATGGGTTGGTGTGGTGTGCTTGAACCCATGCATCAGCAAGTACTGTCAAAATGAGTTATTCATGAACAGTAGGCCAATATCTGACTGGAATTCTTACTTCTTCTGGAATCTTATGGTAAGCAAAACTATTTCCACTGTCACTGTATCATTAAACTGTGGATTTTAGATTGCATCATATTTTCTGTGTGTATGTCTGAAAAAAATCATTTCTCTAGTAGAAGACAATCTTTCCTTTACGTATTATAACAGATCCGCACCACCACGGATAACAGATAATCATGAATTTCATGTTGATTCGTGAGGATTTTTGTACCTCCTGTGTTGATGCCCAGTTTCACATTTTGATTTGAATGATGGCAGTATGCATGCCATCAGCTGATAACTTAGCTTCTGTTCTTAGGTTGTTACTCAGATGGATGCTTCGGTATTTCCAACACCAGGCTGTGTATTTACAATACGCTGCTTTGCAGTGTCCCATCCTAGGCATCTGTGTTGTCCTAGTAATTGGGCACATTTATATGGTTTTCTGTGCTTTGACTTTTTTTTTAAACTATTATATTTTTTAGCAATGGAAGGGGCATGAGGTGTATTTATTTAAATTTTTAGATTTTTTTCAGTTCTCTTACCGGGCCTTTATTTCACAAACACCTTTTTGCAAAATCTTTATTGTTGTATGATGGGGAAAAAAAATCAACTGAAAACAGAATGTTACGTAGCTTTCTGGTTTTTAGTATACCTTTAGAAGAAAATACAGCTGCTGTAATCTTGGTGCTATTCGCTACATTGAAACGGGGTAAATGCACTAAGTGATGATGATGTATGTGCAGCATATGAATTGGAACTGAGGCATGGATCAGAATTTGCTTTGCACATTGACATCTAGTAGTTGGCATCTACAAGGAGGTATCAAAGCCTACATATAGCCACCAGAGATCCAGTCAACAATGTCAATATAGTTCAGAGAGTATAAACCCTAAAGTGAAAAATTGACCCTTAGCTGATTGAGTAGCTCGCTATACTATGATAGCCCTGCTCACTCACAAGATCTGATGATAATGGCAGCTTTGACACTGCTTTGTAGATTACTGAAAGTCAACTGAATTTTATCCGTGGTCTGTAACAAGATGAATAATGCCTTACTCTGCATCTGTCTGACAGCTAGTGCCTCCAGATAGGCCACCTTTTTTTTGTTGGGTTTTGGCAGAGTGGGGAGAATGAGAGGAGTTAAGGGGAAAACTCATGCCAAAGGGGAGAGCCAGACTGAAGGACCATGTGGTAAGGTGAATAAAGAAAACTCTTTAAAAATTATCTGTTAGTCCGACGGCATTTCCCTTAATCTTCTGCAAAATTTAAGTCCTAGGGGACAACGCCCAGTGTAGAAGTCAGAGAAATTATCCTAAAGGTTTAGGAGGTGAGATAGAATTTGCAGTAGTATAAATGACAGGGTTTTTTTTCTAAAAAGCATTGTTTATCTGTTCTTATTTCTTTGTTATGTGGCATTCCCTCAGTATAATTCTCTCACATCATTTAATAAAATGACCCTATGTAGTGGGAGCTGAAAAATGCACATTAGAGAAGTGAATGTGCAAGCAGGTTATTTCATGGAATTAATTATTCAAGGAAATGTGAGGCAGAAAACCCAACCTAGTAAAACAATCAGATGAGCAATTTTGTTTCTTGGGAGAAGAAGGTTTAAACTTTGGCTCTAAGCAAGTACGCAGCTCCTCTCACAGCTGTGAAGAGTAAGGAATGTTATGCTTTCTGCTAATAAGTCTATGAATAAGCTAGTGTACATCATAGAGTGGTTTATTATAGGCTCCTTTATCGCTGTAAATTAGTATTAAAATATCAATGAGGTAGAGGAAAGAGGAACTGAGGTGTAGATCTGACATTTTCATCTCTACAAGAATGGGAATTTCTTCTGTAATGCTTTCACCCTCATTAGAAAACACAATTTTAAGTGCATATCTTCATATATATGTGTATGATTTTCTCTTGTGAAGCTGTTTATAAATCACTGAAGCCATGCACTGTAGGAGCAGAGTCATAAACATTAGTAACGGAGAATACAAATGCCTACCAATACAATTGCGTGCTCCTTCCCATGCTGCAGGACCGTTTCCTGCAGAGGAGCTGTCAGTGGTTTGCTGGCAATGTTCTTGCTTCTGCATGTTGAGAGGAAACACAAGCCAAATGTCAGCACAGCTTCGAGAGAGGATCGGTAGCCAAAATTTCCCCCTTTCTTTTGTTTTTGACAGATGACTGAACATAGATTGATCTTCCTCTTTACTTGTGGAGTTCAGCATTTTCCTATGAATGATATCCTCCCCTGATAAAGGCTATGAAAAATGCTAAAGGATTGTGGATTACAGAGTTTTTCTGTCTTTGCTGTAGAAAGAGCTAGCAGGATTCGGTCCCCAAAGGCATGCAATTTATAAATGTTATGTATTAAGGTGAAAGAATGAAAAAAGCTTCTGGATGACACTGTGTGGGAAACTGGTCTCTTCACCCTAATACTGGTGAGAATCAGGTGAGGTTTGATGTTACGAGACAGTTGTCTCAGGTTACTGGTATTGCTGTATTTCAAAGGATTGAAACTTAGTCCTACTACTCACAAACCTAAGCTGTGCTACTTACGAGAGTCTTGTTTCTGAGTTCACGTTGTGTAGGCAACAAGCAGCACAGAAGTCCAATGAATCCAAACCCTAAGGCCCATGGAATCTTTTTCTTCCACTTTCCCAGTTGTCTAAGTGTTTGGGACGGCTAGACTGGCCCTGATCTCCAGTGTGAAGTCCAGCTTAATGTTCAGACCTCTTGCGTTATATGACACTAGGTTGAAAAGCACTGAAGCAAACGTGAGACAATGTCAAATCCTGTGAGGTCAAATTGCGATGAAGATTTTGCTGGGATGTGTCGTGTTCTCTTTGACGAAATGGTGTCTAGCTGAACTGTTCCCTAAGCTACCATGTGAGTTGTCCTGCTTAGCATACATGTCGTGCTGCACAGTATAAACAGCAACATCAGGTGCTGTTGCTCCCAGTAAGGTTCCTGGTCACCTGGATGAACTCAGAATAAGTTCCATTTTTAGTTTTGTTCTGAAGGAACTTGGATTCTTTTTATACAGTTATTTGTGTATTATGTGATGTTCAGCAGTGCTACTTTAAGTGGAAGGCTGGATTTGCCGAGGCTGCCAATACCGTATCCTCTTCGCATCTTAAAAGATCTGCCAGATGTCTGAATACATAGGCTGTGTCTTATTCCTTGTTATTTTTCTGGCAAAAATAATTAAAAAATAAATTAAATGAAATTCCTAAACTTCTTCTCAATTATATTTACTAGCATCACTTTCTGCCGCACATCAGGCTTCCAAACTTCAGACTGATATCTTGCTGTCCAGGCCCATCCAAGAAAAGACATCAGGAACAAGACAAATCAAACAGATTTGGGAGCCAGAGGTTTCTGTTGAGTCTCTGAAATGTGCAATCTTGCTTAAGGGATGATTTAAAATAAAAAATATGTTCTGGGGAGAGGCAGAAGCTAGCAGCTTACAGTGTTTTCTGGGAGGTTAGCATTACATTGCAACTAGCACTAGGGGATGGTTCAGGTGCAGAAGTGATGCTTCTGAAAGGGAAAATCTGTAGACTTCATTAGAATAATCACATTACTTTACAAGTGTCTTTCAACCATGACGTAATAGAATATCAAGTGCATATGGAAAAGGAAGTAGAAAAATGATGATCTAATAGTTGGAGTGTTCCAAAGCTACATGAAACGGCAGACAAATAGAGGTCAACTCCTGGGAGTAGTCTCTGACTTCAAACTTGAAAAAGACTAATAGTTTCGTATTTCAAAGGAATTAAAAAGTGGGGAGGGGGTGAAAGGCTCAAGATTAACACTTAGTTAAATTTGTTCTGTCTCACCAGGATAACATAAGTGAAAATTTGTAGCAGATACCACCTTTTTCATTGTAATGCTAGAGCTGTATTGGTTAGCTCCTCAGAGTTTTAATAGCTGACCTGACATTGAGCCAGCAGCTGCAACAGAATATTTTGTCACTGTGTATTTTCTGTTCACCTGTTGTGAACGTTTTAATAAATGTGAATTGAATCCCACATAAAAAGCCACAATTTGAAGAGAAAAATGAGAAAACAGTTTGAAGGCTTGCCCTTCTGGATTAGATCAAAGTTTCCAGCAGCCGTAAAAGTGTAATCTCATGTTTCTCACAGTGGTCAGCATTTGCACTCAGGGAGGGAAGATGAGAAAAAGGACAAGCATAATATAACCACGACATGCCTTTCAGCATTAAGAAAGGTGGGGATTTCTAAGTCGAAGACTGTCTGGATTCCTTCTTATCTATAGGTTTCTTCAGTATATTTATTTTAGCGCTGCAGGAGTTGTTGCTTTAGCTTGATTGGGAGGCATCTGCCAGAGATGTTGCATTCAGTGTTCAATGTCAATGCCTGAAGTGCCTGCAAATCTGAAGATCATACTGACTTCAGCTGGGGTTTTGCTTGTGAAGTGATTGTTCTTTCTTTCAGTTGCCACCAGTAAGAAATGACAGTAACAATCCTGCGTGCGACCCAGGTTTTTTTCCCTTTTCCATCTGTCCATTGCCTACCAGTTAAAAATAAGGCTTGGCTAACAAGTAAAATTAAGGAATGGACTGCCATTTAATGATTTTATAAATGATTGCCTACCACTGTAGTAAGTAATTATCACTTTTGTGCTTTAATGCAATTAATTATGTATGCCAACTTAAAGAAGTGTGCTTCCATAGCTACAAGTTAAGAAGAAGTAGTGGTTAGAAGGGCAGAGGTGCCACGTCCTTATGGATGAAATGTGCAGATATGAATACATTGATTGTACTCACCTCCCTTTTCCTGGAATAGCTTTCTCCTTAAAAAAATCCTCTTACAACGTGCAGAGCCACTGGGTATAAAAAACTCAATGCTAACAATGTTGGCACCTTACTTAAAGTGGTTGCAAACATTGTTTTTTTTTTTTTTTCTTCTATGTAAAAATGAACTGTGTGAACAGACTAGCCCTGGATAGCTGGTTTAGTAAAGCAAGCTTAGTAATTACAGTCACTGGGAGACTGCACTATTTTTTGTGCTCCCTAGGTTCCTGTGGAGTATTTTGACTTCTCTACAGGAGAAAACCTGTAAAATATGGCCTGGTGGTATGTGAATAGCAGGTGATTTAGATGCCTTCAAATTCATGACATAATCACAGAGAAGGACGTGGCATTGCCAGTGTTTAGGACATTTAGCATCAAATGCTCATAAACCTAGTAAAATTTAAATTGCATCTCTAATTACCAAATACATCTCATCAGTTTCTGTCACTCACAGCACAAATGTGGAAAGTTGGCAGAGTTAGAGCACTTTACGACTCTGTTTACTGAAGGGCAATCTTTATGAATTTACCTCTGGAGAGTAAAAGACTTCTGATTTTTTTTTCAGTGCTACATCAGCTTTTGTCTTCTCTTGCATATAAATACTTTTCCTGGTGCTTCATTATGAAGTGAACTGCTTTAGAAGTCGCCATCACTTTTATATGGGTAACAGTGCTGAATGATTAAATCCTATTGTCTGCACTTTCTATAAAAGTCATTAAAGTGGAAAAGAGCTACCTCTAAATTGAAATTCAGCCTTCAAGGTCATTATCATTTTACCTCTTCTGCCTTGTCTGACACATACTAGTGCATACTCTAAAAGTAAAAAAAATATACCCAATTTCCGATTAAAAAAAAAACAAAGCAATACAATCTCTGTCAAGTCAGAAAATGGGAAAAACATCCATCAGCACATTGCTCTCACAGTCTTTAGTTTTAATGTCAGTGACCCATAAAGCTGTTCTTGAAACTATCCATTCCCCCTTTTTTCCCTATGTTGTTGCTTGTTCATCATTAGATTCATCTGTGATGGTGAAGATCAGTCTGATTCTGTATCCTTCAGCAGAATAAACCCCAAAATGTAATTTGAAATGCAGGGAGGCATATGTGCCTTGAGCTCTAATTGTTCACCTGTTCCTTAGACTCATTGCTAATCCCGCATGCTGATTATAGTGATATCGGTGAGCTTTTAATAGTTTTGGTGGGTAATATCTTATTCAACACTCAAATTGAAATGATCCTGTGTATTAGCTGGCATGCATCAGCAGCTGGGATCTTCTAGTATTAAGTATGAGTTTAACAAAGTAAAGAAAAATAAAAGTATGCCAATGCCCTCATACACAAACTTGTTTCTACAGAAAATTGCTGGAGCATGTTCAGTGGAATTGGTCTATCTGAGGATGAGAAATATCCTTTGTCAGTCTAGCAAAGTAATCAATCAAGAACTATAGTAGCCTGTGCAGGTTCTCCATACCATGGCACTAGCTGAGTATAATTGGATAAAACATGTAGCCCGTTTGCTTATACCTAAAGGAACAAGCTGAGGGAATCTACTGTCACAAAACCCTTATCATGCTAGCCTAACTCTATAAAAATCAAAGTGCCACGAGGAGAAGCTGAGTTAGTCAACTGGTAGGGCATTGAATTAGGACCCTGAGAAGCTAGGGCTAAATTAATCTTTTACAAAGAGGAGTCTAAACAGTAAATGTCTTTGAAGTAATTGCCCTAAGTACTTCAAGGGCACAGTTCATTTGACCTAAGACATCTACTTCAGATGTGATTTGCTTCTCTCTACCTATTGATTAGAAAGGGTATAGTAGCTTTGAACTTAAACACTTCTTTTAGTTAGTGAAGTTCAAATGGGGAAGTCCTGCTTGTCTGCTCTCACTGGCATTTTGTGTTTCTCCATGTTTGCTCTCCACCTTTTACTTGCCATTATTTAGATTTGAAGCTCATCCAGGGCAGAGGAAGTTCACTTTCTTTAAAAAGGCCTGTTGCAATGGGATTATGATCTCTCTTTGCATATTTACAGGCTTCTGTAATACAAAATGCAACAAAAGCCCATTTTTAAATTTATGCTTGTATATATGAACACACTCACACACCTGTATATTTGTTTAGTGAAATAACATTCTTTGTACTTGCTAAGGTCAATGTTTTCTGCAAATCAAAAGTCTGACCTTTAGTATCTCAACCTACATGCGAGAAAACATAACCCTTGGAGTGAATTACAACTGTTCTAAAATACAAGTATTAGTGAATAGTAAATGGTGCCAGAGTGCATGGAAGACATACCTAAGATCTCTGAACATTTGAGAAAATGGAAAACAGTTATTGCTGGTGTAACTCTCCTACCTTAGCATGACTCCCTTTATTCTTCACATCTCTGGCTACAGGTGATCAGGCTCTTCCTGTAAATGACAAAAGGTTCTTACCTGAATAGTTATATGCTTAAACAATGATCCACAAAATGATGAAAAGCTTACAAAAGTATTTTTAGTAGGGGTACTTCCGAACACGCACAGTGTTTGACCTACCTTTTGTCCATTAAAATTATTTGGAATTTTGCCATGATTTCACTGGCAAAAGTCTTACACTTGTTGTCAAAAGGAAGGAGAATTAGAGCAGTGCTGATAACTCCGAAATACTTCACTCCTGAATTCATTTGCACTTCTGTGAAACCAAATTTCTAAATCAGTATATGGAATTTGTGCCCATATTGGCTAGAGTATGCAAGTCATGGTCCGGCGTAGTAGTTGCAGCCTGCGGCCATGTCCTCTGTACCTTTCTGAGTACGCTTGTGTGTAATCAGGTCATGAACTGTGGAGCAGGTGAATTTCTCCTGAAATCCAGTCCTTTCTGCTTTGCGTATCAGGGCTACAGTAAGGAAATATATGTCTTGCCTTAGTGAAAAAAGTTTCTAATTTCTTTTCCAACCAAGTTTATCTTTCACTATCAGTCTTTGTGAATTTAATCATTTGGAATGGACTTAGTGTTAGGAGGAGTGCTTGAGTTTAAATCACCCCTCTCTTGTCTCTGTGAATAGTATGATAGCAGGAAGGATAATTTCACCTCTGGCTGTATGTGTTATCTGATCTAGCAAAAACCAATAGTGCTTACGCGCGTCCTCCAGAGGTATTATTTGGCTTGCATGAATAAGTTTTTAGGAGGCTTCTTCATTGCAGATTTCATGAGACAGCAACTAGAGTGATAGTTGAGGGGTTTATTTATTTATCCTTGAATTTCAATCTTAGGTGGCATACGAATGTGAGAAAATGAAACTTGACTTTGTAAGACAACTTCCTAAACTTCAGTGTTTGATTCAGACTTCAGTGTCCATTTTCAGTGGGGTTATGTTTTGGCTTTGGTTTTTTGGAAGTCTTTTATTCATCTCACGAGTGGGATTCAACAGTTGTCAGTTGGAATGTGGAGAGATGGTTGGGTTGTTGTCATTTTTGTAAATTGGATTTCTTCTGTAAGGCATGTTATTTTTAATACTCTATGAAAACATTGTACATAGTGAATTTGCTGCAATGACTTTTAAACATTCAAAATATTGCAAAGGCTTGTAACAGTTTTAACCAGCTAGTGTTTTAACATGCAATTTTACATTCAGCTACCACAGTTAAAAAAGAGAGCGAACATGGTTGTATCTAGGGTAGCAGCAGAGCAGCTGAGATCGCACCTGACTCAATCTGCAAAGGAGTCTTAGTATTCCCAGGCATCAACTAGCTGTGGCTTCTTTCTGACGTGGACTCTCAAGAGATGCTGCTCATGGCAAGACCTGTTTCTGCTTAATTCAAAACCTGACTTACCTGTTTACAGTATTAAATTTGAACAATATGCTTGTTCAAATACTTGTAATTTTCACAAGATACTTAAATCCTTGGAAGTCGGTCCACATGCAAGGATTTTTCCTTCATTTTCTTTCAGTCAAGTATATTGGTACTTGTTTATTATCAGATTTGGCTTTAGATTTTTACAATCTCCTTTCCCAACTGCGTACTATTATCACCTCTTTATGCTAATGCTCTCCTTAGCTGCCTGTGTTATCACCCCTCCATTTATCTTATTGTGTGTGATCTATGGTACTCCTTAGCTTCCTATTTGCAGATCACTTTTTGCCTTCTCCGCATGCAAGATGACCCTTTTATCACTCAGACATGTTTCATGATCAGCCCAGACAATGCTTGCTGCTTCCTTACTATTCCTTAGCTTTTTATTTTTGCGCTGCTTATTACCTCTTGCTGTTCATTTCTTTCCAACAAGGCTTGTTTTAATGCTTACTCATTAGACCTGGGTTTCACTAGTACTGTATCAGTTGTCTTCATTGCCTGGCTAGTACATTATTGATTTCCATGGTTCAATATATCAGAGTATATAATTCCTAGCAAATTTCTTTCTCCATCAAGTTTATTTAATTCACTATCTTCCCAGTCTCCTCTTCAGACCAGGCTTCATATTCATGAGGCCAAGAGTACATTAACTGCTTAACTCATTGATTCTTACACCTTACAAAAGTGCTTCATCCATAATCTTACACATTCTGCCTGAATTCAGCCAACTTGTAATTCTTGCTCTGGATATGGCTACTTAAAGCACTTGTTTAATGTGTATTTTAGACAATTTATATGCCTGAGTTGATACTTTTGCGGCCACTGCATAAAATCTTTTCCGCTCGTTGGCTCCAAGGTACTTAAACTTACATTTCCCAAAGCTCCCTGCAAGTTTTACGATTGCTCAGGTTAAATAATGAACTTTAAAAAAAAAAAGAGGAGGTGGGTGGTGGTTGTTGTTGTTTTATCCTAAAGATCTTTTCATTGACAGCATGACTTTTGGGGGCTGAGAGACTTGTAGACTTTTATATAGGAATCCTTCAAAAAAAAGGAAAAAAACTTTCCTTGGTCCTGTGTAAACCCCACTCAGTCCTACAGGGGTTTTGATAAGGTAACTGCTCAGATATCTGTAAAAGTAATCTTTTGTGTGAGTTCCAACTGCTATGTGCAAACAAATCTGGATGTTGCATAAAATGCCTTAAACTATGTAATACGGTGACAGAAAAAAAATGGAAAAGAAGATAAAATAAAGATATTTTTGGATAAGTAAATCAGTTATTGACCCATGAAGTTTAATGTACTTCATGGGTTGTAGGGCTATAAGGAACAATTCCAGGAATAGGTAGTGTGGCTTTGGTTTTCCTGTTATTTTAAAATATTCCCAAAGTAGCAGAACTTTTCCCAGTTCTGGATTATGCAGGAATGTAATAACTAGCGCAGGCTTCTGAAGTGTTGAGACCTTGTATTTGGATAGCTATCCTGAAATGTGTTTTGAATCTTTCTGTTTTAGGAGTCTTTTCAGGTTTGATCAACCTGGATTTGGCAAATAAATTTGATTATAGAAAGGTCATGGTTAAGCCAATTAGAATTTTACTGAAGAAATAAGTAAATTCTGCAAAAAAAAAAAGTCCAGCAGTGGAAAAAGTATTAACTAAATGGCTCAACGTTGACAATAATTCCTTTCCGTTTCAAATTTACGACTCTGTGCACATACAAAACATTCCAGCCGCAAATCAATTTCAATATGTCTCATTCCTCTCACAAAGTACAATCAGAATTGATGGAAAGTGTTTTTGCTACAAAGCAGTATGAGGCTAAATTCTGCATAGTTATGACTGGACTATCTGATTATGGATATTTTTTATGGCATCCTATATTCTGTTCTGTGCTTTATCTAGAAGCACACTGACAGGGGACAAGAGGGTGATGTGTAAGTTTAATAGACATTCGTTCATCTTCTCTTCCTGTCAAGACAGGTGACACATGGGGTTTTCTGGTCATCTTCATCATTAATCACTTGGAATATGTTGCAGTGGTCTAACAGAGAAGTATTTTGTTCTCTGATTACGATGATTAGGAGGAGAGGTGAAAAGCTTAGTTCATCAAAAGGGAAAAATAGTTTGAGAATCTTGCTTTGATGTCGGCAAGGAAGCCTAGTCAGGATGACTACAGTTGCAGTGGAGAGATGTGTTATACCACTGGGGAAACAGGAATCAAAATCTTTCAAAAATCTTTAAATATTGTATTGACTTTATGCTTAGAAGCACTCTGGCGCTCTTACAGGAGGTACTTACCAGTCTAACCTCAAACACAAGTGGTAGAGGCTAGAGACCTGTCTAACCTTGAGTCTATTCTAGTTCCAAGTTACTCTTGTTTGAGACCCCTACTTCAGGGTAACGAGGTAAATTAAACCTGTGTCCTGGTTTGAGCTAGGACAGGCCGATTTTCTGTTTGGTAGTTTTACTTTTCGGTTAAGTCTTTTCTAAGAGACTGCACTTTCTGACGTTAACAGTTTGTTTTTCAGATGCTGTTGTTTCTAGCAGTGATAAGACTCAATGCTTATAGTTATTGCTGGAGTAGCAGTAGGAGTGGTATGCAGAAAGGCTCTTGCTTATACTTATTTCTATGGAAACCAAGGTCACTGCTTGGCTATGCTAACTTTCTTACACGCTGCAAATGGAGTGGAAAAAGGGGCACAGTTGCGACCCTCCGGTGGGGAGGAGTGGGCTGGGCAGGTGACCCAGACCTGACCAAACGGAGTATTCCATCCCATATGCATCATACTCGGTATAAAGCTGAGGGATCACAAGGGTCAAGCTCTTTCCTTTCATGGCTGGTGTCCGAGGAGGACTCTCTTTCTTCTGCCTTTGATCCTGAACCGTGTGTTCCTGAATCCAGTTCCTGTCTGCTGCTGAGTACATTCTGAGACTTTCCTAGGGCCTGCACAGCAGTGTCTGGGTGATGTGATCATCGCTGGGGGAGCTTGATACTGTTTTTTTATATATTTGTATAGATTTCATTATTTTTTCTATTATTATACATAATTATTATAGTTATATTAAAGCTATTGTAACTTTTCCAACCCATAAGCCTCTTTCTTGGCCTTTCGGGGAGGGAAAGGGCAGAGAGCATCTGTCATCAGTTTAATATCCAGCCAGCTTTAAACCGTGACAACCTGCTTTTGAAATTGGCAGTATTTTTACCATCCAAGGAGGTAACCCCCTGCATTTGAAGGAAACAGCTAAATCCTATCGGTCATTACTCTTATGACTGCCATTTTAGCTGAGATAATCCTCAAACCATCAGATACGGCCTCATAAGTATGCTGTCTGCAGGAAGGATGCAAACAAACCTCATGTTCTTCAGGTAATGGCTGCTTTCCCCACCAGAGCTGTTAGGAAAGGGCTGTGATGGTACACCAGAACCTTACTAATTTTTTTCCCAGAAGGACAAACATCTGCAGAGAAGATGTGTTCACATACGCATAGTACTGTATTGCAGTGGAAACTTACAGTATTTTCTTCTCTTATCCATCTGGTGATAGTAGCAGCAGTAGAGTCTGTTTGGTCAGGAAGTTAACTGCAGAACTTAAAATCTGTTAACAGAGATCTGTTATCAACTTCTCATTGCTTTCCCTATGCAGAGAAAATGTAAGAGAGGACATCTGCTAATTGTTTTATAATTATATTACAGTTTTCCTTTTCTTTAATGTAAATCTGTGATTTCCCATAAGCCAATCTTTCTGAAAGTGAAAGCTGTAGAAAGCAGGTGCTTTGCATAAATTTGAGTTTTCCTTCCCCCTATGCAATAAATGCTAAGAGTGGCTAATGAAGTGCGTATTTGTATATGGCTTAAAATCACCGTAAATGCCCATTTCACTCGTACAAATTACTTGATTTCTTACATTATCCATGGATAACGAAGTGTCAGTGGGACTGCTCTAGTAGACAAAGGTTCATAAATCAGAACAGAAATTCAAATATGTTTGGGTCTCTGTTGTTTCTCCCAGTACATACATGTATTTCCTTCAGAAGGTGTCACATGTACAACGGCATTAAAGAATTTCAGGTCATGTTATGTATTTGAATGTCAAATGTGTAAATAACAGGTCTACTTCTTATGACCATGTAATACGTATAAAAGATCAGATCGAAATCACTGGAAATTGATCTTAAGAGAAACTTTTATTTTTTTATACAGTTAGTTGTAGTAAGGATGACTTTTTGCCTGAATGGATCTGTGTGATAATTCACAGGCTAACATACAGGTCACATAGAATTAGAACCTGCTCCAGCTTTGCTGCCAGGAAAGGAATTAAATATTGTTATTCTTAGATACTGAGATTCACAGCTCAGTTAAAGGACATGTGGCTTAGTTATAGACTTCGCTGTACAGCTCTAACAACATATATTAAGGGAGTGGGGGAAAAAAGTGCTCATTTTATATGGTCCATTCAGCCCTTGACCTCTTTTGAACTTTCTGACTTAAAGTTCAGCACTTTGTACCTATTGCCATGCTGTTCTTATTGATAGGAATCAGTCCTCTGGGCGTAGATGCAGGCCACTAGTGTTTTGTGGAGAACTGCTGGATGGGTCAAACCTAGGCAATGTTTTGTCCTCCTGTGTTGTCAGTTACTGTGTTGTCAGTTACTGTGTTGTCAGTTACTGTGTTGTCAGTTACTGTGTTGTCAGTTACTGTGTTGTCAGTTACTGTGTTGTCAGTTACTGTGTTGTCAGTTACTGTGTTGTCAGTTACTGTGTTGTCAGTTACTGTGTTGTCAGTTACTGTGTTGTCAGTTACTGTGTTGTCAGTTACTGTGTTGTCAGTTACTGTGTTGTCAGTTACTGTGTTGTCAGTTACTGTGTTGTCAGTTACTGTGTTGTCAGTTACTGTGTTGTCAGTTACTGTGTTGTCAGTTACTGTGTTGTCTGCTGCCCTGTTCCTTGATGCTAATTGTACTGGTAGAGATGCACAGAGAGGTACTGGAGCTCATTGTCTCACCTGTAAGCAGTGCTCTCAAACGTGCGGGCAAATGAACAGTTATGTGTCACATCAGTGCCACTATCAAAAGCACATAAAATGAAATTATTTGCTTCCAAACACATCAATACAAAGATGAATTGCCACTATGCAAAAGCCGTCTCAAAATTATGTTTCAACTACCTGTGTGATTTGAATATTTTTCCTGTCTTTCTGCTGGCTTTCCTGGACCCTTTTTGCCCCCCCAAGTTATATCACTGGCAACCTTGCTATGCATGGAGTTTATATAATGCATGCTATATACCTGTACGCAAGATAAATTCATTTGGTATGTGACAGAAATAGTGTAGATCAACCCTTAACTGGAGTGGAATTTTTCCAATGTGCTCTCCTGAATTTTAACTCTACTCCCATGGAACCACAGGGAGGGTTTACTTTTTTGCATTGGAGAGGCTAGAACACTTAAAAATGAGTGAGTGTTTCTAATAATTAAGCGGGTGATTTTTCCGAGTGTTCTAAATTCAGCTTAGACTGCTACGTGGAGGTCAAGAGAAAAATGTATGAACAACTACCAACCTTAAAGGGTGTTAAGGGGGAAGCCATTGCTCGAGCATTGACACACTGTTCAAGGAGTCGCACGCACACCACCCCAGACTAATGGCTAGGACCGGAGTGTCCTTGCAGTGGCGGCTCCAGTGACCCGACGGGTGCCACTCTTGACTCCTTGCTCACACACACACTCACCCTTGGGTGCTTCCTGTTCTGTCAGGCTCGACCCTAAGTTTCCCATAGCAGAATCTCAGGTGTTGAATTTTTAAAAATAAATAATTTGATAGAGTGATACAGCAGCAGGGTCAGCTCGAGGTGAGTGCTTCGAGAGAAGGACCCTGAACAAAGAAATCCCCAGGCAATTGTGCCCGTAGGATTTATGCACCTGCTCGTCACGTGCTTTTCACACAACCTGTTAGTCCAATGATGATTTTTGATCTGAGGTCTTCTAACACCACATTGGGTTCTTTCTGTGTCTCCAGGCAGAACGTTAACTGTTCCTATCTTGTCGAGTTGCAGCTTCTACTGACGGTTGTAGCCTCCTTATCTTCCGGTTTGCGCACCTGCTCGCTGGCAGAGCATGGGAAATGACAAAGCCCTAGACTTAGGATAAACATTACGTAGCTGCAACTAAAGCGTCATTGTGTTATCAACATTCTTCTCATACTAAAGACAAAACACAGCACTGTACTAGATGCTAGGAAAATTACTGAGAAAATGAACTGTATCCCAGCCAAAAGCATATCTAAGTGAACGTCTACAGCTTGTGGCCTTAGGCTTCAGCGTAACTAGCTACTCATGCTAAGTAAAGCTAAGCAAACGGCATACTAAATCACACAATATCATAACTCTGATTCATTCCGTTTAAAACTTTCTTAAGCTAAACAACTAGTATTTCTCAACAAGGGTACTCATTAAAAAAATCACAAGCTAAGCATGCATGAATACATCTTACAAGCTAAGTTTTTAAAGTATAACATAGTGTAATGGTGCAACGTGTGCATAAATTCATACCACTTCATCACGCCCACGTTTTTTTCATTAAATAAATGAGAGCTCTATTTGAAAAGTCTATATAGCATGACTGTAAGCACATGCAAATTAGGTTCTTATATGCTATATAATACCTCTTATTTAGACCCTTGCACAAGAGGTAATTCATACAACATCCTAGGGACGTAGAAAAATATTCTTATTGCTTTTCTACAGAAAACCACCTGAAGTGTGGAACAGCCAGAGGCAAACTCTGAAGTGCTGTAACAGAAAGTCCAGACCTGCAAACTCTTGGCTGTTTTGCTTCAAACAAGTTTACCATTTCCTAGGCCTGAAAATTCAAATAACAATTAAAGGTTTTCTGTTTGTTTCCAAAACTGGTTGTCCTGAGCAGTTGACAGGTCTCACCAGATTTCTAAGTGAGATGGCACCCAAGTCCTGTGAGGTATTGGCGGAGCGTTACACAGCATCACAGCTAACTCTTTTTATGAAAGGGAGACCTATCCTGGCAGCCATCACTGGGACATACGAAAGCAAAAAAGGGTCCCACTGTGCCTGGCATTTCCAGTTGCTTATTTCTAGCAGACTTCTTAGAACTGGTAGAATATTTTTTTAATTCTTATTTCTGAGGGGACTGTTTCTTCTTACACAATGTTTAGAGAGTCATGGCCCTGAAGTCTGCTTGCTCAGTTAGCTCTTTCATCTGGAAGCAAATTCCTGAAATGTAGATACGAATACACATAGAATCATAGAATCATGTAACAGATGTAAAATAAATCTAACCCTCTGAGACTTCTGATGATGTAGACAAGACGTACGTGGCAAAGGAGGAAGGTGAGCTTTAGTCATTTCTCTCTGTCTGGCTGTCCTTTTTCTTCTCTTCTCCATACTACGGAGGCCTCTGAACACACTTATTCCAAGGGATGAGGAAGTGCCTTCAATGCCTAGTATCAGAGAAATGCCCTCCAGTTTACCATGAAGAGCTGTGTAGGGTGCAAATAGATTTAGAGAGCATGGCTGTGTTTCACAGAAGTACAGCAGATGCAAGCATGTTTTGCTACCTTTATGTTTTCCTAGCACCTCTGTGCTCTGGGAAGTTGACTCCATATAACTCCTTAAAATAAACCTCCTTACACATCCTCTGATAAGCTTGATTTGTGCTTTAAAAAGGGAATTCACCCATTGTTATTTCATTCACATCATCTGGCAGCCATCAGGTGATAACGAATTTCTGACTACTATCGACCCAGACATCCTTTGAACTGACAACTAGGGGTTAAAGGCTTCTTATCCTGCTAGCAGTCCCCATCCATTAGCATGATTATTCATAATACAGTCAGCAGGGATTAACGAATACCTGTACCTCTGTTCATGCCCCAGCACACAGACAGAACAAAAAGAATTTAGTAGTGAGCGCATACAGGGATGAAAATACCTGAAATACTGTTGACACTGCTCGCTTATTTGACCCTTTAAGCTAACAGGCAGTTAGTTTCACTGGGACTTCAAAATCGACATTGAATAGGATTCCCAGTGAGTTTTACGTTCCTTGGCAGGTAACCAGATGATACACTGTATGTCTAGTAAATTCTTTTCCACACTACATTAGGAATTTATCAAAGCAAGCTGAATCACTTCTCTACAAAAATGAAGGAATCTTGAGAGAATTTTTTGTCTGCGCCTTTAGTTCTTCTGTCCCTGGTTATGATTTATAATTGGCAGTGTATTTCCTTGAGCTTAAATTGAACTCACAATGTGACTGAATTTCATAGTAAAAAAGTGTGTTTTGGTTTTTTTTTTTTTTGTGAAACGATGACTATAGAATCACTGTACCATATAGCTCAACTAAATTGAAGCACTAAATTGCCATATATGTAATTCAAAGCTCTATGCCGTATTTCTGCAAACAAATCTGAAACTACCTCCAGATCATTGTTTTCAGAAATGGTACTTTATTTCTTTACATTTTCTTCTGAAAGCAGTGCTATTTGGTATTACAAGAAATGGTGACAAAGATTTATTATTCATATCTTAATAGATTTTTGATTTTTTTAAAGTCGTGTAAATTACATTAACATAGTAATGTGAGAAAGAAGGGAAAAGGTAACCTAGAGATAACTTAGTAAATGTGATTTTTAAATGTGGAGTTTACTAGTATTTATTGCTATTTCTAATACTTAGCTTGACTGTTTCCATAGTATTTTGCTGACTAGAAAATTTCTGTCTTCATTTTGTTGAGACGTATATCTTAATCTTGCTTGAAAAAGATGTTTCTGCCTTACCACTTGTCAATTTTCAGAATTTTCTGGAGAATGAGCAAGTATTTCAAGAAGTGGGTTTTTTTATGGTGTGTGTGTGCACGCGTGTTTGTGTGTGAAGCTGTATGGGGTTTTTTTTTGTTTTGAGGGAAACAGTCTTGTGAGACTAGACAAGGAAGAACTTGATCTTTGAGTCACTCATAGTAAAATTATCAAAACCAGTGCAAGTGCCTTCCAGATCTCCAGTAGAGTAGCAATATGTTCTTATTTCTGCAGGAAGGGAGAAGCGGAATGAAAAGGCAAATGGAGGATTGGAAAGGGAACAGGAAGAGCATTAGGAAATAGAGTTTGTAGATTCCAGCGTTGCCAGGAATCCTTCAGTTTTGGCATTGCTTCACCCCATCCTGCTCTGCCCCAGTAGTTACTCCCAGTCCACACATTCCCACCTTTTCTTAGTGGTTTAAGTTTTTTTTTAAGGTTCTGAAACAGCTACACAGATGTGCTGTGTTTGCATTGCTACCCTAAGAAATTGCTTATGTTACATAATGCTTGATAACATTTGATAAGGAGTTTCTAAACAGTTAATAAGGAGTTTCTAAACAGTTAATACATCATGAATAGATTAGAAAAGTTTGCTAAATGAATTATTACAATCTCAGCAGGAAGATGCATGCACTCTGGATTGTGCTCCATCTCAATTAATGGATCTAATTTATTAGAGGAGACTCTTCCCTAATTAACCCCATATCAATTACATGAAGTTATAAAATATGTATGAATTATGCAAAAGTGTATATTACTCTGTGGTTTGGACTACAGTGAGTACATATCACAGAAGTAGAGGGTACTGACAGAACCACTTCGTGGCAAGGAAATGATTAGCACTGCTTTGAAATGTACTGGAACTTAGAGCATTAAGTCTTTCATCTTTTTGTACCTTCTTTTTTTCCTAACTTTGACAATCTGTCTGGTAAAGATCAGATTCATGGCAGAATCAAATGCTCTATTACGAACTGCTGGAGGGTTTTCCTTTTCTGTCTTAAAGTATCAAATCAGGCTCTCTTAATTTTTCTAAATCTTTACAGTTCTAAAATCTATTCTATTTTACTTTGTTCTGAGGGCAGACTTTTACTGCCTTTCTTCAGTGTTAAGCTGGGTTTTACCTATTTTCTTCTTTTGAGCTGTACCTCTTTTTTTTTTTTTATTGTTTAGCTTGTGTTCTTGCCTTCGTTGCTCTGTTCTGTGGCTTAAACCTTGTCAGTGACATTGCTTCCTACCTCAGATTTTTCTGAAAAGGCTGATTTGTCAATGGCAGTCCTAAAACATGTTCAGTCCTCAGCTTTAAAGTAAATGAATTGTGGGCTTCTGAGAAGACAACGATGATTCTGAGTCGGCAATGCTGACAAGTACCTCTTTTACACACACTTATTCAATTGACAACTGTTATCCTCCTGCAAGTGAATGAAAAGTAAAAATTACACTATATACAGCACAATTCTTCTTTGCTTCTTTCAACATTACTTGGACAGATATGAGACCTTAAAAACTATAGAAGCTCCAAAGACTATTGCAGTGGAATCTACCTGCCTGTTACGAGCCTCTCTAAGGAGAGAGACTCCACAACCCCCATCATATAGTTGGATAGTTCAAATAATATGGATCCTTACCTAATGACTACTGAATGAGATCTTCTAAATATGTATACATTTAGAGTATATTGCAAAACAAACAATAAATCTTTTTATTAAACATTACTGAAATATTTGAAATATTTCTCCAATGTTTTCTTTTTAGTACTCTGTAAAGGAGTTTTTCAAATTCATATACTTCAAGCACAGCATTTGTTTTTGTAAGCATATTTCTCAGATTTTAATTTAGTTCTGATTCATCCTGTCTGCTGTTTGTTTTCTCTGTTGCCCAGGATATTGCCTGTACAAGTAAGTGTCTTCACTATACTTCCTTATTGCTGTGATGAGATACTAAAAACGTCCTTTCCAGACTGACTGCTAGACACATCAGGTATTGCATATATTGTAACTTGTTCTTTCAAAACTAATGAGCAACCTGTTCTTCCTTTTGTATATAATGTAGATAATAGGGTAGTTTTTATTAACCTTTGTTTCCTGTGGAATCAGTCTCTGAGGGGTTCTGCTCCAGAGCCAGCCCAATCTGGAGCGGAGTAGCAGATCTCAGCGCGCAGGGGGTTTTCCTGAGGCAGGGAAATGTCTGGGGAGTGGAGAGCTCCCCAGGAGCCAGCAGCTCTCGTGGGAGATGCTGATGAGGCATGGGCATCGCCAGAGCAATGATGACCACCCCCAAACCTACAAAAAGCAGTGGAGGGAGCGCGAGCAACCAGTGATGCTGCCATCAGAGTTGGCAGTGTGATGCGTCATCTTGCACGGAAGGATGCTGAGGAAGATGTAGTGACCCTACCAGCGCAAAAGGTGAGCTTAGTTGGTGGTTGTCAGTCTCTCAGAAGGAGCTTAGCTATGGTATTCACCTGGCAGAAAGCTATGTCCTCTGCGCTTGCCAGAATGGATGTGGCAACCCAAACAGAGCTCCCACGAAAACATGCAACCATCCAGGTCTCAGGCTGCAGGGAGTGCCAGAGCCTTTCACTGGTAATGGATGGCAGTAGTGAGAACATCTGTGAGGTGTGACCAGGTGAATGATCTGCTCAGCCTGCTGGCAGAGATTCGAGAGGAAGTAGAAAGATTAAGGAGCGTCAGGAAGTCTGAGAAAGATAGACTGATGGAACTATGCTCTGCTCTCCCTGAGACAGAAACAGGAACAGCCACCATAAAAAAAACTAGGATTAAGGGGATTCTGTATGTTCCCTCTGCCAGGCTGAAAGCAGCTTAAAGGAAAGGAGTGAATGGAGGCAAGCCCATACTCAGGGTGGCAGGTGAACCCACTCCTTGCGCACCTTGCTTACCCAGGTGCCGCTGTACAACAGATAGGAGGCTCTGGGTGTGGAATGCCAGTCAGTGATGTGGATGATGGTCCATCTACACCAGAGATGTTGCCGGCATCAGGAAGGCCTGCCTCCCTGTGTCACAACCGCCTTCATGAGGAAGAAAAGACAGGTTATAGTTGTAGGCGGCTCCCTCCTGAGGGAAACAGAGGGTCTAATGTGCTGGACAGACCCTTCTCTTAGGGAAGTTTCCTGCCTCCCTGGCGCCCAGGTAAGGCCATCACTAGGAAACTTCCTAGCTTCGTATGGTCCTCAAACTACTATCCATTACTGTTCTTCCTTGTGGGTGGTGATGAAGCCTCAATGTGTAGTTCAAGGACGATCAAAAGAGACTTCAGAGCCTTGGGATGGTTGTAAGGGAATCTGGAGCAAAAGTTATTTTTTCCTGTCTCCTTCCAGTTGTGAGCAACGACACTGGAAGAAACAGACACAGCCTATTAATTCATGGCTCTGTGGCTGGTGTCACCACCACAGTTTTGCATTTCTCAAGAATGGGATGGCCTACACAGCACCAGGCACGCTGGCATCAGATGGGATTCACCTTTCTCAAAGAGGGAAGAAGGTCTTTGGTCAGGAGCTAGCAAGGCTCATGGACAGAGCTTTAAACTAGACTTGAAGGGAGAGGGGGATAGTATCAGGCTTACATGTGACAAGCTGTGAGATGACATGGCAAGGTTAGAGGGATGGGATGCTAGTGAGTGCCCTTAGCGTGTTACTCTGAGATGTGTTGGCTGCACTGGAACGCAGTTGAAATCTTAGATATGAGCCAAGGGCTCCTGAGGTAATAGGAGCCAACAGGGAAACACCAGTGAAATACCTCAAAGGAATTAAGGAGTGTTCCTCTAAGAAGGTGACAAGACTGATATCCCAGCTGCAGTGCCTCTACACCAATGCACACAGCATGGGCAACAAACAGGAGGAGTTGCAAGCCACTCTGCTGCTAGAAAGATATGACCTGCTTGCCATTACTGAAACTTGGTGGAATGAGTCCCATGTCCGGAGTACGGCTACTGATGGTGACAGGTGAGGAAGCAGGGGGAGAAGCATTGCCCTCTGCATCAAGAAATAGATGAGTATGAAGAGCTTTCCCTGAAGAATAGCCACAAGCAGATCGAAAGCTTGTGGGTAAAAATAAGAGACCAAGGCAACAAAGGGAACCTTGTGGTTGGTGTTTACTAAAGGCCACCTGTTCAAGAGTAGACTATGATGAAGCCTTCTTACTCTAGCTAAAGAAGGCTTCACACCTGCAGGCTCTCATCCTGCGGGGGGACTTCACCCACCCTGACATCTACTGGAAAGGTAGCATGGTGAGCTGTAGGCAATCCAGGAGACTCCTGTTGTTCATTGAGGGTAACTTCTTTAGCCAGGTAATGCACTGCCCTAGCAGAGGTGATGTGATACTGGACCTGATGGTCACCAAATGCAAGTGAGCTAGTTGATGATGTCAAGACTGGAGGCAGTCTGGGCGGCAGTGATCACGCACTGGTGGAGTTCACAGTCCTGAGAGATATGGGTCAGGCAAACAGTAAAGCCAGGACTCTGAATATTAGGAAAGCAGACTCAGAGTCTTTCATCAAACATTTAGTTCTCTTCTGTCTCTCTTTACATAACTTTTTCTTCCATTTCTTAATTATTACATACTAGCTCTGAAAACCTACATCCTAGACTGGAAATCTGATGTTTGAGATGAGATAAATAAAGTCTTATTTCATAGAAACGAAGTTTTATTTTCCTTTTTTTCTAATTTAAATCCATCTGGATAGTACAGACGGAAGATTTAACTCAGGCTTTAATGCTGGGTTTCTGCTCTCTAAAACAGAGCTATAAATAATGGAGCAAACAAGAAAGAAGGAGAGAAAAAAAACCTTCCAGCATTTTTGCGGATACATCGCTGTATTATACTTTGTCTAAATGAAGTATTATTAATACTGTATTAGCAAAGAGAAATCCAAGGGAGATCAAGGACTCATTGAATTGAGTTCTGTGCTAGGGACACAAGAAGGGAAGGAAAAGAGTAAGAGGGAAAGGAAAGAGAACATACCCCATTGTCACTGAATCCATCTAGCCTGTACATCCTTCAACAAAACCTACAGGCTTGGAGACTGGAAGTCCACAACTTGTGCTGCAGTCATCAAGTCCTTAAGCAGAGGAAGTCTGCCAGCGCCAGCTCCTACTGCTGGTCCTCCAGCCTCTGCTGCTCCTTCTGTAGACTGCTCACAGCAGCATAGAAGCCTTGTAAGAAATCATTTGCAGACTGTTTCCTTCAAGGACTCTCCATCACAGAGAGGCAGTTTTCATAGCTTTGAGTGTTTTAAAGCCAAATATAAAAGAAGATGACTGCCTTACATATTCCAACTTGCTCAAAGGAACCTTAAAGTCACTCCTAAGTCACTTTATGCACATGTTTGAACTTCAGTCCCTCTTAACAGACTATTAATGCTGTTAACAGTTTCAACTAATTAATTACAGGAAAACGCTACCTTTCAGTGCTGGTGTCTTAAAAGATCATGTCACTCTAGATAAAAAAATCAACATTAAAAAAAAATCTAAGATAGCGGATCATGACTAAGAGTTGAGCCCACAAGAAAAACCTTCCTCTTGAGCCTACAAGAACAACAATGATCCTCCTTCTTCTTACCTCCCTGCTGAAGCATTTGGGATTCCAAGCAGGTCAGATTCAGGCAAAGGCTTAGAGAACAAGTCTTATGAGGAGTGGCTGAGGGAACTGGGGCTGTTCAGCCTGGAGAAAAGGAGGCTGAGGGGAGAGCTTATCACTCCCTAACAACTACCTGAAAGGAGGTTGTAGCAAGGTGTGGGCATTGGTCTCTTCTCCCAAGTAACAGGTGGTAAGACAAGAGGAAATAGCCTCAAGGTGCGCCAGGGGAGGTTTAGATTGGATAGTAGGAAAAATTTCTTCACTGAAAGATTTGTCAAGCACTGGAACAGGCTGCGCAGGGAAGTGGTTGAGTCACCATCCTTGGAGGTATTTAAAAGAAGTGTAGATGTGGTGCTTAGGGTTATGGTTTAGTGATGGACTTGGCAGTATTAGGTTTACAGTTGGACTTTATGATCTTAAAGGTCTTTTCAAATCTAAAGGATTCTATGATTTCATGTAACTTCTGTGCTTGGACTTACCTTCTTAAATACTAACACTATTATCCTTATAGTGTGTGGAAGTAAAATGTGTGTGCGTGTAACTTAGAAAATATTCTCACATAGCAAAATTGCCTTTTTTAAAAACGTGGTACAATTATATTGCTAGAAAAAAAGCAGTGTTTTCATACAGTATTTGTTCTAATTTACCAGCCAGGGTATCTTCCAAGAAGAGTGTTTGGAGGATTTTTGGTTGCTTTTAGCTCATTTGCTACTGTGTGTGTGTGTATATATATATATATACACATACACACACACACACACAGAGTAAATACTGGTGTTTGCATATACTATATACTTGTGTATACATATATACGCACATTATACTGGCATACTAAGGGGAAGCTGCTTGAACAGTTTGTCACACAAAGCAGCAGTTGTAAAGTTTTGTCTGTAGAGGCGTATTAATGACAGGTGAACAGCTGTTAATTAATTTTGTATTTTGTAGTTCATTTCACTTGGAGTAAATAGCATCCTGCTTATTTGGGGCTGTTGCCTTCAGGATCTCAGAAGGCATTGTAGTGATTCTCCACTCAGTTAAGAATTCAGAACTCTTAGTGAGCTTAGCAAAACCGTAATGACATAAGTGGTCTAACTGAAAATAACATGGTGGTTTGCACAATCTTATCCTAAAGCATTTTTGTTTCTCTCCATTGAAGCATGTGGAGTTCAGATGGAACTGGATTGGACTATAACATCTGTTTTGAAACCACCTATTATTGCTGCTACCCTCATCTGTCGTCTCTGAGAAGATAAAGACGTATTGCCCTGTCCAGGCTTCCTTGCAATACTTACTATTTTCCAAATTACATTTATTTGTTTATTTCATATTGTTCCTCTGTGTACAAGTCTTAAATGCCTGGTTGTGTTTTATGAAATCTTACTTAAGGGCTTCATTTTGTATTCCTGAAAAGAACTTAAATTTATCACCTGTTTAAGAGGACCAGTGAAGAGACAATAGAGAATAACATTTTATTCTCTCCTTTCCTGCAAAGTTGCTCCCTGGGCACAGCTTCTCATTTGTGTTGCTCTTAACTATCTGAAACTGGTCATCTGAATATGAGTCAGTTTTTAATGCTTTTTTCCCCTCCTACTAGAATGGCAGTAAAGGTATACGGAGCAGGCTAAAAAGTGCTGGGTGTTGACTCTTTTAAATATGGATATCCGTAGAAGACTGTGTGTTTAGTTTATAGTACTAATGCTTGTATTGCAGAAATAAAGGCTATGTAAGATGTTTCTAGGTGGTCATTTTGTTTGTTCATCCATTCACATTGCTTCAGAATGACAGTTTTTCTTCTTGAACCCATTTTTCAGGAGTAAAACTAAAGGTAAATTTTTACCCTTTATCATCTGCTACTATCAAGTCTCCCTGCTGTGTTGTATGTGATGCCGTGTTATGAGTTTAATCATGTGAGAAGAGAAACATATATATATATGTATGTTTGTATAAATATATATATGAGTAAACTAAACAGACTTATCTGATTCTGTTCCTGCATATCTGGATTCAGGTTAGAAGTGAGCTTTTTGTCATCTAGATCCAAACGCATGGATCCTCATTACTCTGGAGTCATGGTACTTTCAAAATTTAGCACTCAGTTGTATGCTTTGGGCCTATCAGTTGTTTATCTCAGGTTTTAGCCTTTTTTCTTTCTTTGCAGACACAGAATTGAAATAAATCCCAGGTTTCAAAGATGGAGTAAAAGGTGTAACACTGTTATGCTATTTCTCATTTATTAGAAGCTGACCAATTGCTTGCCAGTACTTGCATTTGTTTGGGTTTACTGTGATGAAATTTATTTTTAATTTTAAAGTCATGTTCTTCTAGGAAGTGCAAAAAGGGGCACTGTTTGTAACTCCATGATGTCTTACACCTCCATGCATCTTTTATACAGGTGCACAAAGAAAGTAGACTTCTCTACTCAGCTTTTGTGGTTTCACTCCCTCTGTAAAGATGCATAATCGCCTTCAGAATAAAAGTCAGCTGGCAACTCAGACCCGTATTGAGTTAACCAGAAAACATCTCTTCCCTTGCAAAAGCTCAGAAGTTTGTATTTGGCTCCCCGTAGAGTATTTTTTTTTTTTTTTCAAAACAAAAGCGATATTGTCTTGAAGTGAATATTCTATTAACAATAAATATATTCTGCCTTCTAAGCTCCCTGCATAATAAATGGAGATGCACTTACCCTGTTCAACATGATTTGTATTTGCAAACAGTTCAAATATTCATCGTGCTTTGGTTTGCTAGTACTTGCGATATGAATAGTCAGTATCAAAATTGACAATGAGCTTTTTACCCCTTTCTCCCATTGTCTGTGAGACACCCCTTTAACTGCCAGTGCAGATAGAATAGAAATGTGCGTTACTCAGTAATAAAACCTTTGCTCTTGCTTGCATCTTGAATTAAATCACCCCTAAAAAGTAATGCTGAGATCTAACTAAAATAGTTGCTCAAGTGCAGAGGAAATAGCTTTCTGCTATACGTTATTTATCTCAGGGTGAAAGTCATACTGCAGAGAAGCAGCAGAGTGGATCTAGACTGACTGAAACCCCTGGAAGAAGACCAGAGATGGGCTAAAAGAACTTTTTACTCTTGTTTTGTCCGCTAACACACAGGTGGATGTAATTGTCCTGCATAACAACTGCGTAAACAGGTACACAGCAGTCATAGAATGATTTGAGTTGGAAGGGACCTTAAAGATCATCTAGTTTCAACCTCCCTGCCATGGGCAGGGACGCCTTCCACTGGACCAGGTTGCTCAAAGCCCCACCCTTTGACATGACTTCTTAGGTTATTTTATCCCTCCTGTTTTTCATCATTACTGTCTTGCTGTCCTTTACAGATTGCAAGCAGGAGGTATAAGGAGAAAGTGGGATGACTTTCTGCAAGAGAAATGAGGTAGTAGTGTCAGAGGTTTTAGAGGAAGGAAGTGAAACTTTGTGAGATAAAGAAGTCCATTGAACAGGTCTCAGGAACCCAAATCTCCAGTCTAATTTCTGAATACCCATGCAAAGATTTTAAATGGAAATATCAATTCACTTAATCTCAGTTTTTTCTTCAACAGAGCCATGCCCATATAGTTAGTGGAAATTCACCTTTTATTTCAGTCAACACTGGAGTAGGTTTCATAAATACAAGCAGTTTGCTGTTTGAATTAGCCAGTGACTCAGATTCCTTTGGAGCTGGAATTTATCCTTTCTCTCTTCTACTTTTGTGCCGACCAGCTGCCCCTAAACTACACTTAATCTAATTATGGCAAACAGGCCTTTGGTCTGTGCTGTAGACCTCTCTGCCCTTTAGGGAAGGAAGTGGCGGATGGGGATGAATACAAGAATGGGAATGAATACAACTCTTTGTCTAATGTATGGTTTCTTGTTTTGCTCAGGCATGTAGCCCCGTATCTGCAAACTAGAGAGTAAATCAAGTAACTCTTTAAATATGTCAAAAAGCTGCATGAAAGGAGATAAACTGTTCTGAGTACTTTCGTTGTTCTCTCTTCCATTTGCAATCTATGCCTAGTACTTAAATCTGTCTTAATTAAGGATGTTTCCATTGAGGTGGAGAATGCTTTTCATCTGTATATCCATTAATCACATCCTCGTTAACTTAACTATTATAAGGATGTTTGCCTCAAACACATTAGTGGAATTTTTATCCTACTATCTGCAATCATTAAAAGGGGATTGTTTCCCCTTCCCAGAGTGGGTAAACCACTAAGTGTGGAAGCATTAACAACTAAAAAGGGTATATGGAATAAACAATTATGTCTTTAGAAATTTTTAAAGCATCTTGCTTCCTGTCAAAGACCAACAGCCAGGAAGCAGTTTGATAAATGAAGATGACCAATGGAAAAAGCAAGCAAACAAAAGATATTAAAAAATAATTAATAAAACCAATAGATTATTAAACCAGTTAGAACCAATGTTCTTCTATGACGTACTGCATAATGCAGGCCGTAGGACTTCTGAAATAATTCCTTTCTGTAAACAATTAGCTACAACTGAAATTGGTTATTATTTTATGTTTATGTTCAGTCTTATTTTAAGAATTGTTTAAAATAGATGGAGAATCCACCATAGCACTATCAAGTTTTTCAGTTGTTCACTGTTAAATTATCTTCCCTATTAAAAATACAGATTTTATTTATCACCTAAATGAAATCAGCTACAACTTTCATTCATTAAACCTTGTAACAGGAAATGCCTTGAAGGGATTTCGAGAGATTGTCTTGTCCATCATTCTGCTTCTGGGCAGAATCAAATACAAGTTTCACTTGCCTCAGGGCAGGATCAACTCTACCTAAACCATTCTTACCTAGAGTTTGTCTAAACTGTTCTTGAAAGACTCAAATGATGCTGATTTCATAATGTCCCCAATAAATCTATTCTAGTACTTAACTATACTTTCTGTAGAAAGCTTTTTCCTGAGGTTTAACTTAAATCTTTCTTTCAGAAATATAAGCTTCTTATTACTTGCTCTTTGTGAAGAAGGAAAACAGATTAGTGCTTTTTCCTTCCATCAGTCTTACGCAGTTGAAGACTATGCACCTGTTCTTCCCCCTACAATGATGAGCTCTTATCTGCTAGAGTTAGATTTCCTGCACTATGAACTTTTTGTCATCTTCTTAATTCTATAATCATGATTCTGATCTTCTTTGGAATCTCTCCATATTTCCAATGTTAGTGGTAGTCAGCAGACTTGATTCTAATATCTACAAACGAATATGGCTCTCATTCTTAGTATTTTTTAATGTATTCATTAGCCTTTTCAATTATAGTACAATGCTTAAATTGACTTAATTAGCCAAAGAGACAAAGTCTCCTATCCTGTAAATATGGTTTGTGTTGAATGTGTGTAGGTAAATTCTAGTTTTCAAAGAAGTAAATTCAGTTTTACCTCGTTCAGAAGGGGTCGTACTCTACTATTTTGTCTTAGGACAATTATGGAAAGAAACGAGATCCAGATTCTCCGGGGGCTGCTTTGTTGATGATCTTGCAGGTCTGAAACTTATTTCTTCCCCTACAGTATAAGAAAAGCTTAGACCAAGTTGCTCTCAACTTTTTAGAAATGTGCTACGTTCTTCACTAAAAGCATTGTGCGGGTAGGCATATAGTGGCTTAGAAGTGCCATAAATCTCTGGTAAGCTTATTAAACAGGCCTGCCATCCAGACTTTAATGTTTTTATCATTTGAATAAAGGAATGCCCAAGATGTGCTACATTTTCAATTTATGGTCATATTTGAGCTGGCAGAGGACTGGCACATCTTTGGAAATAACTATTTCTAAGGTGAGATAAACCTTATCTGGTATTTTAAACAGTGTTATAAGAGGTGAAGGAGGGGGAGAGAAAGCTTTGAAAGTTTCTTCTTTAGAACAGTTGCAATTTTTGAAGGTGTCTTCAGATGTTCTTCTCAGATTGTGATCACAATTGAAGCTTATGTTGAAGGTAGGGTCATAGAAGGAGCAGGAATAGCATTAAAGGAGGGTGTCTGAGGCCATTTGAATAAGATAGGAGTATTTTTAAGGAGATATTCCAGTGAATCAAGAAGAAACTTAAGAAGGAAATTGAAGTGCCTGTTACATGAAGTGTCTGTGTCAAGTAAAAGGATAGATGTGATATTTGGAAGTTGCTATGGAGAACAGCACTCACATCATCCACAAAAGCTGGTGTCTGTGTAACACCTCCAGAAAGAGCTCTTAAAATGTTTCTTCTACCTTCCCCCTTCTACCTCATAGAGATACGCTTATCTCAGGCCTTCAAATACCTTTCCCTTCCTATGACAAACTTAAAACCAGTAGTACAATATGCTAAAGTCTCAGAAACTTAAATGCTACCTGAGGAGATCAATAGAAATTAAGGGCAGTTCAGGTTCCTCTGGTAGTAGGAGATATGTTAGATGAAAATGCACAAGTGAAACGTATCGATTGGTGTGAACGCCCGATTTCAGGGGCAGTACCTCGAATGTCACTTTTTCAATCTACTCGCTGTTTTATCTTCTCCTGCGGCTAAAAACTTTTACCTGAACTTCTCCCTTCTTAGCTCCAGGCCTTTTCTTCCAGAACTCATAGTTTGAGACTGAGTAATTCCCTCCTTTCATTTATATCCTTGCCTTGAAAATCCTTATAGACTGAGATCATGGTGCCCCTGAGCTTTTTTGCTCTTCCAGACTCCATAAATTTGTCTTCCTTGCTCTCATTATGTGTTAGGATCTTCTAGTTCTTATATCAGTTTTGTATCCTCAGTTTTGTATTTCCCTACGTTTCTTCTGTTCTTTCCAAACAGCAGGGAAATATGTTCCCAAACTGTTGTTCTGATGTTTCTGCTGTTATTACGGCATTCTGTTTTTTCCTTCTTTGATCCAAATTATTATATGTAATTATTATTATGCTCATCCTCTTTAAAAATAAGTAAATAACTGATGCCAAATTTCTCAAAGGTGTCTGTATTTATACAAGAGGACAACGTCATTCACTGTGTATGAAACATAACTCTTCGAAGCTCCATTTTTTTAATCTGGTCATATATAATGAAGTTCTTAGTTATGAAGTCTCCTGAAATCTCTGCGATGATAGCTGTTTCCAGCAAAACAACTCTATAGCTGCTTCCCAGTTCCTGTTCCTGTATTCAAGTCATGAAGGCTTCCACAAAGGTAGATATATACAAGTTATTAGGATCTTTGCAAGTGTAATCAGATACAAATATTTCATCTTTATTACACAGAAAACTGCATCCATTTATCTGATGGTCTCTTCTGGGCTTAAATTCAGTGAATGGTATCAAATCCCTTGTATGAACACTCCCATAGTGAATTTAACAGTTTAGGCATAATTTTTCAGCTTCAAAGGTTATGATAGAAAAGGTTGGTTTTCCTCTTTCTTGTTTAGTGGCTAGGGAGAAATTGATGAGTCTCTGGCAGCTACCACTTTGAGGTCTTAAACATTTAGCTGAAAGAGTAATATTTCATTTTTATAATATTGTTTACCCCTGACTGTACAGACTGGAATCTTACTGTCAGCCCAAGCAAAATCAACTTGCTATGACATTTGTGAGGTTTTCCAACCAAATAAGTAAAGAAAACCTTGATTAAAACAAATTTAATATTGACAATGCGTATTATTAACATTACTGTTAATAACTGTTAAACCAGTCATTTGTTTATGGGATTTAGTTATATTTGCTTGGTAAATTCTGTCAGATGTCCTGTCAGGTTAATAATGTAACTTTTGTAACTTCGTTTTACCCATAATGTATTCTAGTAGTTTGGAATATGATTAAGAACTTCAAAGTATAAACACCTTGGAAGACAGCAAAGGGTGAAAGTATGTGGAAAGGTGTAAATTGTTTCCTGGGTTGAAACCCAGGGTGGGGACTCAGGGGACCTGATGCTTTTCTAATTCTGGCACGGTTCTCATTCACGAGTCAGAATGACACTTCATTTATTTGTGCTTCAAGTATCTCTTTGCAAATGGAAATAATGATCCTCACAATCACTCAAATCCTTCTCCCTTTCCTTTTCATATTGCAAAAAAGTTAGAGCAGGGCTATGTTTCAAGAAGTATTTGTACCTCACCTATCACAGAGAGTCCTTCAAACACTTCTGTAACGTGAGTACAAATTAGTAAATATATCCGTCACGGTTTTCTGGAAGTGATCTTAATTACAACATTTTTCAGAAACCTCAGTATTTTTCATTGATGTAAGTACAATCAAACCTTAAGAACAGGAAAAGAGAAAGAAAATAGGGACACTTTAGAAAAAGGCATTGAAAACCGTAAGTGGTGTTAGATGAAGGCAGCTTTACTTAGGCAAGTCAAGTGAAAAGAAGCTTTGTGACAAGAAAAGGACTTTAGCAGGATACTTTGGTTTCTTTTTCCTTATTTGGTAGCACTTTTTCTTGAGAGTTTAATTACCAGGTTGATTAGAAGGAAGGAATTCGTGTTCATAAATGGCACTTGTAAAAATAATCTTTTCCTTCTTGGTCTCTGAATCAAAGATGGTCTCTGATGTCAGTTTAACTATGAATAACTGAATAAAAGAGCAAAGCATACTACCTGGAATCATCATAGTCTACAGAACATACATAAAAAATCAAATTAAATGTATTGTGCTCAACAAAAAACTTGTTATAAATCATAACTTTGTACATACACAGAAATATTTATATTCATTATGAAAGCGGCATATTAATGCTCCATACAGCAGTGTTGTAATAAATGGTCAGGAGTCAACAATATGCAGTTACTCTTTGGTAATATGCAGTCTTCTGTAAGGGACTCTCTAGGAGATCTTCATTCTTTAAAAGTAGCTTTCAATATGCAAATGGAAAAAGTCCCCTCTACATCAGATGGGATGCACTTAACTGTGCTGATAGTTGCATACAGGTTTTTTTTCTGCATTAAACAAAGGCAGATAGGTTAGGAAACACCAGCGGTTCTGAGGTAAGGAACAGAGATGCCTCCCTAGAACATGTACAATATGTTCAGCAGCCTTGGAACAAACTCTGAGGTTTTGAGGTAACAGTGACTCAGCCGGAGCAGCCCAGATCATTGCAAATTCCTAAAAGTGCAAAAACCAGAATCATGTAGCCTTTTCTGTATCAGTACGTTATTATGTCTACACTCAGCTTAAGGGACTGAGGAGAATATGTCTCTTTCTCTCTCTTCTATGCAACTTACAGCTATTTTTTCTTTAAAAGACTATGTGGTTTTTGACCGGAGGAGACAGTTATAAAGATTTCAGACATCTATGAAAATCACAAAATCCAACTCCAAAATTTAGTTTGGATTGATAGTCTGACTTTTATTTTGGTTTATGGTTCGTGTTTTCTCATTACCTTACTGTTTTCTTCCACTAAACGAGTTTGGTGAGTCAGTGTTTTTCCCTCTTTGGCACAATGAGATTTTGTTAGAGCCCTTGATCTGTTTTGTCTTCAGCATCTCATTTCTTCGCTTTCTGATTGCCTGTTCTTTGTGTGCACTGCTGTTTTTTCTCTCTTCGTTGTCTTTGCTTTGGGTATTGTCTTTCTCTCCATATTTCCTCATCTTCCTCTTTCCCCTTCTAATCTTTAAACTGTGTCTGTAATGCTTTTCAATTGTTATCCTGTTCCCCACTGTGCCAGAATTTCCACTTCTTAAGAAAACAATGTCCCCCTTCTGCAGGCAACCATTGATTTCATGTACACTGAAAAGAAACTCCGCTTACTGCACAGTACTGAAGCTGTCTTTTTACCTCTGAGGGACAGCTGCTGTAATATCATGTTAGGTAGCACAATGCTGCCTGAGTCTGGCAGGCAATGAACAGAAATTTTTATTTCATTCTTTTGAGGAGTCCCTAGGCAACTCTACCAGCTGAAGCAGGACGAAAATAAGAACATGGACTGCCCAGGGAGCGTTCCTCCTCTGCTTTTGCTTACGAGGAAGTGCAGACTCTCTTGCCCAGTCTTGTTTCTGAAAGTCTGCAGGTTGGTGAGATGAAAACTCACAGTAATGGTTCATGGACAGTTCAGGGAAAATATGGGTCCCGTGATGGGTGGGAGAGATAATACTGTGATTCACAATGTGGTAGAGCCAGAAATTAAATACTTTTATTTTTTTGGCTTAGTTCTTACTGGCAAAGCCTGGTCTGACATATATCTGCATACAAACAAGATTTGGAAAAGAAAAAGGGCAGCCAGTAGTGAGAGAACAGATTAGAGACTAACAGGGAAAGCTGAACATGCTCAACTCTATGAGGTGCTGGAAGAGTTGGCCAGTGTGACTGAGAGAAAGCTGTCTTTCATTTATGAAAAAACATAGCAGTCAGAGACGGAGAAAATGTCAGTGTTGCACTCATTTTATTTGAAAAGTCAGGAATGAAATGTGAAAGAGAAGAAAATAAGTGAAAACAGTAAAGGTTTTCCAAGGACAGCTCAAGCTTGGCTAACCTCATTTCCTGTGATGAAATGTCTGGCTATATGGACAGGAATCTTCATGTCATATTTATATGCATGTCTGTGCACGCGATTTATCACTGTATTTGTAGTCCTATACAGCTTAGATGAGTACGAAGTCACATGCTGGAAAAAGAGTTGCAGAACAGTTTCATTTATGTTGCCTTTGAAGGCTTATTTACTTTGGTGCTTTTTTTTTACTGTTGTTGCTTTAGGCCTGGCTGTAGTTTTGATTAGTATGTTTACTTCTATTAAACCTTTGCTAAAATGTTAATTAAAGTATACCTTATGGAAATAGTGACCGATAGTTGAACTAGTAGAGTATATTAATGAAGCAAGGAGAGCAATATCACAGCTACAGGGAGAGAACAAGTGCTATGTATTTATGGGACATCAGATGCTTCTGTGACCATGGCATAGATCTCTGTGAACTTCCCAGCCCAATTACAGGTGTAATGTTAATACAGGATTGTACTGACCACTATATATACACGAAGTCAGGAATTTCATGTGTTCAGTATTGACCTAGCTGACATAGTTTTCTGCTGATGGGTTGTTACGTGTGTTTACAGGTACATTAACATTTTTTACCTATTAGCATGTTAGGGCTATGCCTTATGATCAAACAGGTTGAATTTGTGCTGCCAAAGCAAACTTATAACAATGTTCTGCGATGTATGACTGGCATCTCCACGTACCACCTGCACTGGCACTGAGATGTTAGGATGGCAGTACTGATGACACACGTGCACTACTAGTAGAAAGGACCAATAGCTGATGAGTACAACGGCAGCTGCTGACTGTATAATGGGTTCATTTAACCTGTCAAATGCCATCTGCCCCTAGAAGTAATCATTTGCCCTCAGGCTGAGAGGAGGCGAGTGTTTTGTATTCACATTGCTCAGGGTCAGCCTCCGTCGAGAGGACTGACTGACTCGTTCAATCCGTTACTGCACTGCATTGGCCTAAGTTTTCTATGGGCTCTATGTGGTGCCCTGTGAACCCAAAGATATCATGATTATTTTCATGAGAATGTTTAATTCAAAGTGCCTAAAATGATACAAAGCGTGTGTTGCAGTTTAAGAGCACAATGCTTTCATGTGTGACGTCGAGGCTATCACGTAGCATGGGGGCACTGGGGGTTTTTCGGGCACAAGGGTAGCTGGGTAGATTTTGGAGACAATCTGACATGACATAGTTTATATCCATACTCTACCTGCAGCAGAATGTGTAGAAAACCATTTTCTCTGCTCTGTCTAGGTTTACTCTTGGAGAAAACTAGCTGGTTTCCCAAGAAAACTATCACATGGGCCACCGAAGTGATCAGGAGACTAGAACTCAGGAATGAAGTGGTGAGTAAGTTTCCCAATGACAGTGTATACATAGCTGTGAGGATATCTTTTAGGGGAGAACAGATTTGAACCTTGCCTAATTTTTCTATTATAGCTTTGAAACATTGCTAATACAAAACATTTGGCTCCAGATTCTTTCCCGAGATCAGCGAATCACCAAAACATGTTAGTTAATCAGAATGAGTTCATAATTTGTTTCTTTGGGCAAAAAGCATAACGAAATTCCCTTTAAGTTTATCAAAAAACATATTCAAAAGTGAGTAGAATAGCATTTACCTGAGGGACCCCTTACTAGAGCGTTGCCAGGTGTTCTCAGTTGTGTCCCCTAAGCCATGCTCTTGTCAAATCCTTTAAAAGCAGAATGCCACGTTGTTGTCAGGGTACTACAGGGTGATACCCAGAAGCATGACTGATTGAAGAAATGCAAATCTGGATGTTCATGCAAGACTGCGTTGCTGCAGCTTGTTACTGAGTTAAATGGGTTGCCAGTTTAGCAAGGGAGGTGCTATAGGTGGTGATTCTGCTCAGTGTGTTACGAATTATGGATTGACATTTCTTACAAAGTCTCACCCTTGACCGTGTTTTTATTTAACTGGAATTACCCACAGGTGTGACTGCAGTCAGTGTAGCCTGTGGGACCATGCTGAAGCACAAAATTTAATTAGTACTTAATGTGACCACGTTATACGTTTCTGCATCTCTCAGCTTGTTTCCTTCCTTACTGCTTCTGCTATTTTTAAATATTTCTATATGGTCTTTGCTTTGCTGCTGAAGATATTAAAAAATTTTACATCCCTAGCAAAGAAAATAGGTATCATTTCCTTGACATCAGCAGTGAAACTGGCCTATATTGATTCAGTGGCATGTAGTATTTACATAATAATTTGTTGAAGAGACCTTGCTGTAGTTTATATAGGAAATAAGTGTAATTAATTACTGGCTGATGAAAATGAGGTGCCCAAAGTCTGGTAACACTTGTTCATAGTGAAAAAATAAAACCCACCTCATTTCTCTTGAACCTAGTCCCTGCTCACTGGGATGTACTGCATATACTGTAATTATTTTAAACCAGGCTTTACAGTACAATCTACTACACTTAGCACCAGAGCTGTATGCATTAATAAATATATTTTTTATTCTGTGTTTATCTGAATATACATCTCCTTTCATTACAAATATGCACACGGGAGTTTTCCTTACACAGGTGCCTAACTGGTTGTATTATTGTATTGGCATACTATAGTATTGGCACGTTGTAGTAAGACAGTACAAAGTATCATCTGGTGATAAGGGTTCATCTATTTCCTGTCTCGTCACAATCCTCCATAACAGATGTTACATTGTCATTCATTTTATACAAGTTTTCCATGTACAAGTTAGATATCTGAATTGTAAGAAAGCAATCTGGCCTCTTTTCATAGCTGTTTCCAGAGATAGGATTATTTGGATTGATAGGGTGAATTAATTCCATTCTAAAATAAATGTATGAAGTAAGCAGCTAGTTAATTTGACAGCTGAAGCTTGATCCAAATAATTCTGTATGTTGACTTTGATATTATAATCATGTGTATATGGACCTGATCAATAGCATAAACAACGTACCTAGCTTATAGAGGGTAGAAGTCCATTGAGAAGAATCTCGTCCTCATACTAAACTGGGCTGAATTTCCCTCTGGAAGAGCATATATTTTTCCGTGGATTGTAGAAGGAGTCTGAGAATGTAGATAAAAGCAAATATTTAAAATGGTCAGAGGTGAACACCACCCTGAATGTATAGTATGAAAAGGAAGACTCTGGAGTAAGGAAATCGTATGAAATATTTTCTCACTGTCTTTATATGGTTTATTGCATCCTGAGGGTTATATTAAATCTTTATACACAGGTCTCATCTCACTTGCGCTCTTATTTATAATTTGCTCAGATACATTCTGTTTTTCCTCCACAATTTTGTTCAAAGAAGAATTTATGAATTTTCTACGTTTTTCTGGGATTTCTGGACATAAGGCCCATCAGACACTGTGATCAGACTGCAGGAGTTCTGGAAATCTTTGCTCTAGCTGCTACATACGTAGCAGTCAGCCCAAAAGAAGGAGTGAATCTCCAAGCATTCCCTAGCAAAGGTTAGCTAAACTGTTTAAGTGCTATAGAATATTGCACTGACCTTGTTCTTTTTGCAGAAAAGGTGGGGACTGGCTAAAAGCAGGCGTCCTGGTTTGAGCTAGGACAGAACCAATTTTCTTTTTAGTGATTTTACTTTTCTGTTGTAGATCCTGTCTAACATACACTCACAAGTTGAGTGCATGTCAGAGCACCCCTGTTCCTCCTTTCAGCTATACAAGAGATCATCTTCCCAGTCACCTCCTCCATCATTAAAAAATCTTTCTTCATACAATCTTATTAATACCTAAATTAGTACCCTGGGTACCCATGAAAACTGCCTACCCTGATCCTCCCACCCTAGGTCTTCCAGAATCCTCTGTGGTAAGAAGATGCTTGGATACTCAGAACTGTTTATGTCTGTACTTCTGATTGAGGATACCTGATCAGAAGTGCGATAATTCCCACCTGCCTTGCTAACATAATTTACTATTTCACAAATGTTGTCTTTTTTTTTTCTTTTCCCTGTTTTTCAGTTGCTTTCCCTTAAGCTGTCTGTTCTTTATTACAGTTGTTGGATTTGATTCTACCTCCTACGCTCGACTGAACAGAAACAGTTTGTGAGGTATTCCCCAGGGGTCAATCTGCATGCTGTTCTTCAAAGTTTGCATTGTCAGAGACCTCTTCACCTTCCATTTCTGAGTTGTCAGAGATTCTGTTGGGAATTTTGGGTCACAGTGACAACACGGCAGCTGCCTTCAGAGTCCATGACACTCCTAGCCAAAATGTTCGAGGCAATCGCATTGCTCCCAGGCAGATGATGCATTGCAGTCCCCATTTTTGTTGGTTTGATCTTTTGTGGGCTGTTCAGAGAGATAAAATAACAACAAGTAGTATATAGATGGAAAGAGAAAAATAAAAGTGTCGTCTTATGTGAACACATCTCCTCTTGGGTTTTGTCTGTCAGTAGTAACAGTAGGGGTGATCAGTGTAGGTTAACTAGCGCTGGCCCAAGGCTATGTAAGGTATATCTGGTTAAGCCTGCAGGACTGCTTTTATCTCAGAAGAAGCCTTAACTGAACAAAGTGTCAAATATAGGGCTCTTCTCTTTCTGCTCGTATTGGATGGTTTGATTACTGTGGAATTTAGCCAAGAATTGGCTTCTCTGTGGCCTGGAGCCAATTTCCCAGGTTCTTTGTTGCTAAAACTAGTTCCTTCCTGAAGGATTATCACAGCAACATTGAGGAAGCTTACTCTGTACAATGGGAGCAGACACATTCGAATCTCTAATTGTATGTGAACCCAAGGCTAGGTAGCATCTGGAGGCACAGTGTGGGTATGTCTAAGCTTCTGTGAGATCTCTGTAGTTCCAACATTACACCAGATTCAGCAGAGAGGAGAGACCAAGTGCCAGATACAATATCATGTTAATGTGGCTAGTAGATGCTAGACCTAAATTGCCTGTTGCAGCTGCGTACTTGGTGAAGATACCAGTTTGAGCATTTGGAAGCTTGGGAATTTCTTTGTTGTGCAGTGAAGAAATGCCTTTTGATACTTAGCATTTCACTTGACGTGAATAGTGCATGTTCTGAACACATGGGGGTGGACGTTCCTTTAGAAACTACCTTCTTGCATGGTATATGACATTCTACTAGGAGTGTATAGATAAGATTTTTGTGATAGAAATTTTCTGGTCTAAGTGGTAGTTTTAACTTATAACACAGGTCTAAAACAGTCTTGCTTAGAGAGTCTATGGGATCGAGGAACAAATGTGCTATTTCACTTCCCTGGCCTAAACCTTCTTGGACAATATTTAGAGGGCAGTTCTACCCGACTCCAATTCCTCTCCCTTTTTATATGCAACGTTAGTGTGCATAGCACCACTGTATCTACTTTTTCAGAAATCTTTATGGTTCTGCAAATCTACTGGATACCCAAAGTAACAAGTGAATAACAACACATAGAGCACACATAGATTGAAATACCCTTAGCGTTTACCTGGTGAATGATGGAAAAATACATGTGATGGTGAAGTAGCATACTACCGTTTACTGTGTTGTGGTACCTTTTGTGTGTTTCAGTCTGCAACCATAAGAACAAAGGATTCACCATGATATAATCACTTTAGTATCTGGAGTTAAACTGTTAATTGTAGAAATAACCATTTTTACTGGTGTCATATTCACATAAATGTGGAGTGGAGCATCCTGAGAAACACTGATTCTCAGCTAGTTGAAAACACCAATGCAAAGTGCTATCAGCGGGTTCAAGTGGGCTGTGGTACTGAATTCTGCTCAAAGAAATATGCTTGGATATGTAGTCCTTTCTCAGTACCAAGTCCAAAGCCTCTTGTAAAATGAAGCAGTGCTCCAGGCAGAGTTCCTTGGAATTATTCCAGTTTTTCATGTCATATTCTTGCTCTCCAGACCTAACTGTGGATGGTGAAAACTGGTGAACACTCAGTGTCCTTAATCTCTTCATGGTTGGTTTGATGTGCAGGGTGCTGAAAAAAACCTTATTGCACTAGCAGCAACTTCTCTGTGCAGCTTCTGACAAAGGTGAAAGGAGGAAGACAAGGAGAAAAAAAACACAAAAAAAATGCAGAAAGCCAACTGTCCCATGTCATTTCATGCTTACTTATATTAGCAATATTAAAATACTGCTTGAGTGATACAATACTGGAAACTGAAGATGTCCAGAAAATTTATGAATTTTCAATATCTATTAATACAGAAAAAGCTCCACAATTTTCCTTAAATAGTTCCCGAGATAGGAGAGACATCACTTTTCTAGGAATAACAGAAGCAACAATGCCATGAAGTAAGCCAGGTTTTTATGCACAAAGTCTTGGGGCCAAAACAATGAGTGAACAAAAACCTCAATGACTGCTGAAGTCAGTACTGTGAAGTCCTGTTTATTTTCCTTGTTACATACGGCAACAGCAGCAGGATTAGAAGCCTTGTACTACATTTGAAATGAAGATTAATTTTTCAAGAGAAAGCCTGTTGATGATAGTTTTTCCTACTGTGAAAAATGTTATTGTATTGGTAAATTGGCTTTGCTTGTTGATATTTTTGGTATATTAATCACCTTTATTATTAATGGCATTACTTTTCTATCATTGTATCTGATAGATAGAATGAAAATTTAAAATTGGAAGTATATTCAGGTTAAAAGTGAAGACGTTTAAGTGTTGGAACAAACTACCAAGCTAAGTAGCAGATTCTGTGTGTCCTGATAGTCTTTATATTAAAATTTCATTGTATTTAGGGATATACTTTAGACACACCCAAATTATGTTTTTGTATTGAGTTCAATATAGGCACAAGGGTGAAGCATAGATGTTTATATCATATAAGTAATAGAAATAAGTTACCAGGTTTTTTCCTGTGGCCTGTGTATCCCTGGAGGCACAAGAACTACTAAGAGTTATCTGTATGCCTATTCCCAATACTTTCATTCAGAATAAATTTCATCCATTTGTGGTTATAAATTGGTAAATAAAAACATTCTGGTCTCTTGTTGGTTTCTTTTGCATAATTCAACTTCATGCTCCGTTTCTTTATCATTCTCCACAGAAATTTCTTTTGTAACAAACTATTGAAAACTTAGTTCTGATATGTCAGATATTTTAAATGTATTTTAATGTTTATTTCATCACGTATTCCTCTTGGTATTCATCACACATAGTGACACATTTCCACAGTTCAGCAATGTACTGAAGAATGTGTTAAACTTTAAACTCTCAGAGAGACCCAAAATAGGTGAGCATGAACTTGATTTCCATGAAGAATCAGGATCATAATCATGTTTACATTAAATGAAGTTATGCTCTCACCTTTTCTGCTGTACAGGCATTAATCATCCATGAAATCTTTCAATTTTCCTCAGAATATGCTTCCATATAAGTGTCTTGCATCAGTTCATAAGATGTTGTTTGCACTGCTTACTCATAAATTCAAAGTAATTTCTTTGATCAGTGATAGCTTCTTTATTCAGTTCCTTCCTTCTGTTTAATGAAGATGAATTATATTTGCAAAGGAACTGCTGGTTGACTGACCAATTCATATCGTTTACAGTTTCTTCATGTTTTTAAACTTGATGGGTTCATCCTTACCACTCATCTGCATTTACAAATTTTCATCTGATATGTGCTATATAATTTCTGACTGGAAAGTGTTACTGCACAACAACTCCAGCTTGTATGTACAAAGCATAAATATCTGTTAATATTTTAAATTTTGCCACATATTTGATAACTAAGAGATTATAACTTGTTTTTCAGAAACTTACATAGTCTAAAATGTCTTATTTGGTGGTTCACATGAGAAGCGTATTGTTTTGATTGCTTTAATTTACACTTACCTAGTATTTGAGAACTCAGAATTAAAATTGAAAATGACTAACTGAAGTCACTGAATTAACCAGCTGTGATTTGAAAATTGTCATAATGGAAATGCACATATGAACATGACCTTTGATGTTTTGCTGTAATATAGATAAGTATTTGAAAGCAGTAAGAATTAGAACTATGATACTCATTTGGGGAAGCAGTTGAATAGTGCTTCTCTGGACATCTGTCTCTCAAGTATTAATTCCTACACACGTCATCAAGAGAAGCCATTTAGACAAATGCATAAATTGGATGGAATATTCCTTTTCCATAAGTATCATAACTCCAAGTGCCTCCTTGATAGTTATTTATGGAGAGCTCCCCACCACTTCTACTTTTGCGTGAACAGAATTAAAAATAGAAATTAGTAATCACCCTCTTTAATATTGGTTTAAGAGTTAGCTCAGAGAACATGATTTCTAACAAAATCTTGTGACTGTAAGTAAAAAGGAATAGAATTTGATGTTATAGTGTGTTGGGTTTGCATGGCAAGGTTTTGGTAGTGGGGGGGCTACAGGGATGACTTCTGCGAGTTGCTGCTAGAAGCCTCTCCTGTGTCCAATAGAGCCAATGCCAGCCAGCTCCAAGATGGACCTGCCGCTGGCAGCAACGGTGGTAGCACCTCTGGGGTAATGTATTTAAGAAGGAAAACAAGTTGCTGTGCAATGGCAATTGCAGCTGGAGAGAGGAGTGAGAGTATGTGAGAGAAACAACTCTGCAACGACCAAGGTCAGTGAAGAAGGAGGGGAGGAGGTGCTGCAGGCACTTGAGCAGAGATTGCCCTGCAGCCTGTGGTGCAGGCCAGGGTGAGGCAGGCTGTCCCCCTGCAGCCCACAGAGGTCCGCGGTGGAGCAGAATCCACCTGCAGCCCAGGGAGGACCCCACGCCAGAGCAGGTGGATGCTCGAAGGAGGCTGCGACCCCACGGGAGGGATCCACGCGGGAGCAGTTTGTGAAGAAATGCAGACTGTGGGAAGGACTCACCTTGGAGGAGTTCATGGAGGACTAACCACTGGAGCAGGGGAAGCTTGTGGGGAGTCCTCCCCACCTGAGGAGGAAGGAGCAGCAGAGACAGCGTGTGGGGAACTGACTGTACCCCCATTCCTAATCCCCCCTGCAGTGCTGGAGGCGGAGGATGTAGAAACATCAGGAGTGAAGTTAAACCCAGGAAGAAGGGAGGGNAGCAACGGTGGTAGCACCTCTGGGGTAATGTATTTAAGAAGGAAAACAAGTTGCTGTGCAATGGCAATTGCAGCTGGAGAGAGGAGTGAGAGTATGTGAGAGAAACAACTCTGCAACGACCAAGGTCAGTGAAGAAGGAGGGGAGGAGGTGCTGCAGGCACTTGAGCAGAGATTGCCCTGCAGCCTGTGGTGCAGGCCAGGGTGAGGCAGGCTGTCCCCCTGCAGCCCACAGAGGTCCGCGGTGGAGCAGAATCCACCTGCAGCCCAGGGAGGACCCCACGCCAGAGCAGGTGGATGCTCGAAGGAGGCTGCGACCCCACGGGAGGGATCCACGCGGGAGCAGTTTGTGAAGAAATGCAGACTGTGGGAAGGACTCACCTTGGAGGAGTTCATGGAGGACTAACCACTGGAGCAGGGGAAGCTTGTGGGGAGTCCTCCCCACCTGAGGAGGAAGGAGCAGCAGAGACAGCGTGTGGGGAACTGACTGTACCCCCATTCCTAATCCCCCCTGCAGTGCTGGAGGCGGAGGATGTAGAAACATCAGGAGTGAAGTTAAACCCAGGAAGAAGGGAGGGGTTAAGGGAGGGTGTTTTAAGATTCAGTTTTTATTTCTTGTTGTTCTACTCTGATTTGATTGGTAATAAATTAAGCTAATTTATCCAAGTAGAGTCTGTTTTGCCCACGGCGGTAACTGGTGAGTGATGTCTCCCTGTCCTTATCTCGACCCACGAGCCTTTCATTCTGTCTTCTCTTCTGTGTCCAGCTGAGGAGGGGAGTGATAGAGTGGCTTTGGTGGACACCTGGCATCCAGCCAGGATCAACCCTCCACATAGTTTAAAAATTACTACAAGCCTTGTTGCTTTCTCTTTCTCATACAAGATGGTCTCATTAACTTAGCTGTCACAAAGATACATAGCATACAATTCATATCTCTATAGCTATATGAAATATTTATATGCAGAATACCTTCATTCTCTTCCTCCCCTTTTTTAATTTAAGGTATTTAACTAATCACCTACCTGTGCATTTGTGTCTGGCACAGTGCTCCTTCTAAGACAGTTTTGAGGAGGTTTGAAACTGGAAGGAAGGCTCCAGTCCTGTTCCAGTGGTTGTGATCAGCCACCAGTGTGGCAATACCACTCTCAGAACATCTTTCCTAGTGCCTGATAACAGGCTTCTTTCTCTGTCTCCCGTTTCCCTTCTGAGGCAGCTCTCAGGAAGATCGTTGCTAAATATTCAGTGCGCTACAAGGGATTTCTTCTAACCACAATGCTAAGGCACAGAAATCACTGAGATACCACACTGATAACTGAAGCATCCAAAAGATTGCAGAGAAATATAAGAAGTTCCCAAAGCTGGATGTACCAGGGCTGTAATCTTTTCTGGATTATAGGTATGAAATAGAAAAGCTGTCTTTGAATATACAAATGCAAATTCAGTTCACAGAAACACCACCTAGCATTCCTACGAAGATTCAGCATCAAAGTTTGGCTTTGAAAATTTAACTCCGCAGGGTTAAACAGTCGCAGAGCCAAAAACTCCTAGGATGTCTACAGTCTAATTCCAAATAGGATGTTTTTAAAGAGGCTAAACCTTTAACAAAAGAGGTCCAGCCAGGAGTGCAGCTGAAACCGAAGCGTTACAGTCTCTCACCAGACATGGCAGGCGAGTGGACCTATCTGACCTTATGTTTGCAGTTACTAAAAGAGCAGAGATATTAAAGGGTTATGTTTTAGTATTCTGTCACACATTGCATGAACACAACTGATTAAGTTGAACATAGGTACGGAATTCTAAAGAGAATGAAAGTACTGATTGATGTAGGATAAGAAAATGCTAACGTGCTAAATTTAATCAATGATTGGGAAAATGAGCACTGGGTACGTGCCAGGGCACTGCACTGATATTGTTGCCTTGGGTAGTAGCAAGGTAATTATTTATTTTTGTTTATCTCCTATGGTTTGTATTCATTTCCTGATTTTTTTAATGAAATTCCTTGTTATTTAATGTTACCCTTTTCATTGTTTGAAACTTTATTCCCTGAAAGAAGTAAAACTTAATTACATTGATTTCAATCAATTTTACTTAGTAGTTTAATGGTGCTTGAACCTGTGTTTGCGTACAATAGAGATTCAAGTCAGGACTGGCTTCCATGATGGCCTCTAGAACTATTGAGGCAACAAACACCCATTTTGTATGTTTAGAGATTGCTACATTTTTCCTTTATGTGATATTTCTCTACTTTGGATTAAAATTTCTCATCTGTTGCTGTTCTTATTTTAACTGACTTGTATGAACTCTGTGGCCACTTTTCACTTGACTGAAAGACTGGTAACATATTTTTCTTATTATGATAAAGGATGCATATCCGGAGAGATGCTGCTTTGAGGTTCTCTGTATCTTGAAATTGTGTCTTAGCTGATTTTATAGACTCATTTATTCAGTACTACTACTTTGACCGCCTCAGGGAAATAACGTGTCCTTTTCACACCGCTTACAGACATGGGTTGTAATACCCCAGCAATGCAAACAACAGTGGTAAAGTTGTCTGTTTTCGTTAACTCTAATGAACTACTTTAAATTAAAGTAAATTGAGAGACAGCCTTGTTCCTTTGTTTAACCATGCCACTGAAAGTCAGAAACTGTTAATACTGTTCTGAGCCTATTATTGATTACTCATTGCATAACCTCAGACAAATTCATTAGACCCATTTGCATCTCAGTTTGTCTTTCTGCGTAACTAACAATTTAAGTAATACATTCGAGTGTTAAAGATCAGTTACTGATTATTTACCAAGGTGTGTGAAAATATACAGAACTATGAAAACATAAACTAGCCATCTTCATAATAAATCAAACCAGCAAAAATTATTGTATAAGGTTGCACCCAAGAAAGAGGAAAAGATGAGAATAATGATGAAAAACCAAACGAAAGACAGATAAATGAATGGCCAAAAAGATGGCCATCACATGTATCATGAGAAAACTTCACCAAGTAGAAACAGTAAGGATTACAGAGCGTTCTGGCAAACTCTGTGTCTGGAGCCACACCGTATACACATCTGAAAGTTGCTGTTATAAGGTGTTTAACGTCAGGCTTATTGTAATTATTAATAACTTGCTGTCTGATGTCAATTTTAGAAATACTGAACTATATATGCATTTTTGGTGGCCTAACCACCAACTCTCCTGCAATTGTAATTAGTGTGTTGGTTCCACTCCACACATTAGGTATAATTTTTATTTGCTTTTTAACTCTCAGTTGGGAACAGGATTTGGGTGACATTAATTGATGTTTTCAGAGACAGTTGCATATTAATACTTGTTTTGAAACCCTTAGGATCTGCAGAGACACTTCCAGGGAGACACTTTTTAACCGGAGTTGAAAGAATAACAAGTACAAAAAACAGTGGAAGTAATTTTTGAGGCTGTTAAACTCAGGGAATCGGTGCTAGAAACAAAGTTCTTGGTCTGGCAGAAGGTGGCACTGGTTTAAATAAGGGTTCAGGAGTTCATAATTCAGCTCATAGTTTTTGTATAGATGTCTGCAATTTCCTTAGTCAATTTAGCTATTCTGTGCCTAAATATTCCTCTATAAAATGTATATTGGTTATACTCTATGCATGTATGCATGTAATATTTAGAAACATAAGTAGACTATATATGTAGATATGCAAATGCACATGCACATATATGCAAATCACAAATTGTAGCCCAAGTGCTGGAATTCTGCGATTGAATGCATGTTGCTGCGTATTCTTGCAATGTGTTGCATGTTTCTGTGTGCTGCAAAACACGATCTGGAACAAGGGAAATTCCTGTTTCACAAGGAGGAAAAAATTCTTCACCTTGAAAAATTAGCACTGGAAGAAGGGCCCCAGAAATTCGCAGCTTACGGTTTTTGGATTCAAACTCAGACATTTCTTCTCCAACAGTATGATGGGTTTCACTTTGGTGTACAATTAGTGTTGTACCTGAGTTTAAAATATACTCATTCTAACTCAGGAAGCTGCTTGACCGTCCTTAAAGTAAGCTGACTCTTCCATGGACACAGGATTGTACAGAGGAGACAGAGTTAGCGAACCACAAAATCAGGATCAGAGGTCTTGGAGGTTTACAGTCTACTGCACCAGAATGTCTGCATACCAAAGACTAAGTAGGGGTGCTCAAGCTAATGCGAACAAACACTATGGGCAGTGCCAAGGTGGCATTTTTCTCAATGACTTCTTTTAATTCGGTTTGAAAAGATGGATTTCCTTTTAACAAGTACTTATATTTTAAAAGGTGAGGGAAAATAGACTTTGTTTAAGAGTGTTCATATGATGGAAGGAGCTAAAAAAATCCCATGTGTTTGGTACTGTATAATAATTTGTATTATCCTCAGTACATAAATGATGTTTTGTTTCAATAGCAATTTTTTTTTTGGTGAAATTTAATCAGCAAACTGAAAAATGATTCCCCATCCACACTCTATAATCTGATGTCCTAACCATGCAAGGACTATTTCTACCTTTCATTATTTAAATTTTACCTCTGCTGTGTTGTAACTAGATCATCACCTGGTAGTGATTGTTACAGGTTTGCATGTCACAGGCATTTAAAATTTTGGCTTACGTTCGAGAACTTGAACTAGATGCCTGTGTTAATCAGTAGTGAAACATTTCAAATACATGTTTCTGCTCAATGTAATAACTGTGGTCGTTGTAGGAAGAAAGTCAGTCATGACCTTTTCAATAGTCACAGTAACAGAAGGAATAGGACAACCCGTAAGTGAGTGATCATAGATTTCACATTTACACAATTTCACTAGAATATATGCATTCATTAACTGAAGGGGAAAATGTGGGGATTTAATAGCAATAACATATATTTAAAGAATTTTTTAACTTCATCTAAATACAGACCAAATTACTTTGGAAGTCTGGTCTTTCATAGTAAAAAATTCATATGCTGCTACCCAAATGCAAAATGTAATGGTAAATTAAAAACCAGATGCACTCATACAAGAATGTAATACTGAATAATGCGCACTGTAGTATTTAAATCTGTAAGTTTTCATGATTGCATACTATTTGTGCTGGAGATGTTTTGGTGCTCTCATGGTGGAAATAAAGTAATAACAAAACATAAGTGTTTTTAATATAATTGCTAACAAGGCAACAGCAAAACTTCAGGAGAAATACTTTGGAATATAACATCTGGGGAAATGCATATTCAGAAAGATGTAGATATAAATAAATGCAAGTTTCAATATCATATTCCTCTGTATCTTGGAGAAAATCGTGCTGATAGTACTGAAGATGCTGGATGATGTGGGAGAATTACTCCAGGATGAGATACTAAACAAATTGGAACAGCATACTTAAGCAGAAATACTCTAATTGCTTACTGCAGTTTTATGTTATTCGAAAGAGTCTGGTCATTTCAGCACTAGACCTAGCACATAAAATTTTATAGGAGGTTTTTATACAGCTGGTGTTAAAAAGGGAGAGAATTTATTGAAACCAATGAAGTGTACTCCTCTGGATGGCTTTTTTCCCCTCATATATACCAGTTCCACATCATCATAATTCCATGTATATCAGTGGGGTTACTCGAGATTTCCACTGCTTTCCTTTCTGTCTGCATTTTTATGATAGTTACAGAAGTCTTGCTATTTAAAAGCCGCCATGGAAAAGAATAGTGCAAGAAAGCAAAGATTTTTTTTTTGTTCCTTTATTTCTTTATTCTCCCATTAAAAAAAATCAATAGAGGTTTTATATAGCCTTTTTTTTTTGTAAGGATCTCAAACAGCCAATCTGCTTGTTTGACTTTTTGAGTTTTGTCCCATTTTTAGCTCTAAACAGAAAAGAGACTTTCCTAGAGTAAGAAGAAATTTTAATGTATATGTCCTAGCATAATGCTGAAAATGTATAATAGGTCTCCAAAGATGCAGATAGTTTAGTCACTTGGAAATAATTGTTAGAGATTTAACTGTTGTAATGTACTTGTGTCTTAGCATCAAGCTGTGATGTGGACATAAGATTTAACAACAAGCATTCAGAAGCTTTGTTGGATGCTCTCTGTTAAAACACCTTTATATCCTCAAGTTATCCATTAATTGTTGAACATTGTCCAAGAACAGGAGACAGTAAGACTGGAAGAGAACTTGCAAGAATGTCTGAACTATCTTATGCAAGTCAGGATCCGTACTGCTGTTCTGGTAAATGTCTAAATCTTGAAATCAAAGGACAGAGGTTCCACACCCTTTTAACTATCAGACCAGTTCTTCACTCTCCTTACCAGTGGATTTAAAGTAAAGATGAGAAGTCTATGACATGTTGTTCTATCTACAGTGGATATGGAGAATAATTTTTATTAATTTCATCTTTGCAGCTCTCTTTTGCATGTTTGTTGTATTTGAAAATCAATATTATATGTCCTGAAAGTCTGCTTTTCTTTAGGGATTCTATAAAAGCGTTCCTAGCTCACATTCTCTAGTTCTTCAGTTATTCTTGCTGAGGGTCTCTGAACTCTGCATCATTCTAGAAGTACAGTCTGTCAGCAGAACTGAATGTCTTACTTGAAGTGAAATTCTTGCAATGATTGAAGGCTGGAAGGGATATTCACCTTTCATGCAAATATTCAAGATCATAATACCTAAGACAGTGTTTCTCTTTCTAGCAGCAGACTGACACCATTGATTTATATTCATTTTCTAATCCACTACAATGCCTACTTCCTAACCTGTTATTTTCTGTCTTCTATTTCTCGCAGATACCTATGTTTTTGTACCTATCCTAATGAAAGTCTGCGGAGTATATTTGCTGGTTAGACTAGTGGTGAGGATTCATTAATTTTCTCTTAAGTTATGGTAAGTTCTTTCTTGAGTTTTAGAACTCCTGATTTTTTTTTTTCCCCAAGATGTTGTCAAAGATGCATGCAATATATTAGTGCTGCTGACACAGTAGACTGCATCTTGCTTATCTGAGAATATGTAAGTGCACTTTAATCTGTGATAGTTTGTAGAGACAAACAGTTCATATGGAGGTCCCCAGAGAAAAATAAAGAGGAAACACTGGAAAAATAAATTAGTTTGTTACAGTATTTTTTACTGTGGGTTTTTTGGGGATGGGTCCCAAATAAGTCAACTTTTTCCACTTTTTTCCCTGTCAGTATTTACAAATAGAATTATTCAGCTACAACTGGCACTAATAAACAGCACAAACACATCATAATGTTATTTCATTGAAAGTGGCTTACAGACACTAATTCCTTTAGTGTTAGTCTTTTTTTTTCAGAAGTTCTCCATATTATTAATATTCAAGGATCACATATCAAGGTTAATATTCAAAGATCACCTCCTCCAAGCTGAGGCGTAATGCATCTCAACAAAGAGAAAGTCAGGAAAAATGCCGGGAGGCCTGCATGGATGAACAAGGAGCTCCTGGACAAACTCGAATGCAAAAAGGAAGCCTACAGAGGGTGGAAGCAAGGACAGGTGACCTGGGAGGAACACAGAGAAGTTGTCCAAGCAGCCAGGGATCAGGTTAGGAAAGCTAAAGCCCTAGTTGAATGAAATATGGCCAAGGACAACAAGGGCAACAAGAAAAGCTTCTGTAGGTATGTTAGTGATAAAAGGAAGACTAAGGAAAATGTGAGCCCTTTCCAGAAGGAAATGGGAGACCTGGTTACCTGTGATATGGAGAAGACTGAGGTACTTACTGACTTTTTTCTTTCAGTCTTCACCGGCAGATACTCAAGCCACACTGCTCAAGTTGCAGAAGGCAAAGACAGAGACTGGGAGAGCGAAAAACCACCACCTGTAGGAGAAGATCAGGTTTGAGACCGTCTAAGGAACCTGAAGGTGCACAAGTCCATAGGACCTGATGAGATGCATCCAAGGGTCCCGAAGGAACTGGCAGATGAAGTTGCTAAGCCACTCTCTGTCATTTTTGAGAAGTTGTGGCAGCCTGGTGAAGTTCCCAGTGACTGGAAAAGAGGAAACATAACCCCCATTTTCAAAAAGGTAAAAAAGGAGGACCTGGGGAACTGCAGGCCACTCAGCGTCACGTCTATGCCCGGTAAGATCACGGAGCAGATTCTCCTGGAAACTATGCTAAGGCACATGGAAAATAAAAAAGTGATTGGTAACAGCCAGCATGACTTCAGTAAGGACAGATTGTCCCTAACAAATTTGGTGGCCTTCTACAACAAGGTTACAGCGTTGATAGACAAGGGAAGAGCAACTGATGTCATCTACCTGGACTTGTGCAAAGTATTTGACACTCCCCCGCATGACATCCTTTTTTACAAGGGCATGTAGTGATAGGATGAGAGGTAATGGTTTTAAACTGAAACAGGGTAGATTTAGATTAGATATTAGGAAGAAATTCTTCACGATGAGGGTGGTGAGTCACTGGACCAGGTTGCCCAGAGAAGCTGTGGATGCCGCTTCCCTGGAAGTGTTCAAGGCCAGGTTGGATGGGTCTTTGAGCAACCTGGTCTAGTGGAAGGTGTCCCTGCCAGTGGCAGGGGGTTGGAACTGGATGGTCTTTGAAGATCCCTTCCAACCCAAGCCATTCTGTCATGATTCTGTGATACTAGAGGAATGAAGATATTTTGTATTTTTTTTCATCAAATAACTCAGGATTTGCTTTGGCAGATTTTGTAGGGGAAAACTGATTAAATGATTAAACTTATATGCAAGTGTCATAATGTACATGCAGTTAATGGATAAATAGGTAGGTTGGAATCAAGAAACCAGCAAGTGTCAGCCAATTACTTGGCTCTGTGCCACTGATCTTTAAACTGTTACTGTTGTCTGTTAAAGGGACTGTCTAGCTCCAGTGAAGAAAGGGAGATGACAGAATGTGCTGAAGTCTTTCTTCACCTTGCCTCCCCTCCCCTTTCCCCCCCCAGTTCTTCAGGATTCATAGTGGTTGAGTCAGGAATAAGGGCACTATTCCAGCAAATTTACTGCTGGCCAAGGTCTTGGTCCTTAGACTCTGTTCCTCTCCTCTCCCATCCCACTCTTCTCACCACTAGATAGAATCTCATATGGGAAAGGAAATACATTGTCCCCCATGTCTCTGTGCTTTATCACTGAGCAAGAAGAGTTATATGGCTAGAAACAGCATATGTTATGCTTACCAGAAAAAAAGTCTGATCAGCTGCAATTATCTGTGAATTTATTTTCTTTTCACCAGGTAGAGTGATTCATTTTAGCTACTTCCAAAATTTACATGGGTTCCATTATTAAGAGATCAGCCATTTGCTGAGAAGAGACAGCCAAGCAGTTAGGGGACTTGCAAGCCCAGACTGTTCCACAACCTGTTTGAGGTACATTTTCTCTGTGTTCTCCAAAAACTTGTGAACAGTAGTAGTTCTGAACTAAATTTTTGAATCTGGAGCTCCCTGCTTCAGCCGTTATATTTCCTACTGCTTCTCCTGCCCAAAGATCTCATGGAGGTGAAAATCTTGTCATCTTGCTTTGAACTAAAAAATAAAGCATGACTGACACAGAAAGGATTAATTATGATTGCCCTAAGTCACTGTTTGCCTATCAAGCATCTTCCCATATCAGTGTCTTACCAAAAAGATGTTCTGTGCTGAATTTGATATGTACAATTATTCTTCATAGAAGGCCACACTAGTATTTCTTCAGATAGATGAAATTTCTTAAAATGTCTGTTTATTTTGAGCTGACACCACATTCCTGTGGCACTGATTTAGCTGCAATGACTGGCAAAAATGACATTCACATTCTAGCCCTGCAGAGGACAAACAAATGTCTTCTTGCTGTGCTGCTTTTGCAATACAGCCTTCCTACCACTGCTTGACTAATAGATGAAACTGTGCAAATTCAGTGAGTCTGCAAAGAAGCAGTGACTGGTGTGTCATATATCAAAACTACAACTAGGACTAGCTTCGCTGTCTGAATCTGGCTCTAGACTTTATCTCCATTTTATTTATAGACATGAAGGACTCGACATTCAGATGCTGAATTCTCAGTATCCAGGCAAAGACAAAATTTATTTCATTTTTCTTCCCTCTGCTCAAACAATGTCATGCAAAAGAATAGTGGTATCAATTTGCATTTATACACACTTCTGCAATAGCAAATTATCACATTCATCAGATTAATGTTCCATATTTATAGATCTATCAAGGAAACTTCTTAATCAACAGTGGGGAAGCCCGAACGTCACAATACCGAGGGCTGCATTAGCAATTTGCCAAGAGCCTAAGGCCTGCACAAAATTTGCATATTATATTTACATAATATGTTTGATCAAAACAAACATATATAACTATGGTATTTACTTCTGCTTGCTCCTTACCTAATAGCTGAATGGTAACTACTAGGGTTTCCCAGGTTTTCTCCTCTTCTACCCTGCTTTGCATGTACAAGCTCGCAAAACCAAAGGTATAGTTTGGAGGATGGGAGCAGGCAAATGCTGATGTTCTGAGCACTGACTGAGATGGAAAACTCAGGTCCTATTTCTCAGTATAAACCTCATTTGGTGACTTTGACAGTTCACCTGACGTGCCTGTAAGAATATGAAGGATATTTGTTTCATGTGGCTGTCTTGAGCCAAATCGACCCAACAATGTGCACAGTTTTCAAACGAGATGTATTGATTAAAATGGCAAATTGTGGTGAGTTTGCTACTACTAGATTTTCTGTCAAATTCATTTCTGTCTTTGATTTTCATACTATCCTTAATGAATTTGCAACAATTTAAGATGTAATACGACACTAAAATGGAGCTTTAAGTTACGGAACATGTGAAAGGAGGAATGGTGGAATCCAAGAGTAATTTGTCTTATCTACCCTGGACACCCACGTTCAGAGTGGATAAATCATTCTCTGGAGATGTCTGTCTTTCTTTACCATAGTTATAAAGGTGATTTAGAATATTAGATTAGACAGATGGATTAGATTTAGTAATGCATAGAAGCAACTTCTGATTGAGGAAGTCTCTGAGCTAGAAGCAGTTGGCACCTGCCAGCACACAGCAAATGGGTGTATTTCCTTGCGGTGATTCTTACTAGGAAACTATTTTTGGCCACTAACAAAAGAGACAGGTTGCTTAGCTAGGCAGACCATTGGTCTGACAAAATAACCATCTTAAGTTCTTAACTTTTAGATGGCGGAAATTTGCTGATATGATTTGGACTGGGAATACCACTGGAATGAACTGAAGTTTCAGCCAAGCTAGTCCTACCAGGAACTGATCTTTCTTCTTGACTAATGTGAGTTTCACTGAAATGGTTTGGATGGGAATGGAAAAATAACATTTAAGACTTGTCTGCAAAAAGGCTTGTCCTTGTTAGATTCAAATCTACTTGGAAGTGATCTGCATCTCAATCAAATCCCTCTTACGTACTGAGGGTGAAGGAAATACAGTGGGTGTGCTATGTTTAAGAACACTTGTGTGACTGCGTTTGTACTGCACATTGAAACAGCAGTCCCCAGCTGCTATTCTATAAAATTTCCATCTTGAACTAGTGACTTGAGCAACCACCTTACTCTCACATTTAAATAGCTAGAAACCATCTTGCTAATTATATGCTGGTACATATCCACGAGTCATCCATCTGTGATGACATAATTCACAAGTCAGCATCATGGCACTATGTTGCGGTGCTGCTTGTTACGATGTTGCACTGCACTTTGAAAACCTAACTACATCATGCCTACCTGTGCTCTATGAAAAGGAAGATATTTCATGAGATTTGTTCCCGATCATGTTGCCAGCTTAAATATAATCACAACCATGACCGTATGGTCCTCCTCCTGCCTCCCGTTAACACTTTCTAATTTCAGGCTGCCAGGACCTATTCTCAGTAATGATCTTCCTTGAAAGGTGTATGATGAGCGACATCACTACCTCAGTAATAATATGTTTTTTTGCAATATGGCCATCTGCATGCAAGTATTTGCACATTTATTTCTCTTCATCACATATCTACCATTAGCAACAATATTCCTTCTTCCATGGGCTCGGGATAGCAAGTACTTCCCCTTGCTCTCCATTACATAGTATTAATCCCTCATGGCATGGCAATGAATGCTTAAAATTCAAGATTTTAATGCTGTATGTGTAAACATTTCCATACTCGCTATTGCTGTGCCTACAAAACATCAGCTTCCCTTCCTTCATCCCAGTGTCCTACAGTCACAAGCAATAAACAACGAAAATGCAAATGAGGCTTCTACAGTGCATTTCCATTTGCACACTGCGCTGGTCTGCGGAACTGGGAGCTAATGGAAAATTCTGGCTGGATGCGTCTGAACAAAACTCTCAGCTGTGGTCAGTAGCTGTGTATTTCGATGAACCAGTTACCTATGCTAGTCAAGGGCATTTTTAGAGCAGTTTGTGTGGACAAAAGAAGAGTTTCACACAATGAGTAAAATTTGAAGTGCATTACTTACTTACTATTGCAGTGTATTGAGGCCTGAGGATTTCAACAATAATAGCAGGAAGGATGCTGTTGAACAATCCTTTTTTTTCCCCTCACATGTATAACTACTTAAAGGAGATACAGCTAGGATAATAAATTTACTTACAGATTATGGTGTCATCTGTGTCAGGCACAGCACAAGCAAGAATGGTGCATGAGAGGGAACAGGCCAAGAGTGACTACAGCCCAGGCAGTGCCTTCACTGACCAAGGTGCAGTCTCAGAGCATCTGAACACAGCTGGCAGAGCAGAGTGCTGATAATAAGGTCTACTGACAGTCTCAGAAAGAGGAGCTGAGGAGCCAAGTTGCAGGTCCATCCGGGGAGTACCCCACTCAGGAGCAGCAGGAGATGGGGCCAAAACCAGAACTGGAGATAGGGGTGTGACATAGGTCTGAAGGGTCTACCTAGGAGGCAGTGCCAGAGACCTGACCGGAGATGGATAACACTTAACAAGATACAGCCAAGGTCCATCCAGGAGACAGAGACAGACTGATTACACTTACAGTATAGATTGGACAAGCATTGAAGGCCCATGACAGAGCTTAAACGGAGCTCCTGAGCCCATGGGCAAAGGCTGGGCATAAGGGGCCCATGTGGGGCTGGTCAGGAAAATGAAGACCCATAGCCCCATTTATGTCACTGACACGGTTACTGATAACTCCCTGGAATATAGAAATACAAAGAACAGACCTCAACCAATTTGCTTTTCATCATTTCTGCTCTTTTCTGACCGTAGGACATCTAAATCAGCTAAACCTCTTTAGTTTTTGTACTCTGGATGGTGTAGGTAATCTAGACACTTAGATTGCTCCCACCACTGTAATGCTCCATTAGCATAATACTGTTGTCATCAGGTTTCTGAGTCTCCATAAGACGATGATAAGGACTCCGGTACATGTGACACTTCTGTTGTTCACTTCAATAAGCGTTATATAAGCAGATTGCTTTTCACAACAGGTTAGCCTCTTTTCTAAAGCAAAACTAAAAACAGCTTTTCACATAAATCTAGGGAAATCTTTCCTGTCATTGAGCCGTATTTAAGAGTTTGTTTCAGAGTCATAGAATCATAGAATTGTTTAGGTTGGAAAAGACCTTTAAGTTGATCAAATCCAACCATTAACGTAGCACTGCCAAGTCCACCACTAAACCATGTCCCTAAGTACCACACGTACATGACTTTTAAATAGCTCCAGGGATGGTGACTCCACCGCTCCCTGGGCAGCCTGTTCCAATGCTTGACAACCCTGTTGGTGAAGAAATGTTTCCTGATACCCAATCTAAAACTCCCTGGCACAACTTGAGGCCATTTCCTCTTGTCCTGTCACTAGTTACTTGGGAGAAGAGATCAACACCCACCTCCAAAAATTGAAAACTCTCTCATTTCATGATCTGTATGCCCAAGATGGCGTCCAGTCGTCACATCACCCGCAGATCCTTCTCTGTTTGCAAACAGGTCCAGCGGGGCATCTTTCCTAGTCGGCTCACTCGCCAGCTGTCAGGAAGTTATCTTCCACGCACTCCATGAACCTCCTAGACTGTTTCCTCTCTGCTGTATTGTATTTCCAGCAGACATCTGGTAAGTTGAAGTCCCCCATGAGAACAAGGACTAGTGGTTGTGAGACCTCTCCCAGCTGCTTATAGAATATTTTGTCTGCCTCTTCATCCTGGTTGGGTGGTCTATAACAGACTACCACCATGATATCTGCCTTGTTGACCTTCCCCCGATTCTTACCCATAAATTCTCTATTCTAAAAAATTGGTGATGCATGCAGCTATTAAATGGTTATCCCTCTATTTTTGCCTATTCTCTTTAATTGTCAACATGTAGGAGATGAGAATAAACCCTTGATTTCAGCCATCGGCATGTTTGTATTAGAGCAAAGCGCTTGTGTAGACAAGGAAAACCACATTCTATCTCAATGGAACTTGTTGTTGCTTAAAAATAAGATTAGGTCTATCAGCCTGAATGATCTCAAAGGCTTACTTACTGAGCTGCAAACACACTGGTAGCTGAAATGCAAATGAGAACAAAGCCTAAGAACTGTGTCCATTATCAATTACCATTTTGTCATCTTAATTTCAGCGAGGTGTATTGAATAATTTGTCATGCCACTTTCTTTGTTTATTACTACAGAACAGTGTGTGTTCTACATTGCGTCCTTAACTTCTGGTCCCTGAGGGCATACTTTGTCTGTTCTGATACTGTGCTGAGGCAAAACCAGATTATCCACCATTTTACAAGGCAGCTTAGTTTATTTTGGAAGGAGTTGTGGTTATATAGTCAAGAAAGGAATTTCTGTATCCTCCCAGTATGGACTATTGGGGCACTGGAACTCTTGTGATTCTCAAAAAAACTCAACATTTGAATGTAGGCTTGATCTTTTCCTTCCCAAAGCAAGGGGAAGAACTCTATTGTAGCTGGTTGGTGTATTTTTTTATCTTACTTCTACGATGCTATATTTGATCAAAGGTACAATCAGAGAAGGCTGTCCTGCATAAGAACTGGGGAAAATGTAAGTTTAATGCATATTGTAGAAGCTGTAACCCTTTATTTAAAAAGCCACATATCTGCTTTTCAGAAAACAAGCTTCATTTCTATTATGTACAACTCCGTGGCTGACGTTGTATTTTGGCATCATAGAAAGTTTATTTTTCTTCTACATTTATCCAAGGTTCTTACTAATGAATGTCTCTTGGGCAGTTCTTTGCTACACACAGTATACTTACTTACCTTTTATTTCCTTACTTCAAAAGAAACTCTAGTTTGTTAATAGGACGGTAAAACAGTTATCAAGGCATTGTCTTCATTGTCGAATCATTATTCCTGGATCATTTTGCAGTGGTTGAAAAGCAAGTTCTAGTGTATTCACCTTCTGTTTCTCTATCAGCATTAAACAAATCTACAAACCAAGTAAGATTTTTATAACCTTTCTGAGGGAGAAATATTCGAAGGCGCATACTCATATTTTCCTCTTCTTTTAAAATAATACCTCACAACGAATTTGAAATGTCAGTGACTTGTTTATGGGCAAGGTAATATGTACTCAATGTTTAAAGTAGGATAAATTTGCTATTCAGATGGCTGCTGCAGTCTTCCTAGATATTTAGCTGGGCATATCAGACTAATCTGAATTTTGCATCAGATTCACTTTAGAAATTGAGTGACTTAGTTTGTGAAAAATTGAAACATTAGAAAAAGAGAAGGTATTCTTCTGTGTTGTTTATAAAAAGTCAGATTCATCATTGCATTGTGTCTTTTGTAGTGTTTTTCACATGTGCAAGATGAAAACAAATTAAACAGCAGTAGTTTGTAATACTTTTAAAAATTACAAAGACAGTGCAATGCAATAGACAACTTCCAAACGCATACTAAAGTAACGTGGTGATACATCCATGGAATCATGCAAGAAAATCAGATGGGAGTAATTTTACTACTTAAAATAGTCAACAATTTCTGTGGTTAGGCCCCCCAGGTCTTCCCTTTCCCACTTTTCTAAGCTAAGTGTCTCCCCCTCCCTTTCACTCCTTTCTCTAACACATACAGCTTCTGTAGAGTCTTTTAGCCCTGCCCTTTTAGCCTTTTTTGCCCTCTGCCAGCCCTGGAGCTATGCTGCAGCCAGGCCAATTTATAACAGCTGGGGCTTCATTCTAATGGCCCTTTTGGGACTTTCCTCACCCTTACTACCAGACCTCATACTCAGAGCTATGACTGACTGCCTGGCTATATTCTTCAGTTGTTGCAGTGAGCTCAGCTGTCTTTGTTCCACCACATCAAGCATTCAGTTAATTTGACTGGGGTACAGTTGCCTAACACTGAGTGTTGGGTATCATCTTACTCCCTTCAAATGCCTAGATCCTCTTGCATTCCCTCATAGTGCCAGGGGACACTCCATTGTATTCAGAAAGTCAAGCCCACAGGACTGAAAGCTATAACCTGGTGAAGAGCCACAATTCCAGTGGGTTAAAAGCAAAATGTGCAATGTTGTGCTTTCCTCGGGGCAAACACCATGGATCTCAAGAACCTATGTTGCTAGAAGATGGAGTATCAAACACATTGTTCCACTTGTGTCCCTGGTGGAGCAGAGTGAATTGACTTATCCTGTCCTAACCAGGAGAACCCAGTGAAAGCCCTGAGAATCCATGAGATAAAATCTCAGGATGCAGGAATTTTAAAAGAATCCAAGAAACAACAACAAAAACTTCTGTGAAGTTCTAAATATCAGTGGTGCATACGGTAGATACTTCAAGTGCACTCAATTATAACACATCCGTGAAATCGCAATGGAAAAATCCAATTCCAGCAGCAGAGATTACTTGCAGCTGCAGCTAATAGAGCGAGGGATGTGAATATAGAGAGCACTTACATGATGAAGGCAAGACCGGCAATCAGTTGTATGCTTCAGAGCAATAAAGCACAATCAATCTGACAACAGGGCCATATTGTTAACTGTGGCTTTCTGTTGAAAGGAGTTCCACAATGGAAGGGCCCTGTAAAAGAGCAGCCTTGCCCCCAAGCCCTGTCACATTCTTCTCTGTGTCGCTTTTTTTTTCTCCACCCTTTCCCCCTCTTTGCTTTGTGGCTGAGATTTCCTCATTAGGGCACAATTCTTCAGCTGGGCTAAAATGTTGTAAAACGTTGTAAAAAGTTTCCTTGCCTTGCTTATACTTTATTCTGCCATCACACCAGTAGTTCAGGTCACAGCAATGTCTCACTGCAAGCTGTGGCTGATAGCCGTTACAGCAGGTGCAACTCTATAACATGCAACTGCATAATGCTGTTTGGGTATGCTATATAGTGGCCAGATCAACGTGCAATGAAGCAGAAGACACAAGTGTACTTTTCCTAGGTTTTGCTGTTTATGAGTTGAATAATGCAAAGATCACTGGTTATATTGAGAAGAAAATGTTCTTTTTTTCTTCCCCAAGCAGCAATTTTTCTACTAAAACTCTCTTTCCCCCCTGCCCCAGTGGACAGACTAATACTAACATTCCTGGGGACACCTAGCTCTTTTCAGCTGAGCTAGCTGTTCAGAATAGTACAATCCTTTCCCTAATCATTGCATAATTCTTAGTTTCTAAAGCCTTTGAAATGTGCCTTTTCTTTTTCTAAAAGTCTCACGATTTGGAAATTTCTTAAAACTGCATTGTCTTTTAAGTCATTCCTGTCTAAGCAACAATGGCTATATGACTGATACTCGCCGCCTTCTATGAAAAGCCTTGACAGGTTTACATTGGTCCTGATTCCATTTTTGCAGCACACAAGAGGCCTCCCAAACATTTAGAGAGAAATAATAATTAACTGCTAGCCCATGAACTGAGCATCTCACTGAACTATTTAAACATGGGTAGCTATACAAAGAAAGACTTGACAGTAAAGAAAGAGCACCTAACAACCAGGAAAGTGGTTACAAGAGGTTGAAATCACAAAGACAAGATCGTGGTCGTTATTACATGGTCTATGCAATAGCAGTGCTCTCACTGTAATCAACGGCAAAAATCCAGTCTAATTGCAGCAGGGTGCAAAGTGAAAAAAAAAAAAGGTATATGAAAAAGGAAGTGCACATGTGAAAAAAAAAAAGGTATATGAAACAGGCAGGTACTACCATTCTGATTCGATAAACTTCGACATCGGCTTTAAACTCAGTCATCTTGCAGTGGCACTTGTAGCTATGCTGAATGCAAACTAAGTGAGAGTTAGTTACTCACTGTTACAGCAAGAATCTGAATGCATTTGCTTGCGCTGTATGTCTGTCTGGAGATGAGAAAGGGATTCAGTTTCTCTTTGCTTTTCAGGACCCTAAAGAATTCTAAAAGTCTATGCATCTGCCATGGAAAAATGTCCTTTCATAAGCAAGTCAAGAACAGTGAGGTGCAGTGAGCTGTAGAGATACCCTGTTTGTTGTGAAATGCCCCACAAGCTCTGAAGTAGAAAGTTGCAGCAGTTTGCTTTGTTTCATGTATTGTGGTAATTGGGCAGTTTATTTTCTGACCTTCAGAGATCTGGCTCCATATGAAAAGGAAACTAAAAGCAATATAAATCTGCATAAGGAAGTGGTTACACTGAATCCTGTATGTCATGGTACAGAGGCAGTAGAAGCCATGCAAAATGCAGAAGCATTTTGATCCATCCATCAGGAAGGATGGGTCAAAAATGGTGATGTTCAAACCCATATATATATCCGTGCACATGTCAAAACTAATCCAACTGGGCATAAAAAGGTTTCCCAAATTAAAACAACTGATGATTGATAATCTCTCTTTAGAATTATAATTGAATAGTAGAAAATCCAAAGCAAAAATAAATCTCGTTATTAAAACCTAGATTAAACTCAAAATCTGGGAGGATACACAAGGAAGTATCTCTCTGTGTGTCCTGTTTTGTAAACTGTCCCTAGACATCTGCTATTTATTACTGGATAAGAGGGAAATGGACATTTGTTTTAACCCAGTAAACTGAATTTATATAATTATTTTTTGTTTAAATCATGACTGAAAGCTAGTAATTTCAATTACAGTGATTTCAATCATTCTGCTCTGTGTACCATTACAAGGAGCAGACTTCAGAAATCCGTATTTATTGGCTGAACATACAAGAACTTTGTTGCATTCATATTGAACAGAAGAATTGCTTTGGGCATAAAAGAAGGAGAAAAAAAAGGTACTTTCACTTCAAAAATTGTTTTACTCTAACCTTTAATCCGTATATTAATATTTCTTCCTTTTTTGTCCTGTGAATCACAGCTGATTAATTTCTTTTTCCTTGGAATTACTATTTTAAACTGTCAGAGAAAACTTGAATTTCTTTTGTTCAGCTAAGTGAGATTATGCTAAGTAAAATAACGGAATCCTCAAAGTAAATAACAGGCCATTGGCTTCTTGCATACATTATTGCACAACTGGGCAGTTTGGATTAGTCTTCTTGTAATGTGCACCTGAACATGGTTTGTATAGATTGCAGGAAAATTGAAATTCCTGAGGAATGATTGGTGCACCATAGATCAGTTAGAGGTCACTGTGTTATTTAGTATTTTATGGTGAATAAATCAGATGCTCACTTCAAAATCTCCCTTTTATATGAGCTATAATACATCAGGTTCTTTACGGCAGAGGAGTGAATTTTTATGAACTGAAACTGAACCACATCATCCTGTAAAGTAATGGGGCAGCTACACATATGACGAATAGGACATCGCTCACTTTTTTTGTGTTCTCTACATCACCCTGAGAGCACAAAAAGTCTGAACCAACTGGATTGTTTCTCCCTGGGTACAAACAACAGGACACTTGAGGTGGTGAGGGTGGGAGTCTTCATACCTAGTTTGAACATCTAGGTTAAGATGACTGTTTAGATTCTCCATAAAAGGAGAATCTCTACAGCCTTCTGAAACCCAATCTAGCAATAAAACAAGATACCACCCAAAAACGTACCCTGGACCAACTTTCTAAAGAGAGGCAGGTAAAATAGCTGTTTAGTGGTGCCCAGACAAGTTTCCTATGCATGAGTATTGAGATGGGAAAGTCTTGGTCTTCAGAGCACATGGAAAGATCCTTTGAATCTGGCCCTTGATTTGCAGGTCAAGCTTTTCTGGTACATTGTGTGCTTGATACTCTGCTTTTGATTGGTGCAACTGTAAAAATATTCTATCAATATAATATATTCTAGACCACTTTTAAGTGACTCACAAAAGTAGAGGAGTCATATTATGCAGCTTGATTCATCATACGTGTCAGGTACTACAGGCATTTGTCCACAACCATGAGCAAAATGCAGAGCAACATGTGGATTATAAGAAGTTTGTATGAAGTTACTTACTTGTTTCTTAGAATTTATCTCATCATTTTCTAGCTGAAATAGGTAATAAAGGCGAGAAGAATTTTCTTGGTAACTGAGGATAGCTTCTTACCATGGTTTCTTTTTATTTTTTCTTTTGCTTTATGATAAGAGGAAAAAATGAATAGATTTAATTTTTATCAGTAAAATAATGTTACATAGGGTCAGGGATCATTTTTTCTCTGCGGCCTGAGATTTAGAGCACTTTTTTTACTGATTCTTAAATAAATTTCGGTGTGTTTGCGGATGCTCTAAATTACTTGCTTAATTTTCATGTGCCCATTCCAGCCTCTTATCCTTGAAGAGAATGAACATACAATTACCTTCATTAGCAATAGAACAGCTGATTGTTGCTTCAAACATGCATTTTGTTGACATTTCTTTTCCCTGAATTTGCAGCTCTGAAGTGACAGGATACAAATTGTTCTAATGAAAAACTTTTCATTTTCTAGGTTGGTTAGAAAATTTTCTAACCCTGCTCCGTTCATATTCAAAGAAGAAAGAACTAAGAAGCAATTTTTTTCATAGCTTAGTGAAACAGAAGCCAGGGGTGTAGACTAAGGTAGTGATTCATTTATCTTAAAATTCAGCTGTGTGAAATTTAGGTGTCTCATCTAAAGTAACTGTCTAGGTATCTTGTCAAGCGAATGGAAACAGATAAAAAGCTCCAGAAGGCAATACATCTTACCTGGGCTGAATAACATGTTAGAACGGGCCTGTTTCTCACTCCACTCACTCAAGTTGCCAAGGCATCCAGTTAGACTTTGTGTTTAACTGGTCTTCAAAGAAAGTTACATTATTTTAGAAAACTGTAAATCTTTTGCTTTCAAGCACTTACCAGGTACTACCTAAGAAACCACATCTGGAAAAAAATGTGTCTGCTGTGAGATTTATCATGCCAGAGGGAAGAGATGCCATCCAGAGGGACCTTGACAGGCTTGAGAAGTGGGTCAGTGCAAACCGCATGAATTTTAGCAAGGCCAAATGCAAGGTCCTGCGCATGGGTTGGGTCAGTCCTAAGCACAGATGCAGGCTGGGTGGAGAATGGATTGAGAGCAGCTGAGGAGAAGGACTTGAGAGTGTTGGTTGATGAGAAGCTCAACATGAGCTGGCAATGTGCACTCACAGCCCAGAAGGCCAACAGTGTCCTGGGCTGCATCAAAAGAAGCTTGGACAGCAGGTCAAAGGAGCTGATTCTCCTCCTCCACACTGTTCCTGTGAGACCCCCCTGCAGTTCTGCATTCAGCTCTGGGGCCCCCAACATAAGAAGGACATAGACCTGTTGGAGCAAGTCCAGAGCAGGGCCACCAAGATGATCAGGGGGCTGGAGCACCTCTCCTATGAAGATGGTCTGAGGCAGTTGGGGTTCAGCCTTGAGAAGAGAAGGTTCCGGTGAGACCTTCTAGCAGCCTTCCAGTACCTGAAGGGGACTACAAGAGAGCTGGAGAGGGACTTTTTACAAGTGATGTGTGATAGGACGAGAGGTAACAATTTTAAACCGAAAGAGGGTAGATTTAGATTAGATATTAGGAAGAAATTCTTCACAATGAGGGAGGTGGGACACTGGAACAGGTTGCCCAGAGAAGCTGTGGATGTCCCTTCCCTGGAAGTGATCAAGGCCAGGTTGGATGGGGCTTTGAGCAAACTTGGCCAAGTGGAAGGTGTCCCTGCCAGTGGCAGGGGGTTGGAACTGGATGGTCTTTTAAGGTCCCTTCCAACCCAAAGCATTTTATGATTCTATGATTCTATCACTTAGCTTTTCAACTTCAATACTGTGTCAATGCTGGGTTTTAAAACAAACAGAAAAATGATATTTTATAGATCAAATTTTACTTTCACTATAGGGCTTAACTTGACGCACTGTGAAAAGTAGCTGAGAAATAAGTGTTTTGGTCGTCCTTACCTAAATTTAAAATAAAATTTTAGTGTTATTTCAGCTTTAGATAGGTTTAAATATCATTGGTGTAGAGAAAGCCTTGCAGAAGACCTTTAAATTAAAGTTTTTAGATTTAAAGAGTCTTCCTTGTTTTTGTCCATTGTTCTTTTTGTCTTCCCTCTAGCTGTTCTTTAAGAATCCTTCTATTAATCTCTGTTCTTCCTTCCCACCCTAGGGGAGACAGCAGGAAATAATCACATTTTGTCAGAATCTTAGAGAAAATAGAAACATCAAAGGACTAAAAATTTATTTCAGAGAAACACTGCATTCAATACAAATTCATTACTGTTTTTTTTTTAAAAATATTTTAGTGATTTGTGTTTTTATTGCTAGTGCTGCACCTGTTTTTCTTGTAACTGTTTATGAGCTAATGTTTTAGATGTCATCTCTGCTTATTCCCAAATCAATCAAAAACTTGAACATAAAAAAACTCAGTCAACGAATATAAATATTATAAAACCAAATCAGTCAAAACAAGAAAACCATAATAAAATCAAATGCATAGCAAACATATTTTTCTTAACTGATTACCAATATTTTTCCTTGGTGGATTTTCCTTGTTTCCTTATTTGAGACCATCAGTGATGTGGCTCAGCATGAATGTTGAGTCCTGATTTACAGACCTTAGTGTCTTTTAATCTCTTCAGTCTAGGTATAGGTATAGACTGTAGGATGTAGATACTGATACAGGTTCCTACATCAGAAATACCTGTACAAAATTGGTGGGAAGCATTGCCATTCAGATAGTATTCATTACCTCCCCAAGATATTTGATCAGATACAACTACAAGAAAGGAAATAATAAGCAGCTGGCCTTGTAACAGAGAATATGTTTGAACCTGATTTACCAATAGCATAAAGATTTACCAATAACATAAACTTTTTTAAAAAATACATGAAGATTACTGCAGATAGAGGACATTGATTCTCTCTGGCAGATATGTTGAAGTCCCTGAAAAGGCATTAAAAATTATTTTTGACTAACAAGAACTTATAAAGTGTGACTCATGGGCTGGAGAGAAGGGGAATCATAGAATCATAGAATCATAGAATAGTAGGGGTTGGAAGGGACCTCTAGAGATCATCTAGTCCAACCCCCCTGTTAAAGCAGGTTAGCCTAGAGCAGGTTGCACAGGAATGCATCCAGGCGGGTTTTGAATATCTCCAGAGAAGGAGACTCCACAACCTCTCTGGGCAGCCTGTTCCGGTGCTCTGTTACCCTCACAGTAAACAAGTTCCTCCTCATGTTCAGGTGGAACTGCCTGTGTTCCAGTTTGTGCCCGTTGCCCCTTGTCCTGTCACTGGGCACCACTGAGAAGAGTCTGACCCCGTCCTCTTGACATCCACCCTTTAGATATTTGTGAGCATTGATCAGATCTCCTCTCAGCCTTCTCTTTTCCAGGCTGAACAGACCCAGCTCTCTCAGCCTTTCCTCATAAGAGAGATGCTCCACTCCCCTAATCAACTTTGTGGCCCTCCGCTGGACTCTCTCCAGTAGTTCCCTGTCTCTCTTGAACTGGGGAGCCCAGAACTGGACACAGTACTCCAGATGCGGCCTCACCAGGGCAGAGTAGAGGGGGAGGATCACCTCCCTCGACCTGCTGGCCACACTCTTCTTAATGCACCCCAGGATGCCATTGGCCTTCCTGGCCGCAAGGGCACACTGCTGGCTCATGGTGAGCCTGTTGTCCACCAGCACTCCCAGGTCCTTCTCCGCAGAGCTGCTCTCCAGCAAGTCAACCCCCAGCCTGTACTGGCACATGGGGTTGTTCCTCCCCAGGTGCAAGACCCTACACTTGCCCTTGTTGAACTTCATCAGGTTCCTCTCCGCCCAACTCTCCAGCCTGTCCAGGTCACGCTGAATGGCAGCACAGCCTTCCGGTGAGTCAGCCGCTCCCCCCAGCTTTGTATCATCAGCAAACTTGCTGAGGGTACACTCTGTCCCTTCATCCAAATCATTGATGAATACGTTGAACAGGACTGGACCCAGCACTGACCCCTGGGGAACACCGCTGGTCACAGGCCTCCAACCAGACTCCGCACCACCGATCACTACCCTCTGCGCTCTGCCATTCAGCCAGTTTTTGACCCACCTCACTGTGCGCTCATCTAAGCCACTCTTCCTGAGCTTTCCTATGAGGATGTTGTGGGAGACAGTGTCAAAAGCCTTGCTGAAGTCAAGGTAGACAACATCCACTGCTCTCCCCTCGTCCACCCAGCCAGTCATGCCATCATAGAAGGCTATCAGATTGGTCAAGCAGGATTTTCCCTTGGTGAATCCATGTTGACTACTCCGGATAGTCTTCTCCTCCTCCATGTGCTTAGAAATGACTTCCAGAATGAGCCGTTCCATCACCTTTCCAGGGATGGAGGTGAGACTGACTGGCCTGTAGTTTCCCGGGTCCTCCTTCTTGCCCTTTTTGAAGATTGGAGTGACATTGGCTTTCCTCCAATCCTCAGGCACCTCTCCTGTTCTCCACGACTTTTCAAAGATGATGGAGAGTGGCCTAGCAATTACATCTGCCAGCTCCCTCAGCACGCGTGGGTGCATCCCATTGGGACCCATCGATTTGTGGGTGTTCAGTTTGCCTAGCTGCTCTCTAACCCAATCCTCATTGACCAAGGGCAAGTCTTCATTTTTCCGTGCTTCCTCTCTTACCTCCAGAGTCTGGAGTCACTGGCCCTTAGCTGGCTGCAATGTAGGGACCAAGCACACTTTGCAGTCATTTTTGGTAGATTTTCTTGGTTACCTCTGTCTATGACATGAGAATTCACAGTTCAACTGGGTCACTTCTACAGCAGCTACCTACGAACTCCACCTATATGAGCACCATGACTTTTGCTGTATTTTAACTTTCCCAAGGCATATTTGCTAGATGATTACACATAATTCAGAGAAACTATGGTAAACAGCAACAGAATGTGGGTTTTTTTCTAGTAGCAGAAGAAAAAGAGCATGTTTAAAACCTGACTGCAAAGGGTTTTGCTCTTTGGTGAACACTGTTGTGGGAGTCCCTGCCAAAATCTGTTAGAGCCAAATCAGATCCCCATCAAATTAATTGATTTGAGCTGGTGAGGCTAGGTGATGAAAAACATAGAAATCAGTTTTCAATCAGTACCCTAAAAGCGTCAAAGATACTTAGTAAATTATTTTGTAGTCAGAGTATGAGCCGCTTATAAGGAAAGTTAACTCTATCCCAGCCAAAACCAATACACCCTTGTTTTGACAAATATTTCCTCCTAATGGGGTACCAGGCCTGTGGTTTAAGATTCTGTGTTTGGTTTTAAGATTCTGTTTGTGGTTTAGAGGATCATCCTGATTTAACAAACATCATCTGTCAGTCTTTGTGCAACCTTGAAAATTTCAGTGTAACAGAACATCCGAGAAGAAATAGAGCTATACATTGAAAATAGTGGTGGCAGATTGATAGAGGCACATACAGACAGATCTTTATTTCATGAGTAGCCTAAGGGAGCAGAAGTTGGTGTAACTTCTGTTTTCACAAGGCCTGGAGGAGGTGCAAATTGCAGCAACTTAGATTCCTCTGATGTTACCCGCTGTGTCTAGATGTAGTTCCAGCCCTCGAATATAGTGATGCCTGTTTCATGCAGGGTTGTGGGTGCTAATTGTCTGATACAATATGCAAAGACAACACTGAGCAAACGTCTGTGGTGCCGTAACAGTGCTTTGATACACACTGCCAGGCTGGTTTTCTGTGTTCTCAGGTAGGCAGCCACTGACTTTGGCAGCTGTAATGAAGGATCATACCTGAAGCATGAATGTTTGACATGGAGGTATAGCAAATCTTGGGTCACTGTGGTTTATATAATTTAGAGTCCTGGGATACAGTTTCATATGTAGCTTTGTCTTTCTGATAGTCACTTTTACCAGAAGAGAGGGATGTCTCCCATTCCCCTGATTTACATAGTTCTGCTTCCTTCTAACTCACTGCTGTCCTCCCAGTCCCATCTCCTGCTTTGCTTCCACTCCAGTGCTCGTTGGATCCTTCCATGAAGTCACTAGTATGCAAGAAAACAATCCACCTTTTTTTAATCTGAATTTAGTTTTTGCTAAATTGGTCGCATAAAGCAGCTTGTAGAAGGGTTGAATGTGTACCAATAACTACTGGGAGCATGAGGGAGTGAAGAGAGGGATGGAAAAGAAGGAACTTCCAGTTGTAGTGACAGAGTTACTACATTGGCTCAGCATGTTGCATGGAATTACATTCTTAATGCCATCCACTTCTTTCTGTATATATTACTCAAGCTGTAAGTTACGATTTATAGCATGCTTTTTATAGAAAGGATAAACTCCTTCGAGCTTCTCACTGGTACGACAGCTAGTGCTGATAACCACTTCAAGCAACAAAATGCAGACACGAGCCAGAAGGCACAGAACTGTTGGCCATAGAGGGATGAAACACCTGAGCTCGATGCTACCTGGGTAAGTTAAATGTATCAGTTTAGTTACAGCAGTACAGGTTTTAGTTTAGTTTAAAAAACACTTCTACAGTCCAGGATGGCTCTGTAGAGGCTGATCACCAAATGACACCCGTGTTGTTACTTGGGTGTGAGCTGCTTGCTAGAACCTGTATTGGTTATCTCTGCTTTTCACTGCAGGGGTTTCTCTGAACATGTTACAGACCTCTCCTTTGAAATGTTAAGCCAAAATTCAAGAATATACTTAGAAATTTAAACTGCATTTCACTTTAGGTACCTTACTCAAGCTTATGAATTCTGCTTTTAAACCAGTGCTTAACTTTCATACACTTTGCAACTCATAACCCAGCGATGAACCTTGAGCTCAGCTTTTGGGATAGATATTTTGCCTTGCTACTCTTAAAAGACAGATGTATTTTTTTGTTGTTTTTTTGAAGGGATGAGCTTTAGAAACAATGCTGAAATTTAATAGCTAGAGTTGGAAATAATTTCATATTTTGGCTTTCAGATACCTGCCAACAGATAATTGCTCTCTACAGTGTATTATATTTTTAACTGTCAACATCAAACTCGGTGTGAGTGCCAGACAAACTGTGATAGTAACTAGTCTCTAAGTGTGAGCTGGAATCCAACCTAGGAAATTCTAAGATGAGGCTTCAAACTCACATCATAGCTCTATCCATTCATTTATTATTTAGAAAAAAACAGTCTGTAATGTTTTATTTCAGTAAGCTGAACTGATAGCTTTCAGCACTTCTGGAATAAATCCACGCAGGGCTTAGTTCCCAGTCAAGCACAAAAGGTTTGTTTGATTAACATTTCCAAAGTTCTTGGTCCACCTCTTGTATTATTTAAGAAACATTCTTAAGCTAATGATGTTTGGAGAAGCTTTCAAGCAGGCTGCTCCTGCAGGTTGATGGACACAGTCTCTTTCTTCTTACATTGTCATGCCTTGAGGAATCTGGCAACAGAACCATAGCAAGAAAAGGTGAAGAACAGCTTGTAAACTAGGGAGGAGTGCTTTCATCAGGGAAACCAGGGTGCATCTTTCACTCTTCACATTTTGAGCTGCTTTTATCCCAGCCTTTATCTATTCACACAGGCAACAGTCAAGCCAGATAAAGTATATGGGAGGATCTCGGTTCCTTTACTTAGACGTTACTGCAAAAGGAGAAGTTTCTAAACTGCTAGATAACAATTTTGAAACAGGAAGACGGAATAAGATTCTGCTTTTTTGAGCCTTGAAAAAATGACACCTCTTCCTAGTTCTTAGTACTGTTCCTGATAATACACTACATTTCCTTGGCTTCTTTGGCTGCCTTTGCACACTGATGCGCTTGTTTTAGAAACTTGAGTTCAAAGTTTGGCATCATGTGTGCATGGTTTACATGATTGTTCTGTACATGCATTACTTTAACTACATAGAAGCACGTCTGCCACTTTTTTCATGTTTCACTCAGTTATATGAGGTCCTTCTGTAGTTCCTAGCCATCAATGCAGCTTTTGGTTACTAGAAAGAGATGAGAAGCAACTGTAGATGTAAATATTTCGTTTTTTATAAATTTCTCTCTATTAGTGAGTTTATTTTGTTGAACAAAACTAGCTTCAGCACAGTTTCCTATGGAACACCTTGTGTGCCTTTTGGCTTTCCTGCATTCCTAGTTTATGACCTTGCATGGGCTTGTTTGGACTGAACATGACTCTTCCTTCCAGTGCAGATTCTTCAAATCCCAGAAAGTTCTCCAATTCATAGTAAATTTAAGAGTCTCTTCTGTACACCACCATCTCATCGCTGCATTGAGACTCTGGATCTCTGTCTGCCTTTGAGACTTCATGTTTGACAGCATTATGGAGAATGCTAGCGTGGAGGTAGTAGCAGCTTGAATACAGCTCCCAGAACTGCTCTCAACTACTTTTCTGTTATCGATGCCAAAACAGACACCAGACACTGGCCCCTACACTGTGTATCTGCACAACTTACCTTATGAGGTCTGAGATTCCACGTTTTCCATCTGGCAGCAGGTGAGTTACTATGCAGCCCTCTCACATGGCACAGATGCAGCGATCTATGCACCTTATAACCAAATCTCCCATTCTTACTACCTGCTGCTTGCTATCCCTGAAAATCCACAGCGTCAACATTTGAGGTGCAGGACAGCAGTCTGACATCAGCATGTCTCTCCTCAGATACTACATCCCCCTGAATGCCCTCGTTCCCTGAGACTTAATGGGCTGTTGTTTTCAAGTTACACCACATAACCAGCTATGGGACAAATTTTACAACAGCACACCTTTTTCTTCAGCTGTGCAGATAATGTTTCAATTATCAGTTGGCTGCAATGTGCTGCTAATACTGTATAAGTGATATCTTGCAAGATCAATTCATCTTTCTGTGTCTCTGACAGATTGAATAGCTTTCAGAAAAGAGTTTTGTCTGCCTCTATTTTAGGAAGTGTACGGCTTGCTTTAGGTGCTACCCCAAAATAGTATTTGCTCATCTGCATATGTTTACCTGTCTGCCTAGCGTTTTCCATCTCTGTGCAGGCTGTATGTGTTTTGCAGAAGCTATGGTACTTAAAATAAGGCAAGTAAAACTGTTGTCTGGGGGATTAACTAATTCTTCACACAATTGCCTTCATAGGTATAAGGTTAAAAAAAATTCAGCGCTAAGCAACAAGAATTACAATTAGCTCTATCGGTGGAGGGCTTGTTCTGTGAACTTCTGTAGCATCCAGTGTATTATTAGTTTTTGTGTTATTTTCCTGACTAGTTCTAATGAATAGTAAAAGAGACTTGAAGATTTCAGAACTGAGAAAATAAACCTTATGTATGAAAAAATAAACTTTCTTTTCAGTTTATCCGTTTTAAATCTATTGCTTATCTGTCGATTTCATATTGTGAGTTTGGTGCGTTAGGTACTGGGTGCACACAAGACAAGAGATGATCACTTAGTGTACACTTTGAATGTGAAGTCAAGAGTCTAACAGAGTCTGACCTGATGACTCATTTGCATGATATGCTCTTAGCCCCTCTTAGAGCTGATGGAGAGAAAAAGGCAGGATGTAATTAATCCCTCTGCTCCCATCCAGATATGAGGTTGCATCACATAAATAAAGCATAGATAGAAAGCACATGTTAAATCATACTATCAGGACCATATGTTACTTTGCATATGCTGATTAAATATGGTATGCACTTGATTCATGTACATTCATATACATAGTTTTCATTTGGATTGTTGGATGATTTTCGGTAAGTTGATTTCCACTTGTTATAATTAGATTTTATTGCAAATTGTACAGTGAGATCAAACATACCATGGAGTCTTGTCCTACAGATGAAAAATTAAGCATTTGGTGAGCTCTATAATATTCACTTTGGATGTGTTGCAATGTAAAAGAAAAGTATTTTCCGGAGTCAACAGGTTGGGGTGTAAAAGATGTGTTCCTCATCCCAGAACAGTTAAGAGTAACTATCTCACACCTCCCCTTGTGCTAAAAAAACAAAAAAACTGTGTGGACTGTTGAGTTCGGATCTCTGTGCTCTCGCATAAAGGAGGTTCCAAAACTGTCAACATAGCCTTGTACTCTGATCCTCACTGTTTGTGAAGACTCGGAAGACCCCAAAGGGTGTAAAAGCCAAGGATATGTAACTAAGAGACAAGATTGTACTATCTACAGTGGGCAAGGGCTTATAGTGTAGAGAGCTCTGACTTAGTTCCAGATTGTCTAGTATCTCGACGTGGCAGTGCAGGACCGAGAAGGGATAAAAGATTTCTGCGAAGAGCTACATTAATAGACTTCTTACAGTTTTAAAAGTGCATTGGTTGCTGATCCAGTCCATGTGATCAACAAACAGTGATACTAATATGCTCTGTGACCATTCACTGTTAAGAGTAGCTATGACTGATAAAGCTGATTGTTGCAAAAAAGATTTTAGAATAATTTCTAAGTAAATTTCCACCTCTTGCAAGCCTGAGGTTCTTCACTTTGCAGCAGGACAGAGTAACCTTCACATTTATTAGTAGAAAGAAAATCTCCCAATACCAAAATACCTCCTGTTGTGCTGAGTGGGTTTTCTGTACATGCGCAATATGCTTTCATATGGAAAAACTTCAATTATAGATTAAGAGAATGAAAATACAGAAAAGAACAAAAGTTAAATAGTGAGGCACATGCTACACCTGAGACTCAAACAAAATGGCAATGGAAATGGTCCTTACAAAAACTAATCAAATAATTGTAGTTACTAGAAGTCTTAATTGACTCTGTGCATCTTTTAAAATTGCAAACCTTATCTCTTATGGTGTCTTCCTTTATTTGGTAAGTAGGTTAGCAATTAAAACACATGTATTTAAATTTTTGTAGTGGGTGGCTGAGGAAAAATGTTATGCATGGCACTTACTCTCTATTCAATTTTTAAAAGCCATGTTTTACTAAATAGATTATTTTGATTTCTCTTTCAAAAAAGAAAAAAAGCAACAAAATTATCATCCTGAGTTGGAACAAATCATAATTAATACTGTGGACAAAATCAGGCTTTGCTAATCCAATAAAACGCTTCTTTAATGGAGATTTAGAACAGAAGAAAGAAAATCATCTTTCCTTCTTAATATTCTCCCTAAAAAAATAAGCCCTTTATTTAAGGTAAAATTTTTAAGAATCTGGACTCTCTCAGGCATATAAATATCTTAAAATACATTCTAGTAGAAAATGTGTGAAATCTAGTGGAATAAGTGTCAAAATACAAATCTAGTAATTCTCATTTCTGTCACTGCCAGTTGTCAGTTCAAGACAGTTCACCACCTAAGATATGGATATTAGCAAATCCTGTGCTCTGAACTTTTCTCTTTCCTTAGTAAAGCCTTAAAATATAAACAAACCAACCATTTACAATCTTTTTGCCACGTGATCACAGCACATCCATCTTCCTACCCCAGCCTGTATGATCCAAAGAGGGTGCAGCAAAGAACTTTTCTTCTCTGAGGAAAGAAACCATGTCAATGCCTATGTTTCGGGAATCTGCTTTGTCGTTAGACATACCTTTAATACAAATAGACATACACTATCAAACTGTGGCTACGTCATATGCTCTGCTAAGCAACCGGTGCACCCATATGTAGAAAAAGGACCGTTCAGTTCCTGTTTCAGAAGAGGCTGCTGCACTTGCAAGAAACTACTTCAGGCCTTGAGGACCAGTAGACCAATGGGATGGCATGGACACGTGAAGCATGTGAACATACGTACAAGAAGCTCTACGCGTTCTATGTGGATGTGATTAGAGATGATGCACGTGTGTGCTACAGCCTATACAGCAACTTTGTCAGGTCTCATTGGAAAAATTTTCCAACACTACAAATGTGTGGAAGCAAAAGAAGTCATATTGGAAAATCTGGAGTTAAAACTAGCCTTACCAATTGCTCTCTTTCTAGTGTTGGTCAGGTCATGCACAGGAAGATCATCGTGGATTGGATTCAGTCTGTGAATCAGGACAAATACATTTAGATCTCTGTATGTAGATGTCTTATGTGTGAGTCAGATACCTAAATTCCCATTGAGCTAAAATAGATTTGAGACACTAGATCCTTAGATTCCCATGATTACATCTCCTCTGACTCTAATGGGACTATAGACAAGTATTTTGCAAGTAGACATTTACATTAAAATGCCTAATTTGAGATGGTTTGATCTTTAAAGAGTATCACACACCATACCAAAGACTTAAATTCCTTGTTCCCAATTCGCAGAAAATACGCATTCCTGTTGACTGATGATTAACACTTCTAAATATCATGCTATTTTGTTAATATTCAGGAACACAGTTCTCAATGAATTCAGTGAATTGAACATCCACGATTTTGTAAAAATCTGTGCGTATGCAAATGCGTATGTATAGGCAAATAGATGAAAGTGATATCTCTTGCATATTTAATTGCTAGGTCTATACTAGTGTCTAAACTAGCCAGTGTGTGGTCTTAAACATTGACATGTTGTACAAACTGCTTAATTATTAATCCTCTCTCTCTGACACAGTTTTGGCTCGTTCTCAGCCTCCCAAACTGCACATGGTCACAGCCTGGTGGGTAGCACAGACCTGCTCTCAAGTAGTGGTCCCAAGCAACCTGTTCTGGAGGGAAGGATAGCTCAGCTATATGAATGCCATGACTCTTTCCATTAGGTCCAGAGAACAGGTAGAAAGCCACTGACCTGTTTTAGTTACTAATAAATATTTGACATCGCTTTTTCTCTCCCTTTTTAACCAAGATCTTTCAGACTAGGCACAGCGTACATGCAAGGTCTGAATTTCTGCGGTGTCAGAAAAAACAATCAGCTATAGAACGCCTATATTCTATGTGTTAAATATTCAAGGAACAAGCTACGTACTGTAAGTCATTAAAGCTACGGTATACGTTGGTTCTGAGACTGAACAGCGTCTGAAGCAACTTAACAAAACGAGGCAGGTCACCGCTATCCCCAAATGAGTGCATTATCTATAGTGGAGCTCATCTGCATGTCAGAAGTCTGCCATTTCCCAGCTGCACCATGCTGATAAGCCTGAAGAAGACCAGAAAAAGTGAAGGACTCTGCTCATTTTTAGTCTTCGCTTTTTAGTACAGTTAATTTAGAGAACATTTTTGACAGTTTTTGATCAGAATTACAAACCTTTGATGATGTGAAGTTAATCAATATGATTATACTTCTCTCTGTAATATCAGTGGCTTTCAGAGGGGAAAAGTACATGGTTAACACGTTCAGGGTTCGCTTCATTTTTACACAAATGTGAACACATACAGAAATTTTGATATAGAGCCTAAAGAGCCACTATATCAAAAACTTACAAATATAGACATACTAGAGTTGTGCTTAACCCAAACTAATCGAGAAAAATGTATTTAGACTAAAGATTTCTGTTAAATATAAGTTAAATATGTAAGTGTGCTTGATGTTGCATTAATATTGCTTTAAAATAGCACAAATGAATAAATAAACACAAAGCCACTAAAAAGTAAGTTTCGGAGGGACGGGCTTCCAGGCTATATTATTAAGACCAAAACATTAGCAACATCCTAGAAAAGTAAGTAACCGTTATAATTGTCAGCAAAAGGATATTTCAGGGGTATGAAAGCCTCATTCTTTCTGGTGTAAACTGACCACCAAGAGCTAGGAGGAAGAGGAGTTATGCCTTTATAAACTTGTCCCATAATAATTAGTAGTTATTACAAGATTTTTATGAATTTTTATTTTGATTTGAACTTGATGGACCAAATCTGAGTTCAGCATGCTGGTCTTATACACTATCATCTCTAAAGGTATCTGGTACAACTTTTGATTTGGTTATCACCATGTGTTAAGATAGACCATCATCCTCAGCATTGTGAGAAATACCAATTTGAAAAAGGTTCCTGTTTTTGAACTGTATGTTCTACAAATAGTGTATTTTATCCCAATGGTCTTATCCAAGCAGTCCCTGAGCCTTCTCACAGTGACTGGGAAGTACTGTTATCAAACATCGTTATCAAAATGATCAGGCATGCCAGTGTCCATCTTCACATATTCAGAAGATTCATGTGTTCAGGAAGCGTCAAGTTAACTGTACATGCTCAGGCTGTCTGATCACATGCATGGTAGGTCTATCCACAACCCTGCCTGGACAAGGAGTTTCCAGGAATGATAACAAGCAAGGGAGACTGCTGCTAGCAGATCTGATCACTCAACCCACTCTGAGTTGCCGCCTTTTCTGCATGTTTCTCAGACTGAATGAACCAGATAGGTCTGACCGCATCAGCCTTCTCCGGATCGCTTGCACTCCCAAAAGCTTTTCTGTCCTTTGTACCTGACCATGTGAAGTGATAGAGATGTCTTTTATCCTCTGCAAAACAGTGGCAGCTATTGTCCTGGCACCAAGACATTATATTGGAGGCTGACCCTGTAGAATCCCAAGGAAGAAAAGCCACTTGGATGGTGTCACAGGTCAGTTGAGCTACTTGCATGCCTCTTTTGGTCCTCAGGCTGTAAGTTAAGGAAGGTCCCTGCCCTACTGGTGTCTCATTGGCTTACTGACACTTCAGGGACAACTAGCTTTTTAAGTATCCCAGCTCTCTACTTAACACTGCGGTATTTATTTGCTCGCCTACTCGTTTACTCACAAAATTAATATTGTAAAACTGTCAGCTACGTGTTTGGGTCTGGCCAGTGAGTATTCTTCCAAATGATTTCTGTTACAGAATTGGTCATTGGAAGGGGCCAGAGATCACTTTGAACATTCAGTTGGGATGCAGCCACTTTGGAGTCCGAAGAGTTCACTAGCACAGACATGAACCGTACCATGACTTTTGCTTTGAATAAACAAAGAACTGACCCAAAGATGTTTAATTTTCTATCTAATGGATGTAGCCATTGTGTGTCACTGATCAAACAGAAGAGAGTAGAAAAAATTGTCTACCAGCTTGAACCTAAATTGTCAAAGTCATGACTTTTTTTTAGTATGTATTCAGTCACTCACTTATCCAATGTGTCATGCATCTTCTGTTGGTTTTTATATTCTGTCACACAGTTCTTAAGCAATTGATTATTCCACCTTTATAATCAGCATGCATAAAAATTCTGGGCTGTGTTATCCACACCTATACAGTTCATGCTTTTTGATGTTTTAGTGACATATTTGGGCATTTTCCAGTTTGTGTGTCCTTTCCTACTGAATGCCACATATATCTTCTCTATCCAGTACCCTGTAAATCTTATTAAGACCTATGAAGAAGTTCTTTGATGCATTACAGGCATCCACCTTGTTAGTCTAATATGCAGCTCCTTCTCAGTTACTGTCTTAAGCTCATTATTTCACTTGCGCAGCTATAACAATTAAACTTCTCATCTGTTAAGCTTCCATGGTACTTATTTCTCCTATGTGCCTTTCCTGTTCTCTGTCTCCTTCATCTACTTAAAAACAATTGGAGTAAGTTTTACTCTGCTTTTGTGCTGTGCCTCGCTGACTGGAGCTCTCTTTCTGTTTCAGCTGTATACCATATTGTAAAAAAAAAAAAAAAAACACAAAAGAGCTGAGAGTGATGTTTTATAATGAGAACGTTTCAAATAAAACAGAATTTACCAGCGTTCAGGTCTTAATTGTTCTCTTGCATCAACACTGCCCACTATCATTTATACTTCCATAAAGATTTCAGTGCTAGTACTATTACCCATTTCTTCTGGACTGTGGACCAAGGAACTGCACATCCCAGTTATGCAAAGAGTTAGGTGTTTAAATTTTCTTGTATCAGCAGCTATGCAGTTGACTTATTTTACAGCACTGACTTGTAAAATAGACAAGCAAATGACAAGGGAACAATGTACAAGAGACTCATATTCATTTTAGTCCTCAAGTGTGAGATTGTCCTACAGACATTACTGAAGAGAAATCAGGTAATGAACGTCCTGAAACAAACTTCCTGTGTGTCTGTATCCACTCACATGTGATATTATTGCATGATCTTATTAATAAGTACCAGAGGCTTCCTTTTAAAATATTTACATTTTCAAATTAAGTACTTCTGCTGTGGGACTTCTCTGGAAACTCATAACTTCAATGATTAGAGAGGTTTTTGTTTCAAAGTGAATGCAGTCGTAGTCAGTTTGTTAATCTCTGTGCCAACACTGTTGTTTCACTTCTTTCTGTATTTTTTACAGCTTGTAGTTTTGTAAACCAAGTTTTACAGAAAGGCTGTGTTTACTAAAGTAAAGAAAGCAAATTCTGGTTATATCTCAGACTCTATTTCATGATCATTCTAGCTGTTCTTGTCTACATTCGTCTCAGTGGACAAATGATGTCAAGTAATAGATGGGGGAAAATGTTGCAATAATCAAGATGGGAGCTGTTAATAAACTGGCTGAGAACCATAGAAAATTATATGTGGAGATGATAAGGGGATAATAATACCCAGAATACGAGCCCAGTGATTAAGGTGATTTTGATGATATCTGGGGAGAATACAAAAGCAGGAGTCATAAGATAATATTTCAGTTGTTCTAGAAAATACAGAAAATCCATGTCAAGGAAGAAAGAGGGAGGCATAGCCAAAATCCTTCAAGTGCTAAAAGCAGGAGGAAGAAGAAATAGAGGAACCACTGACAGAAGAGCAAACATCATAGTACAAGCAGTAATATCAAAAGAAGCAGGAAGAAGACTATGCATTGTCAGAATAAGTCAGATAAAATTGTATAGTATTATTGACTTAAAATTTTCCATATCTGTGTATGAGGGATTAAGAAATGGCTTTCCGAGACTTTATGGAATAGCATAAAGGCCTGTACAAGGCAGTGCAGAATCAAAGTAAACTCACCCCCTCAAGCTCTAAAATAAAACACTAGCGAAGTAAATACATTCAATAGTAAATACAGGTGTATGGTTCTGTGCAAACTGCACTTTGTTTGCACTAGACAGTAAATTAGTTCCCAACCAGCACAAGACCTTTTTTTTTTTGTTCACTCTGAGCAAAGCACTAAAAATTCAGAGCAACACTGTGTGATAAACATCGCTCCCTCTATAAATGACTGGCCTGTTGCTAATGGCAACAGCTCTGTTCCTAAAGTTAGCTGAGCTTTTACAGTGGTAAATTCAGTGTCCTCACATAACTTGCAGGATTTAGCTCATCAGTTTTGCCAACTCCTGCAGCCATACAACTGCATTTAAGCATAAACTTTTCCTTTCTCTTTGCATATTTATCAAAGAAAAATACGGTTAAAGCTAAAGCATGATTTATAGCATCTTGAGTATGGAAATGGATTCAATACTTAGTCTTGCCATTGTGTGATGCCATTTTATGCCAAATGAACACTTTTTTGTTTTAAATAATTCACTACAATATTGTAGGACAGATCCTTTAATTCCATATACAGATGGATGCAAGTCATTCATTCAAATTAGGGGACACCACTGAAAGGGGACTTGGGACTAAACTATGTGTTTCTTAGGGTTTCAAACTGGTAAGCAAATGTTTGCTGGGATTATGTGGTGTGAGAGGCAAACTTTGCATTAGTTTGTCGTTGCAGTTTTGCAAATAGACACACAGTATTTCCGATCTCTGGGGTAAATGAGATGATAAAAGCAATCCCCGGTCCTGATTTGTGAGCCTTCCTTTTAGTTTCAAAAACCCTTTCATCAAAGTCAATGAGGAGAAAAGAAGTGTTTACACAAGAATTTTTTACAGAGAATTTGGAATCAGTTTTGCAAATGTCTTTTGTTGGTTTGGACTTTAGTTTTGAATTCAAATATAGAAAATTGTGAGTTATAAATGAGATGTTTAAATTGTTGTATTAAACAATGTTTAATATTTCCTTTTAAAATTTGATTTCAAATTCCATTTTGATGTTCTTGAAAAATAAGAAAATGCATTTCAAACAAGAATTTTTCCTCATAATTACAAAATTGTGGAAACAATTCTTTTTCTGCCACGTGTTGGTGACAAGAAAGATAGATGAGGAAAATGTCTAAGTATCAGTTCATAACCTTTACATTGTTGCACTTGGAACTTCATAAACTAAAGAGATGAAATACAAATTATTACTTTTATGGCTTTTCAAAGGAAGGCATAATTATCTAAAGTCAATGCTGACTGTCCCACGATTAAAATCATTACAGTCAGAACCTGAAGCCCCAAAGAGAATCAGGAGCTGGTAGCATAATGCACTGTAAAAGCACAGTACATAGGGCCATCTGCTCAGAGCTGTGTATGACCTAAACTGATTTCAGGAAAAAAACAAATCAACGAGCTTGGTAACTCAAGATTGGACCCGCCTATTCCATTCTGTGCAGTTTTATGTCATAGTCATTGCAACAGTGTCTGGGACTCAGTTTTGTAATGATGTTTAGGCACCCACTTCCAGTTGCTTTTTCTGAGTGTTTAGACCCACAGATGAGGGCTGGGAGGAAGGTGAAAAAAATAAAGACATTTTTTCAATGATTTGCTGTTAACAAGGGATGATGATTTTTTATTCTGGTTTTACATAGGCTGAGATGTCAGCACCAAGAGCTGAAAGAGCTGATGAATCAGGTCATGGATGCTACCAAAAAAATCTTCGAGCTTCACAAACTTTACGCCTCTTTTCTCTGGAGCACTTTATGGTTCTTACTGCATGTGCAGCACATTTCCCCGCCAGGTAAATAGAAATCTGCTTCCTGTAATGCTTTACAAGCATTATTTGCTGCCATAAAATATAAATAAAAACATTAAATATTGAGGAAGATATAATTTTATAGTACATTAAAAATAAAAAAAAATTAACAAGCATGACAGGTTAACATTTTGCAAGCATCAGAGGAGTAGGTGAATTATGGCATTATCGGCAGCACAACAAGCTATCTCGCGATTAGCCCTGGAGTGCTTTATTTTTCCAGGCCATTTCTAATTAGAGTCTTGAAATGAGATCCTGTTAGCAAACCCTTGAATTACAGGTGCAAAATGGGTATTCACTCCAAATATTTCTGGTGTAGTAACATGACTGTGAGACCAACAAACAACATTCTGCATACAAAGCACTTGAGTTGTACATGTACAGAATGATTACATGGAAAACTGGAGGGGAAAATATTAATTAAAAAAAGGAAAAGAGAGAGTAACAACTCCCCATGCAGGTGGCCTTTGTGGGTACGTTTGCCAATGGAGAAATTGCCATGCTGTGCATATGGGCAAGAAAACTCAAAGGTATTTTGCAGAAAAAGGGATGAATTTCCACATGAGTGTACTTAAGAACTTAGGTGCTCAAGATCAAGAACTAGAAAAATCTAAAGCAGGAATGGGAAAGGGAAGGGGAAAGGGAAAGAAAAAGGGAAAGAGGAAAGACTGAACAGCCGGGAAAAAAAAGCCAAAAACTTTCTTGCATCTACAAGCATGCAATAAAAACCACGAAGCTTTACATTGATAAAATACAGTACGGAGCAAGGTATCATTGCAAGCAAAAGGCAATGTATCTTGGATAAATCTTTCTTTTTACAGACATTTCACATAGGTTGTAAAGATGTATATGTATGTATATGAGAAAAAGCTTGTTTTTATTATAAAGTGAACATTACTACAGATTCAGAATACCTATTTGATATATATGACTGAACTATAAACTTAAGTTTGAAATAAAGAGATATCAAAAATTAACTATATAAATAATCTAAAATGTAAAATAAGAGATCAAAGTAGGATTCTAGTTAAACTGCGGCCTAAGGTTTGGTTTTAGCATTTTTATTCTCCAGTCAACAACATCCAAAGTGTTTTGTGTTTCGCCTTGAATTTAAACGGGTCTCTTGAGTTGTCACTGAGTGAACCCTCCAGTAGAGGTAATCAATTAGATACTTCCTGGATTTGCAGATAGCAAAGTATAAATAAACAGACAAGAGGCTCTGATCCAGGGTAATTACTTTAGGAACCTAAGGTAGGTATGGATGTAATTATGTATTAGTCTTTTAGTAGCGGACGCAGGAAGGAAACCCGTCATCTGCAATCAGCGGCGCAGGTTGCTTGTGTGGTTACTGAAGTGATACAGGTGCTTCTGTCCATTTCCAGGGAGTTCTTTGTTTTACCTAATGACCTAATATCTTTACAGTCAATAAAATTACTGATGCTTGTGCGAATATGTAGTATGAGTAGTACTGGGAAAAAATGGTGACTTTCACTCTCAAGATAATTTTTTTTGGAAATTTAGTGATACTTTCCTGCTACGAAAATGTCCTAGTTTAGGCCCAGCCGGCACCAAAGCCCCTCGAGGCCACTGGCTCACGCTTCCCCCACACCGGGATGGAGAGAAAATGTAAGGAAACCTGGGGGGTCGGGACATGGCCAGGGAGGGGTCACTCACCAGTTACGTCACGGGCAAAAAACAGACTGAACTGCGGGAAAAAAAATATTCGATTTAATCGGTTATCGATAAAAGCAGAGTAGGATAAGGAGATACGAAAAGCCAGATCTTAAACGCAAACCACTTCCCCACCCCCACCCTGCTTCCCGCGCTCCAGTCCCCCCGCTCCCTCCTCCCTGTCAGCGGCGCAGGGGGCAGGGACTGGGGGTGCAGTCAGTT
>VZSC01007875.1:157494-173205 GCA_013398225.1 Steatornis caripensis
AGCTTCGAGCAGCTTCTGCCAGGGGCCGCCTGCCCGTGTAGCCCCTGCCCCGCTACCACAGCCCCGCCACATATACCCAGCACAGAAAAAAATTGAGGAGGACGAGAAATTTTGGAGGAAAGAAAGGAAAAGGAAAATATGTTACTGAGAAGCTAGAATATATCATATGGGGAAGATAGGTAGGGAGCTTGCGAAGGGCAAGCCAACAACTGTGTCTTTTGATTTACATCATCTGAGAAACTAAACAACAGACTCTAAGAGGAACCAGAAACATGAGAATATAATGCAAGGGAAAACCTGAGGGGAAAGCTCCATGAAAATTTTGTTTAAAAAGTGGTCATTTCAGTACTGGAACAGAGACGGGAAATAGCTCTTGGAACAATTTGGTTTTGATGTTTCAGACATCTGGCCTTGCTGGATCCAGACAGGCGGTAGAGGAAAGTTTCTACTTTAAGGGAGAGCAAACCAATAATAGCAGATTCAGCTGTTTGTCAGAATTGTTCTTATAGCTATAAGCTACATGCTCTGAAACTGCCAGAGACAGAAACGAACTGCAACAAAGTGAAGCTTTTGATGCTCATTTCATAGGCAGAAACGATAAAATATCTGAAAGGGTCAAATGTAAAATGAGCTACCAGGGCCAAGAGGGAGCAGCTTTATTACCATGGTCAGTCTAACCGAACATTGCAAATACGAAATGGTAAAAGGAGGGTAATTGCTGGTATCAGAGATGCTGATATATTAACACAATTTCAGTCACATCTAGATATCACTCTGGTAGAAGCTCCAGCACAAAAAAAAAAAAAAGTAAAAAAAAAGTAGGGCTATGATTCCTTTTTTTTTGGTAGCAGAAAGGGATATAATCTCAGACAGTATTGATTGAATAAAGAATGAAGACACTAATAAGGATAGAGTTCTATTGAATTTACTACACTAAGAATTGAAAGGCCAAAAAATTTCAGTAGGGCAGGGAGATGAAAAATCTGTGGAAGATGTAGTAAAGCAGAAACTACAGCTGACAACTGTGTTTAGCAGAAGAAAGAGGATTTGGTTCACACCAGAAGGCAGAGCATTGTACAGCAACATACCAATTTCCCAGAATAATATAAATGATCCAAAGAATATTAGCTTTAGTTAGCAGTGAATCCTTATTTCTGTCATAACAGAAAAAAAATAGCATGAATCTAAAATACTGAAATTCTTAACCAAAAATTGTCATTATAATTTCAATAATAATAATTTATAGTAAATTCAATAATGGATATTTGCAAAGATGAATGAAAATATACACAGGAGTAGTTGCATGGGGTGCAACGTAGGAAGTTTGTGGTCAGTATACAGATGAACTGGAGAAAAATGCAATCCTTGGAAAAATATAATGCAAAGACTGACGCTTTCCCACAAGGTGGTCAGCAAAACAAGGTCAAGGATGCATCAGTGGCGAAAAGACAAATTGCTGAAGAGATGTAGCCACATGTCTTGATGAGAATAGAAGAGTTGCCAAGAGAATATAAAATCAAACTTGTGACATCAGCAATTCTAACAACAGTCTCTGTATTTTCTTGCTAAAGAAGGTAAGAAAAGAGTAAAAAAGAATGGAAGATATGAGAGCTGTTTGACAGATAGAAGTACTACAGACTCATGAAATGAAAGTATCAAAGCTCAGCAGAAAATCAGCATACATAGATGGAGAGAAAACCCAAGCTTCTTACATTGCCTTGTTTACCATAAGTCAAATATTCTCAAAGTTATATACTTTGAAAGTCCTCTTGGCCTTTCTCCTCCTTAGCTTTTTAATGAAAGAATCTAAGCATTAACTTTATTCATCATTATATTTGGAAGGTACTGTGTCAGCTGGCTCCCAGTCAGCATCACTCTAGCAACAGAACATTTCTGAAAAATCTCAGATGGTGCCAGGGTTGCTTGGCATCCTTTACCATGCAGAAGATGTGTTGGTTTATGACAGAAATAAAACTGAGCATGATGAATTTTAAGTTACTTTCAACAAGCTGGTCTTGCTCTGAATGAGGCTACTACCTGTGAAGAGGAGCAGATAAAATGTATGCTCTTTAATATTAAGAAATAGGAAGTTCTTGTGAACCATCACGTTTCTGCAGTTCCAGAAAAAGCCCAGCAAAGTTTGTGAATGCAGCCATGTTCCAATGGTCAGAAAGACCAGATTTTGGAAAGCAAGTAACAAAGCCGTTTAACATAATTGGCACAATATTCTATATTATACTCGACATCCAGAGGTAAAGACAAAGGATGCATAATTGTTTGGTGTATGTATATCTCTCCCCATGAAAGAAAACCTGACTGGAGACAAAAGAAATACACCCTGTTGTATTCATATCAAAAAGTTACAGAGAAATCAAAAAATGGTATGTTCCAGTGTATAGGCCGCTCAGAAAGCCACAGGGACTTGCAAAAAGCCTAGTCTTTACATGCCTGGCTAGTTTGATAACACCAAAACAGATTGTAGCATCTCTGCCATTATTGGATTCATATTAAAAAAATGGCCTTTCCTTTTACATTCAAAGACTCTGATCAGAAATGGTGCTTAATCATTGAGAGAGGACTTCTGAGGAAGATGTCCATGTAGATACATGTTAATATTGACCTGAAAATAATCATACTCTGTCAATCAATAGAAATAAAATTTACTTTTAATTAATTATTTATTTAATATAAATCAAATTTATTCATTGCTGCCAAAGAGCAAAGAGTCAAGGGGACGTGCTTCCAGCAGACTGATTGCCACAGTAGTAAACACAAGTTGACTTTCAGATGTCTGACATTGGGATTATGGAATGAAAGTATTTTTAATTCTCTGAGACTTCAGAATAGCTGCTCTCCAAAATCCTAAAGAGAGGCAGGAGTACAAACAAGGGCATAGCGTGAGTACAGCAGTTTGTAGAGTTTGACTAGGACAGTTCAAACCTAAGTAACAGCTGTGGAGAATATAGCATGGGAGGGAAAATAAGCAAACAAGAATATCCAAACAACCCTCCCCAGGAAACAGTTGCTAATATCATTAATCTCTACAAAGCTACCTGACAGACCTTGGCAGCAGACAGTAATAGCTTTTTTTTTTTTTTCTGGAGAGGGCACACATACATTATTGTTGCTGATTATTTCTCCATGTATACCGACCTGGCTGTACTTTCATGGATGTCAGCTGCACATGTCATCCAAAGACTAAAGCCAACACTTGCAAGACGTGAGATTCCTAATCTCCTCAAAGGTGGCTATGGGCCTTACATTAACACCCCTGATGCATGTCATGTATTTGCTGAAAATGTTGATTTGCTTTTTTAACGCTTGTATCAGAAGTCACGTTAACTCCTCAGCAAAGAGGAGGTAGAGTGATGCAAACTTAAAAATGGTGAAAATCATGAGAAGATGTGTACAACAATTGTAACATATTGATCACTTGCATCTGGATTCTCTCCAGTAGAACTGTTGATGGGAAGTATATTAAGAACGACTCTACCTGAAGCACTCATTAATCTTAAACCTCAGAAGCTCAACCAGAAGGAACTACGAGAGCAAATTCCTAAGATTAAAACTTGACCACCATAATGATGCAGTGTACAAAAAAGGGAAAACCACTCCTAGAACAAAAGGATCATTTTTTTTCCTTAAAAGTCTTAGAGATCTTCTGGTGCTCTTTGTCAGACCTCCAACTTGTGATGACTGCAAAGGTATTTCTTCAAATGTATGAAGTGCTACATTAATCTTTCTACTGCAGTAAAGAGAAAATAGATAACTTATAATGGTGACATGAGTTAAAAGCAAAGAGGGATGTCCTCCTCCCAGTCCTTCTCCCAGTCTCAAAGGAGCTGCATGTAAAAGCATCAGGAGAATTGATCCAACTTAATCAGAGTTCAGAATTCGGTTCAGATTTAATTTGATGGACTGGATGAGAAGATATATCAGTGGAGACAGCTTATAGTCATTTGAAAATGTTTCAAACTCGATTTAAAAGATGAGACACATTTTAACAGAGTACGAAAAAAATGTCGCAGTTTACTTCATGGGTGTGTCGGGTAATATTATCAATGAGTTGTACGAGCCATTAATTCCTTTCTAAATTAAATTGCTTAGGCTTTTTCTTTTAATGATGAGATACACAATCACTGTTCAAAAAACCTGTCATCTTCTGAAGTAAATAGAACGGTATGCTTTTGAATTTAGAACAGCATAGAAAACGTCAGTCATTGGAATTAGAGATATGTTGTGTTCAAAATTTCATGCATGAAAAGAAACAGTTCTGAAGCTGTGGATGATACAAAAGCTTCCCCTGCATAGTTATGCAGTAAGATTCTTGTGATTTAAATATAGTGTTTCATCTTTGTCTCTATATTTTGTTTAAGTATCATATTCAGACTCATGTATTCAAATGTTTGGTTCTGCACTGGTTTATTAATATCACTGTTCTGCTCCTTGGGAATTTCCTCACAAAAACTGATACAAAATATACCTGCTCTCTGAATATACTAATTTCTATTCTTTTATATATAAGAATTTTTTTTCTGTATCATTTATCTAGCTTTTAGAGTGTGTAGGTGTAACTTTGCACAGCTCCAGGGAATTGAAATGTATTTCCTTTGTAAATTTTGTAACTGTTGGTTTTGTCTCTTTGGGAACAAGAAAAGGCTAGAGATTTCTTCCAGAGAAGAAAGTTCTAGTATAAATGTTTGACATATAGAAAGACTGATCTGCTAAACCATTTGCTTGTTTGTTAAAAAGATGTATATCTTCTCCTTATTTTTTACTTGCATTCCACTAGCACCTGCAAATCCTAGTCGTGAAACAAGACCCAGCTATGTTTGGCGGTGAGGAAGATCATTTTTGCTGCCTTTTGTGGAACTGGTGTGAAGCATATTTAGTTATCTTGCTCCATGACAATTTTGACATTTGCCAGCTGTCATTCCGACAGTGAGTGCCCCTTCATGGCTTGTGTAATAGCCTGGGCCTAGCAGCTGTTATGTGTGAAGCCACTGTATTTAGGAAGAAGAATATTTAGCTATATGCATCCATCCGTCCTGTGTTACTTTCCCTGAAGGACAAAGAATGGACCTTGGCTCCTGCTCTTCACTGTACAGACAGACCCTACAAACCCACAGTTCTTGGACAACTGCGTATTTTAGCTGAGCGTAGAGCCAGCTGTATCCCCAACAGAGCTCTAATTGCAGCTTGCTACCTCAAATACACAAAATCTAGCTGAGACTGGTACTTCAGACTGTAAAGAAGGGTAAATTGGGCTAACTTGGCACAGGACAGAGGTGAGTGGCTCATACTCTGACACCGAGTATAGCTGATGGATTTCAGAGAAAAGCTGAGCTTGGGTGGTGTGACTGTCCCCCAGCACAGCAGAGATCACCTGTACACACCTTGACGCTTCTCATGTCCTTTGGTCAAATATTTGCTTTGTGCATAGTCACTGTATCATATTTACTTTTCATAATCTGCTTTTATGTATTTTGAAGTGCTCAGCCAAGGGTTACTCTTTGCTTAGCTTTATTTTTTACACTGAGTGAACACTCTTGCTATTTCTGTCTCCCTTTATAAAGCCAGAGGCTAAAGTGCTCCTGCCCCTGAATTTTCAAGAAGCTGACCATCCTCTTGGTCTGAATGCATTATATTCCTGCTGGTATCAATTCAGGGTACTCACAATATCAGGTATTGCAATTTTTCTCTCTGAAGTAATGGTAGATTTAAGTGAAACTGGATAGCTACTATTTAAAACTGCAAATGCCAGTATTTCTGAAGAAAAAAATTCTCTAGCTTCCTAAAGCTCCTCTGTTTTGCTATAATTCATTTTCTATGTTTTGCTATTTGCATAAATATGTTCTTTATGCTTTCAACATTCGATGTCTCATAGGTGGTGTTAGGAAGGAATGACTGTGAGTTATTTTCCTAATATGAAAGGATTGGTTTTTTCTTGACCTTGTTAGTTTAAAAGATTTATAACCAGGAGACTAGATGAATAATTCCTCTGAACAATGTCCTGTAACTCTGGGAAAAGATTAAAAATTCACATTTAAATTAATTACATTTTGGAGCTCAACATTTTTTTATTCTATTTTACCTAAAGCAATCCAATTGAAATTTAACTGGAGAGTTCTTTAATTAGAAGTGGAGAAATGGAACAATTCAGAAATTATTCCAATCTCAAAAAATATATAAATATATTTATTTTGTCACAACAAAGCCAGTGAGAGAGAGTTTCAAAACACATCCTCCTCACATGGCTATTTCCTCTGTGCAACTGAATGGAATAATTCACCATCAGAATTTATTCATGTCTTTGAAACTGCATCTCGTTTTTCACCTCAGGTGTCTGTATGAGAAACCAGCGCCAACAATAAGACATCAACAGCTGCACCATTTTATCACACATGAAACCTGTTTTTCATATGCCTGGCTGTTAAATATAGGCTGCCACCTATATTGGTTGGCAGATATAAATGGGGACATTGGATGGACAAGCTTTTGGGGACTCACAGTTTCTTTTATAAATACATATGCATTTGCTAGAAGAGGGAGTTTCTGGCACAGTTCTTGCATTTCCAAAGTGCAGTTAAACCTTATCCCCATAAACTTAGGTTCTCCTGGCAGGATCCACAGCTTTGGACCTTTATTTTGTTTAGAACTTACTAGGTTTCTGCTGTTATAGCATTGGGGCATGTAATTTTTTGTGCAGTTATCCTCATCATACCCTGTTAAACAATATAATAGTAATAGCCCCAATTTATGGTTCTAATCTGTGGTGGTAGAGTATTTTTGTGTTTATCTTCCGTATCTAGGCACCACATCTTGAACTCACTGCAAATAAATAAACGCTTTCCATCTCCTATGGAAGCTGTGCAGTTGTGGATCACTCTTCAAAAAGACAACTACAGAAGGAGGGAACAGCATCAGATAGGAATCCCTTTCTCAGGAAGACACACACCAAACGTAGAGGTGTTCTAGGATTGGAGTCCTCCCATTGGAGGTCACTTGAATCCTTCCGTCTTTCAAGTTCGTTCATTGGCAGAAGCGGAAGGAATAGCGTCTTTCCTTTCTGGTGAATTTGTTCCACTATTTTAGGAAATAATTTTAAAATAATTTTAAAGAATAAAACCAAACACCTTCATATAAAATCAGTATTTTATGTTGAAGGCACATGTGGATTAGATGGGACACCTGAGTACAAGTCTCCCTTACACACAATTCTTAAACACAAATAAAGCCATTGGACGATTTCATCTTTCTGGCAAATATCTTTTGATTTTTTTTCCCTCTACTTATTTACTTTGTTACGCTTTGCTGTCACTTTTGCAGCTTCTGCTGTGATTTGTCTAAAAGGTCTCATCTGCTAGTCCATGCAGAATACTGATTCTGTGTTTAACTTGCTGGATGAATCACACAGGGCAAAAGTTTTTGTGCCTCTTGTGTGAAAACTGACCTTATGCTGATCTTATGATTCCTGCTGAACAGCCCTCAGGAGACAGATTGCTGAGGGACGTAAAATCCTGAAAAGCGGAAAAAGGCATTGATATAGCTATATTGTATAAAGAAGAAACTAATTAGAAAACAAAAGGCTTTGAAGAGATACCGAGAGGGGAGATTAGCATAGAAGTGATGGAGAAAGAACTTTAACTTGGAAAGAAGTAAGGCAATTGGGGAATAATTTGAATCCTATTACAAAACAATGAAATTGAGGATGCTTATCTTTCTAGTGAGGAGAGGATCCAAGGGTTATCCGGTGGAACAGGACAGCTCAATTTTGTATTTCCAAGATAAAATTAAACTTTTACAAAACCAAAGTCTTAGTGGCATATGCTACAGAGATTTGTTCCTTCTTTTAAGTTTGCCATAGATGGATGCTTTTGATGTTTTTAGAAGCAGGAGAATGTCTCATCATCAGATGCTGAGATTATTTTGTACCTAAAATAATAGGTATGAAAATAGCACCTGATAGAGTACAGACATCGTTTTCACTCCTACTCTCCAAAAGAGCAGGGAAGCAGCAATATCATGACTCCAGTCATAATGTGACTGCTCCCGAAAGCTCAAGCACATCAGCCTGCACTGCAGAGCTACCTAGCTCCATCATTGTGACTCAGATTTTAAATTATAAGGGCTGCAATTTGCACTTGCACTTGCAATGTTCAAGTGGGCATTTTGAAGTCAAACCAAGCTTGTAAACTGTCCAGATTTTGTATATTTAAGGCTGTATTGTGTCATGTACTTTCTGCTATCCTTAATTATACTAATATTTTGATTTAAGAAAAGAGTTTGGATATAAAACTGGATAAATTCTCTGAGTTCTTTTTCCTTATAGATTATTTATTCATGATAACAACTAATGTACTGATTAAGGGTAATGAATCTTATTAAATGCACTTTCAATTATCTCCTAAATTAATACAAGAGAGCAGTTCCAGAGCTAAAGACCCACAGAGTAAGACTGGCAGAAGAAGTAATATTTGCTTCTTATGAAAGACTCCTTATTGCCTCCAGCTAAATGATGTATATCCAATCAAGTTCTTGTCCCTAATAGAGATGTAACATATGTAGGCAGATTAAAACGTTACATATTTCTTACGGAAGATGTCTATAGATTTTATTCAGAGTGTATGCCCACTTCTTACAACGACTGTATGATAACTCATTCACTATTTGTGGCTGTTTCTCAGCATGTTTAGCAGACATTCTCAGTAAACTCAACAATTACCTAGTCCATGATATGGGGCAGTTTAGTCATGCTACATCAAGTATGAGTGAAGGGATTTGGTCTCCAGGAATAGCATGACTCCGCTAAGATGCAAGTTTATTTTGGAGGTGAAAGTCAGCTTTCTGAAATGTAAGGAGTGTGTGTACATGTAGCTGCTTCAAGAAAATGCAACTTTATATATTCCCCTGCTTCTCCATCCACTTTATCATGGTACTTGGCTAATTGTCAGCTCCTCCTACATTGCCTTCCCTTCTTATACCCCTGCTCTCATGAGCTTGGCTTTGGCTCTAGGGAAATACTAGATGTGACTGTAATAAGAGAATACTCGATGGGAATGGTTATTTGCATTTCCTTTAGCCTGAACATCCTATTAATATTCTGTCTCTCAAACACAATGCCAAGTTTGAATTTAAATGCATCTGTATGGCTCCTGTGCACTATCGGAGATGAGCTGCCACAAAAAGTCAGTCTTATTTCAGTTCCTGAACATGAGAGAGAGATATTTAAGGAAGGATTATTAGCAAAGAACACTGAGGAAAAAGCCTGGAATAGAATGAGAAGATTATCTCTAAGTTTTTCTAGTCAGGAAAGTCTTCCTTTGCATAATTCTGGAGTGAATAATTTCCTTCATCTCCCACCACATGCAGCTGGCATGTTTGACCACTGGAAGCAATGAATTTTTTAGCCAGCATCTGAGCAGCATGGAGGTTTCCCATTACTCCTGTGATGCCTGCTGCCCATGCATGCTACTTGGTCTCCCCTGATACTAAAACCAGTTTTCAGGTACTGCAAAGGAAAGGCCAACAAAATTGTTGAACACAAACAAAACTAACAAAAACTATATGTCAGCTACCAAAAGATCCTAGAATTTTCATTTCTGCAAAGACCAGAATCGTCCAAAACTTTGACATAATGTTAAATTTTTATACCAACTTCAAAACTAAACTAGTGTCTTAGCCATAAAATGTATGTGTTTGTTAGCAATTCACTGAACCTATTACAGTATTGGAGTAATTTGTATATTCCTTAGTCATTCCCTGGAAAATGAATTTACAACATCCTCAAAAAGAAAGTTGTTCCGTTTTTTTTTCTTTAGCTTCTTTGCATAAAAGCTAAATTCTGAATTTTACAGTCACTTCATTTTTAATTTCATGTTCTTGACCTTCTGTATAATTTCTATTATTTTTTTATTATTTAAATTAATCTTTCCCTTGAAGATTACAGAATTGGGCTATTACCAACATTCCTTGGAAATAGGTTTAGTTTTTGGAACAATAACAAAGTTTTCTTTTCTTTAAAGTTTTCTTTAAACATTCTTTAATGTTTTCAGCTTCTTGTTTGCAGTTGATATGTCATATTCAAACCTGTCTGGTTTTTTCCCTGTCATAATTAATGCACAGGGAAATATATGTGCATCTTGAGCTGTATAGCCATACATATTTAGAACACACTATTTAGAAATACAGAGGCACAGCAGCTGATAACCAGAGTTGTTACCAGCTGATTCCTTACCTGAAAACTCCTGGTTTCACTTTATATGATATATTTGGCACCAAATCAACAAGCCTGTGAGTGCCCACTGTAGCTACTCTGGTGCACTACTTTCTGAGCTGTCATATCTGGTCAAACACGAATATACCGCTTGATTTTCATGGATTTTTGAATGCCTGCCTTATAAAATTTTGTCAGATAGCTACCTACTGTTAAGGGCTGTTGCAGAAGCATGGTGACTACAGCCAGAGGAGATCATTAGATCATCTAGAATGTCTTTTCTATAATAGATAACAGAGTTATATCCAGTGATTCCACTGCAGGGCTCAGCATTTCCAATCTCCCTTTCAGGTGAAAACTCTCCTGCAGAACGTATAAACAAGCAAAGGAGGACTCACTCAGTGATTTGTGAAGGTGATGGGAATCAGTAGTTTCAGCTGATTTCCAGTGGGAGTTGTTCATGTTCTGCACTTCTGAAGATCAGGTTTTATTTAATAGAATTGCTCTCATGCAGAAATAGATTTCCAACACAAAGAAACCATCAAAGTTCTGTGAAAAGTGACAGATTCTATAAAATTTTTGGGGGGTAAAGCAGGATAACATCTATCCACACAAAAGGTGCCAAGTGAATTTGATACCAGCATCAACAAGATATAAGAAGGTCTTGCACTGATGGGTATGTTCATAATTTTCTTTTATAGTAATGTTATATTGCAGTTGGAATAATACAAACTTATTAAGAGTATTCCTTAACTAATACAATACATACTAGAAAAGAAAAATATGTCCCAGATAAAGATGTGTAAAAATGTACCATAGGATTCCTCCCCCATTAACAGTACAAAGACTATGATCTCTCATAGTGATTTTATCAATAATATATCAGTTAATAATTAATAAGCTCCATTAATTATAGACTGGAGGCTCAGTTAAGTCTTTCTACAGAGTATAATGACACCTTGGCAATGAGAGGAATGCTAGATGGAGGATAATGCTTGATCAAATTGTTGAAATTGTGAAAGTGGATTAGAACAAGAAAACGAGATGCAGCGTAATTGCAAGGGACTCATCTTGTAAACTGCCATCTAGCCTTTGTACCTTGAGATGAAAATAGTAAGAATAATAGATGTGGTTTTAGTTCTTCCTCAATAAGAAGGTTTCTGATAAAAAATTTTTGACACTTTTTTCTATGCCATACTTTTTAACTCGCTTGCTACTGTGGACCAAATACATACAATATGCTCTTATTGCAAATTTGCATATGAAGTGGCAAGTGATGACTGAGAGGTTTTTAGTGTGGACAATCAATCAAATTTATTTTGATTGAATAGTCACAGGATTAATCTTTAAATATCAAGTTTGGGAATATAAAATTATTACCAAGAGATAGCAGCAAAATAGGAGGTAGATAGTTGGGTAGACAGATAGATAGATAGACAGACAGATTTATTTCTTACCAGGGATTTCTTACCCGGGATAGCATCCCATATACCATATTATCAAGTTGTTTACCTTTGTCTAATTCATCAGAGGCAATGTTACATTGCATGAACCACTGCGAACTTCCACTAAGGCAGTTCATCGTCTCCTGTAGCAAACATGACTAATTTTATGGATGTTTACTAAACATGGAGTTTGGAGAGTGGGTAAGATGATGCAGAGGAAAACTGAATTATATCTCTCCATGTAAGTTTTATATAGCAGTTGTTTACACTTGCAGATCTTAAGCAGGATTTCAATGAGACACAAAGATACTTCTGAGTCAAGACGTCTCAGCTGACTGAGAGAGGTAATGCCATGCAAGTTTCTGTACTCAAAGAGCGAGTTGCTGTCTGGAGGATCAGATGCCCTTTTATAGATTGATCAACTGGAGTAATGCTCAATGCTCAGCAACAAGGTTTGAACTCGTGTGTGGATACATACATTGGCTGAACATAATTTTCCACTGGTAGATCAGCTAGTCACTTGTGATAATATTTATGATGAATTATTACTGTATTAGGTCCTCACACAGTGTATCTCATTCTTTGTGGACTGTGGAGGGAGCCTCAACCATTAGCCCAGTCTAAATGACTGATGGTAATGGTGATGGATAAAGAGATGAAACTCTTATGGAGCACCACTGGTTGAGGAGGTTTTCACTTTTTCTTTGCTCACACTGGACTTAGGCAAAAGAAGGCCTACAGTTCAGTGAATTATTTTCAAAATCCTGTCCTTTCTTCGAAATGTGTAGGTAATACTATTTGCCAAACTTACAGGAATGCTTTGAGCATCTTGCAGAAGACCTTGAACACAGAGTATAAGGCCGTATTACATGTTAAGGCTTGACTACCTCTGTATTTACAAGAGATAACAGCACTGTACATATACAGTGCCCTACAGGTTTTTCTCCCTTTATGAACTGAGGCAGTTTTTCAAACAAAGCATGTATTATGTATGCAGCAAGGGAAATGTCTGCTTCAGAGTAGCTGATGTCTCAAAGGTAAACATGTATAAATGTTTATACATTTTTTTAACACATGTTATTTACCCAGAAGAGCACAACAGCTGCTTCAGAGTTGTTCTGGTCTCAGTGGTAAATAGGTATTCTGGCAGTTGCTTGAAACAGAAATGGCTCTTTGGTTCCATTCCATTCTAGCCTCTCTGCTTGTTATTCTAATGATTATTCCAAAGGAATCAGGTGTCAGAGTAGATTGATTTCACTTCATATGAGGATTCTCACAGATTACACTGGTACCTCCATGAAAAGCCCTGAGTAGAGGGCATCTTTTGTTTTTCATTCTCTGAGTCATAATTTCATCTCTACTCCTCCCTTAACTTTGTGATTTGCATGGCCTTCAAATAGAGATGAATTCTTTCCTATTCAGTATCACCTTGGAGTGTGTATGTGTACACTTTAAGGTGTAAGTGTTCACCAACTAGCCTCACCACAGCTAGCAGTAGCAATCCAATTGCAATGGCATGGCATTGTCTAGATCTGATTACTTGCCCTAGTCACTATCCAGAACACCAGATGAGCTTGAAAGAAAACTCATTGCTACTGTCCACACTAAGAGAGAGAACAAATGCTTTCACATATGCTGCAATGACTTTACTGATGGCTAGATAGACCAGAATTGACTAGACATATTGAAGACATAACTAGATACTTCTGCAGCCTGCAAGGAAGCAGGAACTTGCCCCTTCCAACCTGCCTCTCCCAGCATTGGGATCTATGGCTCTGGCCATCTCCCCAGTCGGTAGTTCACAGTTTTGTTATTACATTCAGGCCTACAACCAATCACTAATTAAGCCCCAAGCGCACACATGATGTGCATCACTAATGCTTCTATATTGTGTGTGTTACATTTTGTAATTCTCCTGGCTATGCTGATTTGTTATCAGCTCATTCTCTTAACTAAAATCCTCTGCAGTACTAGAGATGGTTGTTAGCTATGATTAGTTCTGTTGTCATGCATGGCCTGAAGTTTATCACTCAGATCTTTCTCTGGTCTGTGGTAGCTGTTCCAGTTGTTTCCCCACATACTTGTGACTCTAAATGAACCATTTGAACCAATGGGAAGGAATAAGTCATGCTACCTCTGTTGCCCTATGTGTTTATCTATGCCAAATAATAACTTTTTTAGTATATATAGAAGAGTAGTTATCTGATGGTTTGCTCCATTTCACAGGCCACCACATCAGTGCAAATTCATTTTCACTGTGATTATAAGTTCAGCTACTTAGCAATTAAATGCAGCAGCAGATATATTGGGATGTGTTCTCTTAGACTATGTTGAGGGTGCGATAAACTCCAATAGATGGATGCACAGAGAGCTGAGGGTTCTTATTTGTTAAGCTACCACAAAAGATCCTCCACAGCTCATCTGGAGAGCTCATCTCTGAGAATAAACATGATTCATTAAGTCAACCACCGGAGTAAATTTTATGAGATGATCCATTGCAGTAAAATTACTTTCTTACATATCAGGGTATAGAGGAAACAGAAATATCACTGAATTTATAAAAAATGCACTTTATTGCTATTTATTCATGAGCTATCTTAACGTTCAGTGCTGTACTTACAGATTTGAGTTCTGTTAGAATTTTTTTTTAGTATCGTACTTGATATGACAAATAATTCATGCAAAAACATTCATAACGTTAAGAGATTAGATGGCTCACAGAGTTGGTGATGGGATGAAGAAGTAATCATTGTGAAATCACAGACTGAACAAGAAGTCATTAAGGATGTACTTAAGCCAACTACAGTTTCGGTATGTAGTTTAGGTTAGTTTTGTAGATTTTCTCTGCTGTCAATGAAGAGCACTAGTCACCTCCATAAAGTAATTCATCTCACCCATCATAGATATTGAGAATGGATGAATTTTGTCCCAGGAGGTGTATGCCATCCTGAAATTAGGTTTCCTATCCTACAGTTATTCAGTAGTCAGGAATTTAATGTCTTCAGTGTGAGTTCATGCAGTATTCTGTATTCACAAACCAACGTAACATTTGCTGACAGCCTTAGATTACATGAAAAGACAGGGTAAAGTGAACAAATGAAATATTTCTCTACTGCTAGGAGATATAGATCAGGAGAGATTAGTTCCTCTTGCTCTTAAAAGAAAACTGTAGTCCTGTATACGGTTCTTGACAGGGTAGTGTAGATAGTTTAATAAATGTCCATGTTAGCTAGAGAGATTAATTTATTAGTGTTGTAATGTCCCCTGCACCAGCATCACATTTACCTACAAAACAATATTTGAAGGACTTTGTTTAACAGAGCAGGTACTGAAAGTTGGCAAACAAGGGCAATGCTCATCAGATGTAAAAGTGCATGTGGATATCTAGGGACTGAACTGCATTTTAGAGAATGTGCACTTTGTAAATGCTGTATGTGTCTGGATTCAATTGATAAAAGTCCATCTGGGAGGTGATTTTTAGACAGGAGGTGAAGGAGTTGTTTAGGTGGGAGATGCCATGATGTATCTGCATTTTCTGCACCATATCATCAGCATCAGTCATATAGAAATGTAGTCTAGCCTGTTTATGAGTATCTTTAGTTGAGATTTTATTGCCTGTACTGTCTTAGCTGAGGTTTAAATGTCTTTAGAAACTTTCTGATACATTCAGATGTCTTAAATTGGAGTTCTCTTGATGCTGTCTGTGTGTGTTAGTTTCTGATGAAACTCTAAAACCAATTCCTATCCACTTCCAAAAGAGGACTCCAGCTACTGCAGTCTCAGTCTACTCAAACTTGCCACACTTGACTCCCGCAAGTCTTCTGTCTCACAGAATCGCAGAATGGTAGGGGTTGGACGGGACCTACGGAGATCATCTAGTCCAACCCCCCTGCTAAAGCAGGTTAGCCTAGAGCAGGTTGCACAGGAATGCATCCAGGCGGGTTTTGAATATCTCCAGAGAAGGAGACTCCACAACCTCTCTGGGCAGCCTGTTCCAGTGCTCTGTTACCCTTACAGTAAAGAAGTTCCTCCTCATGTTCAGGTGGAACT
>VZSC01007875.1:173816-199455 GCA_013398225.1 Steatornis caripensis
AGGGGGAGGATCACCTCCCTCGACCTGCTGGCCACACTCTTCTTAATGCACCCCAGGATGCCATTGGCCTTCCTGGCCGCAAGGGCACACTGCTGGCTCATGGTGAGCCTGTTGTCCACCAGCACTCCCAGGTCCTTCTCCACAGAGCTGCTCTCCAGCAAGTCAACCCCCAGCCTGTACCGGCACATGGGGTTGTTCCTCCCCAGGTGCAAGACCCTATACTTGCCCTTGTTGAACTTCATCAGGTTCCTCTCCAGCCTGTCCAGGTCACGCTGAATGGCAGCACAGCCTTCTAGTGAGTCAGCTGCTCCCCCCAGCTTTGTACCATCAGCAAACTTGCTGAGGGTACACTCTGTCCCTTCATCCAGGTCATTGATGAATATATTGATGAATATGTTGAACAGGGCTGGACGCCGCACCGACCCCTGGGGAACACCGCTAGTCACAGGCCTCCAACTAGGACTCTGCACCACTGATTACAACCTGCTGAGCTCCGCCATTCAGGCAGTTCTTGATCCACCTCACTGTCCACTCATCTAGTCCACAAAAGCCTTGCTGAAGTCAAAGTAGACAACATCCACTTCTCTCCCCTCATCTACCCACCCAGTCATGCCATCATAGAAGGCTATCAGATTGGGCAAGCAGGATTTCCCATTGTTGAATCCATGTTGACTACTCCTGTTAATCTTCTCTTCCATGTGCTTTGAGATGAGATACGTTTCTGTTCTTGTCTACATCAAATATCTATGATTCGTATGGCTATGAGAGGATCACAACTTCCTTACCAAACCCAAATCTTATTTACAGTTTTCTTTTTGTATATCAGGTCAGTAAAATGTCTGGACATAATGCAGCATATTAACTCATATGTCTTCTGGAATTAATTTTCAGTTATGATTCTTTTATTCCATGTCTGTACATGTGGGATTACCAGGTGTTTTCCTAGGCAAACACTGGATGGGAACAGTACTGTTTTCAGGAGCAGGCACCATCAGGTTCATGCAGTCTCCTACACTTAAAAACCTTTTCACTTTACCTGACTCCACTATGTTACAGGCAACTGATCCTTTTTCCTAATAACATCTGGTCAGCTACCTTTTACTAATCTTATTTATCAGCCTTTCCATGAATTCATCAATTCTAAAGCTCCTTCAAAATATCTGATCTCCTCTTCTGAATTCCTTTCTAATGATGTGGGATCATACTTACTGAAAGATTTACTACAGACCTCTGACTTTTGAGTTCTTCGTCCCTTCCCACATAGACGTTTTTCTCATGTGTCATCCATTTCAGCCCAATCTGACTCCAAGTCCCATCTACTTTGGACCTTCTGGCATGCAATTAAAAATATTTCCATTCTTTAGAAGTTCCATTATCTAATTTTTTTCCATAAAAGATAGAAAACTGTCAAACCTTTTCTCTTTTAGAAAATTTCAAAGGAAAAAATTGCTAGTCTGTAGCTCAAGTCTTATAGCTGACTGCTGGTCACTGCAAATTAAAATCAAGATGTGGGCAAATTTCCCAATAGTGGAAGAGAAGGATGGGGTATGGATCTCTCTACACTTTATCTTAAACCATCCCATTCATTTCATACTTAGTACTTGATTCTGGCTTTTATCCTCGTAGACTTTTATAAATGTTCATCATACAACTTCCCTGAAATAGAACTAGACTATTTCTGCTTTACAGGAAAGTATTCATCAGAGAAGTTAAATTAATAGAACAAGATAAGATCAAGATGAAAAAATCAGATTGACCAAGATTTCCAATCTCAGTATCTAACTATTTCTGTTCAAGCTTTTATGGCCAGAAGAGACACTCCTTTGTATCTACAGACACTCCTTTGTATCTTGTCATGCATCTGTAGCTGCATTGGAATCTAAGCACAGCTACCATTTCATAGTTGCTCCTGCTATTCATGTCATCAAAGAGCTACTTTTGAGCCTTTTCCTGACACAATATTCATTTTGTGACTTCTTTCATTATGCATAAAGGTCTTCCTGTGCATGCTGAGAACCTAAGCAATGATTGAGGCTGAGTAGATCAAGGCCATCACTTGACTGTGTTGACACATGATCACCTCATAGAAGAGTCAGATCTATCAAAAGGTGTCATCCTATTCAGAAATCTAGCTTTTACATGCTCTTACTGCACCTTCTCTTTTTCCTCCGGACTGAGTGAAAGAAGTGACGGATCTAAACAGAAGAGCAGGCACTTCACATGCTTAGGAGTAGCAAGCAAAGAATTGCTTATGGATTTAAGAAATTATGTCGACTTCTGTATGATAGGCTTCTGTTATTTGCAAGAACTTGACATGCCATGCCATGCCATGGCACTAGGTTTCAGTCTTAGAACAATAATTTTTTAAAGTTGGAGAAGACTGTTTTGATCCTCACTATTAACCTTCTGTATAATATTGATCTTCCTCTACTTTGCTACAGCAACATGCTATCAAATAGCTGGCTTCTGTTTTATGTGTGTAAGTGGCGTGACTTTAAGTCCATCCTTTGTTAAAGTATCCTGCTTGACTCAGTGTTGTCTATGATGAATGCAGCAAAACTGCACTAGTAAGTAAGGTATCACAATGGGATCTCCAGTGACTATTTTATGTGATAAGAAGAATCAGTAACTTTTGAATTTAAGACTTACTTTTGCTCACATGTGTCCTTGAACAAGTCAGGTTGCCCTTGGGGAAGAATCCTTCAACCTTACGGAGCTTGCAGTACATTTAGGGCTCTTGCAAGAGTTAAGCGTGGCTGTGAGCAAAAATACCAGTTTTTTTCCTTTCCTTTGTTTCCTTGGTACAAATTTCTCATTGGTTGTTTGGGCCTTGAACTCTCATTCTTTCTTTTGTCAGACACACTTCTTTGGTCTTTCCAAACACAGGAAGCTACAGAGGACTCTGCCTAGGGGCTTAGAAAAGGACAGTTGGAAATAAGTCTCAAAAATGCTGATGCTTTTTGACTTCTACCTCACCTCAGCCCACACACCTCCCTGGTTACTTCTTTGGAAAGAACCAGTCAGAAAATATGGTTGGTTTATAGTCTTGTTAAGACCTTGTACAACTCACTTTTTTCATTCAGTCTTTTATATCTAGCAAGTCTCTTTTTTTAAGGAACGTGCTGTTGCTACGCAACTGTGAATGAACTATGTAGACAAAGGGAGCAGGGAAAGATGAAGGCGAGAGGCAGGTAAAAAAAGAAAGATATTCTTGGAAAAAGAGAAGGAAAACATAGACTACAGTTTGAAAATCAAAGATAGGAAAATCTTTTTCTCTTTGTTTAGCTGTGTGTGGGCAAGAGGCTGAAATGCAGGAAATCTCTCTTGCCCTCCACTCCTTTTCATCACCTTGTCCAATCACCTTCAGCTTGTAGTGCATGGCCAGATGATTGAATAATTTGAGAAACAGGAGTTCATGTAGTTGAGGGGTCTGACCGGGATTCAGGAGGTCTGTCAGGTATTCCTTGCTCACCAATTGTTTTTCTGCGTCGCCTAAGGCAAACTGTTTAATCTCCTGTCCCAGTTTCATTCCCCTAAAATAAGGATAATACTTCTGATTTCTTCCTTGTCAGTTTAGTCTACAAAAGCTTCTTAATAAGCACTGACTCAACATCCCAATGTGGTCTCAGGGTCTCTTTGCTGTAATGATAGCATGGAAAACAATTCTAAAATAAAGATCATCACGCCTTACTGACCTTCCCGCTTTGATGGCGCAAAGCACCTTACAGCTCTTGACGTTGAGCTACAGCACATTCCCGTTCTATCTCACCCCCCACACTTCGGGGCTGTGCTTCAAATGCAGTAGGGCCCAACTTCATCTCATCTAACTCCAGGCCTTTACAAGGAAGTATTTGTGTTTGTTGGAAACCCATGTCCCTTCTGTACTCGGTGGATATACCTCTAGATCTAATTCACACTTCAAAAATGCCTATTTTGCTTTCTTTTGAGCATCTTCTAGCGAAAGTCTAGGGCAAATAGGTGCCAAAACTAGGTGACTGAGTTAATTCTCTGAAGCTGAATAAGATGTATTCAGGCCAATATGGTTTTCATCTCCTTTTTGTAGGTGTTTTACTATGTGGTGTTTTCACACAATGGAAATCTTCCCTTCTCTCCTGAAAGAAAATTTCCAAACAGAATAAGAAAAGCAGCAGAAGGTAGAACTGAGCCCTGTGAGAGAACTGGCAGGACAATGCTGCCTCATTTAGAATTAATTTGTTTGTGCAGTCTTGTTAAAGTGAAAGTGGCATTTTACTTGCTCTGATGAAGACAGAATTAATTTTGCTATGATTTGCATTTCTGCTTCTTAGAGATATTTGCTGGTGTTCAGCTTTTTTGCCTGTGATAGAGGAACATTTAAAACATAATTAAAAGTCCCACCGTCTGTACTGACATGACCATGCTTCCAAATATCAAGTTCTTATCTACTACTTAGAAGTTTTTGTTTTAATAATTGGTATGGCTGATGTGCTAGTCACTGTCCTTTCAAAATGAAGAGCAGTCATCATTGCCCATGAAATAAGCTGTGGATAGTGTTGGTGAATATTCCTCGTCACTGTATGTTGCAGTGTGTCTTCATGGGCAAAGTCAACTCTCTCTTGCATATCTTCAGTATCCTTTGTGTATCTTATCTATTCAGATAGCAAAATCTTTGGTGGAAGAACTCAGCCCTTAAGCAAAGGATTTAGTAGTGGAGCATCTAAGGCATCTTAGAGCAGATGTTTAAGATTTGTTTCACATTATCCCATGTTATCCAGTGGGTCCTAGTTAGGATGCTGGTTAGCCTTAATCTTGCTAGCTCAGTGAAACACTTCAGTTCTGGACAAATCTTTGATTAAATTGGTCTTCACTCTGTGTTTTCACTTCCTCTGTCTTAATGGAGGACTTTCACTTCCTCAGTCATAACCATTGCTGAGCAGCTAGGGTCAGTGACAAGTGTGGAGCTGCTTCAGTGGCCCACTCAGATAAGCCAATCAACTAGCAAAATCCTATATACTTCAGCCACTACTGATGTAGATTATCTTTGTTCTACTATAGCTTAAGAAAATGCTCTGTACCCCCTCAACGTTGCCAGGAGCCAGAACTGAATTGGAAATGTGGTATTGCACATTTACACTGAATATTTTCTAAAACTGTTGATGCTTTCTTTTTTTGTTGTTGTTTATTTTAGTAATACTAGCAATTAACTTCTCTTAATCTTACCTGTTCCTACGGTTTTTCACTATAATCTTTCCTGTACCCATGGCAGTAGTCCTCAAATCTTGACCTGGGGCTTCTGAGTTTGTCCAGTGCAATGAGTCAGTAGCACAGAAGTGCTTCTCTGCCAAGTTCTGATAGCATGAAAGCATGTGATACCTCATGGGATAACAAAACAAAGAAGAATGAAAATCCAAACTCTTTGTCCTAAAGTTGAATTACCAGTTGCTTCTGTTGGGCAGTGGCATGACCATAGAATGCATTTTTTAGATATATGTTACATGTTTTTTAGAGATATGCATGGGTCTTTTTTAGAGTGAAAGCCTTCCCATAAGCACGGTGAAGTGTATCATGTATCTTGTGTGATGGAAAGAAGATTGACCTGCTGCCACACTGTTCCTTAAATAGCTGGCATCAGCCATATCTGATGAATGGATTGCTGTAAATGATCCCCGCTTTTCCCATTCTTCTGCAAAGACCCTGTTAGACAGAGTTAGCTAGTCTCCAATACTGCAAAGATTCTAGCAATATCCTAGTAATGTGTTGTACTGGATCATAAAAAAACAGTTCAATTTGCTATATATTTACCTTTTAGAAAGAAAGGGACTAAGAAAATTCCCCAGTAAGTAAAATAATATGTACTTTTGATATGAAAAAATAACTTTGATATTAAAAAAGAGGTAAAACTTAGCCTATATTACAGCTATACATTTATACTGTTTGATGAAGAAAGATCACAACCAAAATACCACTGTTGTTTTTAAATCTGAACTGCTAAAAATTAAAATGCTCTTTGTTCCTAACTGGATATTCTGAGAGCAATTTTAAGATCAAGATCAACAGAAGTTCTTTGCAAACCAACATTCAGATTGTGGGGGAAAACTTGGTTTACATACATCAGAGCTACAACAGTCCTGGGACGGGCAGGTGCACAACAGTATAAAGTTGTACTCCTTATGAAGTTACAGACTTGTGGTAGTGTCTTTTCAGTTAATTGTTTTAATCTCGCATTAGAGAAGAACTTCTAGTTTATAATTTGTTTAGTTGGAGTATAACATTACGAAAGAAAAATAGTCCACTTGCAGATAGTAATACAAATACGAAACTGAAAAAAAAGATTTGTCAGGAGGTTGTGTTTTGTGAGGAGTTTTCAAAGTCATATATAAATATTTATTTTTACCCAGAATTAATGTGAATATTACTTTCATAGTTCTGACTTTAAAATTAGACAACACCTGCAAGATATTTCATTATTCAAACTGCACATTCGAAACGATTTTCTGACTGATGTCAGACAAAGATTTCAGTAGTGATCCAAAACAAAACAAAACAAAAGATCTTGAGAGACAATATGTTGCCTCCTTAGATCATTGCGCTTCAGTAACTTCAGCAGATCCTGCAAGAACAGGAGAGCAGATACAGACAAATATTGGGTTGATAGTCAAATAGGCAGCAAAACTGTGTTATCCAAACCCAATTCTTCCTCTATAAGACACTAGTTTGATGTGAATTTCAAGAGGTTTTATATATTTATATTCTTCCATAAGAAACAGAAATAGTAAAAATGAGGAATGGGGATTTTCAGAGGTTGCTGTATTACCTGCCAAGTAATAGGCAGGGCTTTCTTGATTTTTCACAAACAAAATTTTTTATTTTGAGCCACATCAAAAGGTACGAGGGACATTATTATTGAAAGTACTTTTCTTTACAGTCCAAATATTGCTCCCTGTCATCATGTATGGTGTAACGTATACTTTCTTGTCTAATAGTGTGAGTCTGCGTGAAGGAATATTCATCTCACCTGTTGTGGTGAGGACTGTGTCTGTAACTCTATAAACACTCAAAAGTCTTGGAAATTCCAAAAGCTTACTGATTCAGAAGTTCCACACAAGAATGTTACCGGACTCACATTTCCTGTGGAGTGTACTGTGTCTGGTGTTTCTTGAATGTTTGAGATTACAAACTTTTATAAAATTGAATTGCAATTACATATTTATATCATTATACAATAATAATATCTTCCTTACACTTTATTACATGAAAAGTGATCTGGCTTATGCACTGTCCAAGAGGGTCACTGGAATGAGAATATGGTATAAAAAGCTCTCTAGTATTTAAGGTATGACTATTAATTAAAGAAATGTGTCTGGCAGCACATTATCACTGACTTCATCAGAGTCAGAGGCTGTGTCTATACTAGTAAATTAAACAGTGACAGAGAATATTTCTGGGCACTGGGACTTGAGTCTTTCTACCCTTAAAATTTTAGAACATGCTTACTAGAACTTTTCCAAACTTAAAAAATTCTGCAGTTAGAGCAAGTGATTTTATTCTTTTTTTCCTCTCCTTAGTTTAAAGACTTTAAGAAGTAAATGTTGGGTAAATAAAACCTCTATTTGAGAGGCAAAAGTTTTCTTATAAAAAAGAAAAGTTGTTTGGAATTCTTTGAAGGGGATTTGAACCCAGTAAGTACTGACAAAAACAGAATTTTTTTTCATCCATTGGAATGAAAGCAAGAATAATTTGAAAGAGGATATAGTAGCCTAGAAGAGTGGTGGAGTTTCCAAAGGAACACCTTGGAACTGATTTTACTTGGTTATTAATCTAAAAGACAGGTGAGCAATAAGTGAAATAAAATGAAAAAGAACAAAGTGAAATCTCTTGCTTTTGGGACAGAATTAATCTTGTATAACATTTGGCATCCAGAAGTGAAGGCTGGATTCAGATGCACTGTACTATAGTGACTAGCTTGTACATAGACATCTGGATCCTACCCCTAATGTCTTTGGGATCTCCCTACCCCTGAGGGAGATGGATAAAATATGTTAGATGAGTCATTCCTTCAAACTACGTGTTTCAAGTTCCTTGAGGGAAGTGGGATAGCTGCTACAAGCAGGTATTAACACCATTGCTCAAAGGACCAGTGAGGCCTCAATTAGTGTATTGTATTCTCCGCACCCTGAAGAATTCAGACTAGAAGTGGTCCAGAGACTGGCCACCACACTTCTGGCATGAATGGCAAGACAGTTTACTAGAGGAAATTGTACAGCTTTCTTGCTCAGCCCTACGAAAACAAGCTGATCATTGATGACATGTCTAGAAACAGCAGTGGCATAAATTCCTATGAATAGGAAAAACCTATTTAGGCTGAAAGATAAGGCTGATGCAAGGAAACAACATATGAGAGAAGACTGCTTTTAACCATTGGGGTGGTAAGAGTCTGGAACAGCTTTCAAACAAGAGTAGCAGAAGTAAAAGTTTAACTACTTTGAGAAAGAAATAGATCTGGTTGAAGCACCTGAGGATGAGGTTGTTCTTGTTAAAGAGGACTTGACGGCCCAAGATTTTTTCTATTCATAGCTTTCTTAAAACACAACCTTTAAAAATACACTCAAAATTTCCTGCCCTGAGAAAAAGGATAATCTGCATGTACATTAAATGAGCTACATATTCATGATCAGAAAGTGTTACAAATATCAAGAAGGTGCAGAGCCAGTAAAAAGTTATTAAGATATCATTTCAAAAGCAGTCAAGAATGACTCAAGTGGCCTTGTCTGTTTTCATGAGGTTATAGAAGGCAGTAGAAATCATGGGAATTAAACAAAAGGCATTTTTGCTTAACAGCTGTATGTTTTACTGCCATTATCTTGGCTGCATCTGCTGCTTCAGTCAAGCATGGAAGAGAGAATTTGTCTCCTACCTCTTCTTCTTTGATCCATGCCTTCAGGTTGTAGCCTTTCATCCTGATTTTCTTATGAGAGAGTGCTATTTCTCTTCATGAAATTGTCTCCTCCTGATATCAGCAACTGGCATGGATAAGCATATATCTTCTCCATCTAATGTTCAGCAAATGACCTTTCACGGCACTGTAATGCATTCTGATGCTGATAGCTTTTGAATTCTTCAGTACACTGCCTGCCTACCAGGTGCACCATATGCAGCACTGTACTTAAGAGGGATGTAGGGGAATGGTAATTGCCCAAGCCTCAGTTCACAAATCTTCTTCCGAAACTCTAAGACCTCTAGAAGCCTGTAGTATGTGAGACAGTGTGAGGGAAAGGTGACTGTTGTGGCACAGGCTCATGTAGGTGGTTGAGAGAACAGAGTACCTTTTTCAATGTCATGCCCCTCTGACATGAACTTCTCTACTTGAAAACCGTTTTCCAGGACTAATAATTTAACCTGTTTGTATCTACTGTGTAATTCATAGTTTATATATTTTGCTGCAGAGATCTAACATGTAAATGCAAATGAGGATCTGGGCCATAGTTCCACATTTTTTTAACTAAATAATTAAGAAAGTTTCTTCAGTCTGTGCTTAATCACCTAAATAAGTGTTAAAAGTTTCAGAGACCGTGAACAGTTATCTCTTCCATTAATTAAACAGAACATGTTCTTGAACAGGCCTTCTGAAAATCAGAACACTCAAGTGCATAAATTTGGAAACCAAATATGATGGATATGTTGTAAGCAGATTATGTGTCTACTCACCTCTTAATTTATAATAAATGAATAAACCCAAATGTAGTCATTAATCTGGCATCATGCCTTCCTAACAGATATGACTAACCATGTGATTTTTTTTTCCTGTCCTTCCTTAGCAAAACTTGCCACCGTCCTATCTATTTAGTCAGTTCATTATGTTCATTATGCCTAAAATTAACCTGAAAATTATTTAGTACAAGCAAATCCAAGCATACATTTCGGTCCTGTGAAACACTTGGAAATGCTAACATGGTGCTAATAACAGAAGTGGGGTGCTGTGAAGCTCAGTGAATTACTTAATGTCTATTAACTATGTTGGAATATGCAAATTTAATAATAACAATAACAATAATAATAATGATGATGTTTCTTGCACTTATGCTATTTTTAGATACCCGTTCTCTCAAACCAATGTGATAAACCAAAGAGGGGAAATGCTATTTTTTTAAAGACAACTGAATAAGATTTTTCTTGTTAGCTACATAACACCGAGGGTCAAAAATATCCACAGAATATGGTATTCAAGAAGGAGGAGTGTTATTTCAGACATAGCTGTTGTACTCACAGGTCCTGCTTCCAGAGGATGGTACACGTGCATAGTACCAGTCAAACCCACCATGGCCTCATGGTACACACACTGAAATATTACCAACTCACATTCCTATTTCAGATGTGTTCAAAATTTTTGAAAAGGTAAATTTGATCCAGATGACCGTATGTGAGACTGAATGTTGCTCCTCCCTACCTTTACGACAAATAGAGCTGTCTGTCCATGCTCAGCATAAAAGTCATATTGTGTGCTCTGGATAGAAATGCAATCATGTGGATTATCAGTTCAGATCAGACCTGAACATCTGATCGTCTGCAGGTGATCCAGTACAGCTATAGTAAGACATAATTATAAGCATAAAAAGTATCTTTTTAGAATTTTGGATGATTTAGCTAAATGCAGTGGGACACAAATTATAAGATGACTGACTTTATGAGCTAATCAAGACTTGTATGCTATCGTCTATGAGCTCAGTGAAGTTCCTCACCTTTTTGATAAGTATAAAGCTTTGTCCATCTTTTAGAACCACTAATTTGAGCATGGAGTGATTTCTTTTACATCACCTATTATGTAGGAAGAAAGACTCTATTCCAGATATTGTAGCATAATATACATGTCGTTGTTCACATTACTCTCTGAAACAGTGACTGGAAGCATTGAGCTGCAAAATGTGTACTGTTAATCATTGGGTCATTAACCTTAACAATGTCAATGCATTCCCCTATCAGATTCAACCAAATGACTGCCCGAGGTAATAGTTAAGAGAACATTTCACACAGATGAACATATTAATGCTTTATTTGGTTCTAAATGCAGTGTGAAGGATTTAGGTAGAAGCTAATATATGTGAAGAGGAAAAAGAAAGATGAAGTACAATTGAAAAAAGAAAGTTAAAAATTCACAAAAGAAAGCGAGTAGTCCCCAGTTTTCTGCAGCTGAGAACTGCGTACCTATCTCACTCCATTTTTAGTTGCAATCATTCAGATTAAAAACTATACTATTTTGAGGAGGACCTAAATCAACGGCCCGAGGTTTCATTAGAAGCCAAGACATTTTTAACATCTAATCTCCAATTTCTATAACTCATGCGAGTTCTCTGATCTGGTGTTTCCATAGCAAAATGTAGATAAGATTTTTTTTATTGGCTACAGCCTGAACTGTGCTCTGCCTACATCTGGCCAAGCAGGTCTTATACATCCCACTGATGTGAGAAGATGCCACTACTATCTACACAAATCTTTCTATTGCACAAGTCCAGTCCAGTTGACCATACGTGCATAAACCAAACACTGCCCAAAACCTGTGTTTACTGCTCTCTTTGTATCAGAGAAAAGCCTGGAAAGATGTCATCCAGCAATAGACCTCTGCTAGAGTGATTTACTTTGCAAGCTGATATTTTGAGACCTCTGTCCAAGGCATGTTCCTCAGACCTAGGCTAGAACTGAGTGGCAGGCTAGATTAATTTTCCTGGTGCTGCTCCTGGATACTACCTTTTCCAGGGACCTGGAGGAAGCCTTTAGTAATTTCCTCTGGGTCATTTCCACATGAGAATCTATCACCTTGTGGGGCAGCTCAGAAGGCCGGTGGCACAGAATAGCCTGTTGCCATTGCCTGAAAAATTCATGTAATCAGCAGCCATTTCCCAAGTTACACTCAGGAAAAAGGCTGTAATAGTGTACTGGAAATTGAATGATTGGTCTGCAAATGGCCTGGAGGATGTATGGAAAAATACTCAAATTCAAAGACTTTTGAAACAATTGCACCAGGATTTTTCACTGCAAGTCCTTTCAAAAAGCCTCAGTTCTGCGGCGTTCACACTTCGCTTGGAACATTAAATACACAAAATAGCACATTTCAAAGCCAGTTCCTGTTAATCTGTTAGATAGCCTAATAACTTCTGTAAACATGTAGTATTGAATCACATTTGCTATTGAAACTAGTCCATTAACATGGCTTCACTTAGCAGTGAAGAAGGGAGAGATAGTACTTTATAAATATCTGACAAGTGTTATCAAAAAACAGAGATAAGAATTAATTAGAGGCTCTCAAAATTGAAAATGTGATATCGGCTAGTGGGTGTTTAGAGGATCAGGCCACTGATTATTCTAGTTTTAATTTCATTCCCTTACTTTCAGTTATGCTCCCCTGAAGGACCTGAAATTTCACTCTTCTCTCCTGATACTCTTTGCAGACTGTTATCATCTTCTCTTAGTCACCTCTTAGAAAAATTACACTATTTGAAATGGCTACTGAAGTTGAAAAGTGGTAAATATTATTACACAAAGGATTCTTTGTGGTTAATAGTATGGAAGAGTTCATCTGGTAATTTTGTTGTTTCTCTGATATGCATAGATATAAATCAGTTGCAATTCCTCGTGAATAAACACTGACAATTCTGTAATAGTTGGGCCTTTCTGGTTGCGTGGGCTTGGAAGGAAAACTTTGGTAGTGTGTTAATTCTAAGGAAGTTTTTAATGTCCTATTCCTTTTTGGGACTAAGGATTTGGATGTTGACGAGGGCGAGTGAGGTTTTGTCATCAATTTTAGTGAGACATTTAAAATCCCTCTTGATTGTATTTAGGGTTTTTTTATTGTTGCTTTTTTTGTTTGTTTCATTCATTCAAGCAGTCACTCTATGAAAGCTTTTTTTTGAGTACTCCAAATCTATTCTGGTAATGAAGAAATGAATGTCAAGCAAAGCAATTTTTTCTAAATTTACAGCTAATTCTTTTAGACAAGATCAAAACTGACATAAAGAAAATGTCCTTTATATGTAAAAATAAAGGCTAAGCTGAAGCTCCCCAGATACATCCACTGGCAGACAGTAAGGTGTCATTCTTAGCCATTGGCAATTTGCCACAACTAATCCCAGTCACTGCATGCCACATTTGTTTATCTAAAAATGAGAAAGCATCAATAATTATACTTTACAGAAATGAAGCTTCTGCAGCTGTTGCTAGGTCCAACAAGATTTAAGTTCTATTTCTGTATATGGTCCTAGCCTATCCAACTCTCCCTCTCCAGGTACTTGGAAGTTGGCCCAATGAAGCTAAAATAAATGAAGAGCAACTCACATAGTAAGATGCAAGCCAGGAGTCTGACAGGAGAAAGCTAATGCAGCAGAACTAGCTGGGTATCGAACCTGTATTGTATTCTTAATATTTATGTGAACCACTGACGTAACATTTGTCCTGTCTGGGACAAATTCTACCTTCTCTTATCTTTCAGCATAGTTTTGATTTTTCATTTTCATTTTGTTTTCCAGAATAGTTCTGACTTTCATCAGCCTGACAGCATTGTGCAAACATTGTAAGCTAGCTTTTATAGTAGACTTGAAAGTTCACTAAGTTATGCAAGGCAAGTCTTTGCCCCGCTAGACGCATTTTCCTCTCTTTTTGCGAGAAGGTTCTGAAAGTGCCTATAAATTCCACTTGCATTTTGAAAGGTATCACGCTCTAGAAGTGTAGTAATAACCAGGACTGACTGTTCTGGGATGAGAGCAGCTCAATCTGGGAGTACTTTGTTTTTCTTCTGTGCTGCTGTTTATCCCACAGTGGAAACAAGCAAGCTGTTGCAGTAGATTTAAACTTGCAATCCTACTTAGCCTTATGGATAAATCATTAGAGCCTTATTCCAAATCTAGTTTTGCTGCTGCAAGTCATTTGTCTGCATGCATGGCAAGTCTCACTCTTAAAGATCTCAGATGTGCTCCATGTGGAGTATGGACACACTCAAGCAGCACAATAAATCAGTTTGTGACTGGCAAACAAATATGTGATACTGAATAAGACTAGTAGCTATAGCTATACCTACACCATACTACAGAAAATGAGCCAGAGACAGCCAAGGTAATGCTTATGGGTTGGTGTAGAAATATAGCTGCATCTGCATACTGTTGGCATTATGTAAGAGGATGCTGAGAAACAGAGCTTGTTACCTCAGACACTGATTGGCATTTAGTGCTTTGGGGTGTTGATTAGTATCTCCTCATGATACTGTATCGTACTTTGTTAGCAAACCATCTTAAGTCATCTGTAGCTTCAGGGTCCTTACATTTCAGTTTATTCTGTATCGTAAGCATGTCCTGCATGTTCATAACTGGGAAAATCGAAATGCCTACAATTGTGTCCTCATACAGACACTGCTTTCCCAATGGTGGAAGTATAAAATCTCTTTTAACCGTGTGGTGCTTAAGCCATTAAAATGTCTGTCTAAAATGCAAAGTTTTTCATCAGCATTTATGTAACCTGCCCATACTTACAACGATCAATTTTCATTGATCACAGTTTGTCCCTATTTTTCCAGTAAGCAAACTATTCTGATTGTACAGTTTTGCTTTCTCTATATGAATATTTATATAGATAGTGATCTAGGAATGACACTGTAATACTTAGCTGTTAATTCGATGTGCTGTTGGTTAGTTTCAACTGCTTGAGAATATCTGGGCTGAGAAATTCATACTCTAGATATGTAGTTATTTTATTCATTTCCTTAACCTTAATTATACATTATTCAACCTTCTCTCTAAACAAGGAGTACAGCGTCCAGGAAAATAACTTGGTAAATCAATAAGAACTATCATCTCATTATTTCTGTAATTATCAAAGAAACAACAAAGATCTAGGCCGCACAACTAGGGTGAAAGTGTCCATGCCGTTTTTTTCAAAATTTTCCTTCTACCTATAGTTACTTTCCTGTTGCAATAACGCTCCATTAATACAGGTATTTCATTCTCTTTTGCTTAAGTTAGCATTTTTCTCATTGAAGGCCCTCAAGGGAAGTGGAACATCCAAAACATGAAATGCGATTTATGCTTGACTTGTAAAATGCCAAGGAAACTGCTTTAAGACCATAATAACCCTTGCTGCTCATTCCATGAACATGCCTATAGAAAATGTTAATTTAATCAACAAATTATAGCTTAACACAAAGCAAGAAGCATGGAAATACTGGCAGAGGAGGAGGAAAGGTCTCTCATAATTTTTATGATTAATCATGAATTTGAGACTCTTTATCATTCTTGCATAAATGAAGAACTTCTCCTAGATGGATTATGTTGCACTTCCTCTTCATTTTATGTCCTGATTCACATCTACATACATGTCCCATCAAAATTTATGAGAACTCACTTATGCTGACATGAATGCATTTTAGTGAAACTGATTGATTGGTTTTGGATTATTTTTTTGCTTGTCAGAGATGTTTGAGAGAAAGCTCAAACAGAGAGGTAGTACTTTCAGAGGAAACCCTCCAGTTTTCACACTGGTTCCTACCAGCATTTCTAGCCATGGATGCTGATCACAGGATGCCTCACACTGTCTAAGTGTTCCCTGCCAAATGCTGAAGCAATGAAGTTAGAAATAGGAATATTGGAATAAAAAGGAGCGGAAATAAATTTCTACAAGTTGGCTTAAATATCCATTTGCAGTAGGGCAATATTACATTTTTCAAAGGCGTATATTAACGGATTAGATCACCTGTAAATGGAGTGTTAATTAATAATATTCATAACACAATGCAATACAATTACATTAGCAGGAACACCTGTCAGATCTATCTTACCTATGTCATTCAGGCATTAATCCTAAAGATAATGGAACAAATTCTGCTGGTTTTTTTCAGTTTATATATGGAGTAACTCCAGTGACACAGGCTGGCTGCACCTTTATGTGACTGAATAGTGAATTTGTCCCATTATCCTCTAATGAAAAGCTTTCTGAAGATATCTGTCAGTGAGGCATGCTTGCCAAGCCATCTTTTTGGTTGATAATAACTCAAAAGACAAAATACTGGGTCTCAGCTCTGCAGTTTGAGATGTACATGGAGGAAGACCATGGAGGGAAAGACAAGAGTCAGTTTTATATGCCCCCGATGCTAAACTCAAGAAATCCTTACCTCACTCTAATTAATGTCCACCTACAGAAAATTTGCATGTGAAAATTTTGCACCCACAGTAAGGGTCATTCCAAGGACCACGGCACAAAGCTTATATCTTATAGATTAAATCAGTTTAGGAATTCGTAAGTATCAAACCAGCTTATGCTTTAGCTGGACTCTCGATCCAGCACAGCAAAAAGAATTGTATGAAACATTGTTCTGGCCTTTTGCCTTTGTAATTACACCTTCTCCTCTTCCTATCAAGCTGTCTGAAGAAATCCCATTGATTGTTGTGTTTGTGCTTCCTGCGATCTGGGTATCTTACCACTTAATGCAATGGACATTGCTAACTCACTATGAAAATAGTAACAGTTTAAAAAGTAATTGGCATCATTATCATCCTGCCTTTAAAACATGGATTTTAACTTAGCATCTGGAGGAAGAAAAAAAAAAGTGTAGTTTATAATAATTAACTAATTTAATTTTCAAAAATGCATTAAGAAATTATCAGCCAAACTAGGCAGTAATCAAGATGAGATTAAACTAAAAAACTGATATTCTGATTGCAAACAAACCCTTTTCCCTATTCAGAGATGTACTGTCTACAGTCAGCAGAGAACAATTTGGTTCCTGTGGAAAAGGAATTTCAATTCATAAACTAAAGCTGAAGTCTGGTCAAAGTCCATCTGACTTCTTTGATAAGTGAGTTGCCATCTTGACTGACAGAATGAGAATATAACTGGACGTATTTTGAATGAAAGCATGATTTACTACAGCTGGAGTTTTTTATTTGGATTGTAAAGGACTCATGCTCTCTGTAATTGATATAGCAATAGATCCAATATGAGAAGAGGATCCTGTTGCAAAGTGCATGTTTGCTATACAAAAGGACACAGGACCAGATGCTCTGACTTTTACCATGCATAGCATTTAGGCAAGGGCTGGGAAAAAAGGGAAGATGAAATAAATCAATAAATACAATTAGTTTTTAAAAAAAAGTGCTTAGATGCAGAAAAGATATATACGCTGCTTCACTCAATAAAAAGAACCTGCAACAGTGTAGGAAGGGCAAGAAAGGGTCAGAGGAGCAATGGGGCCAAGCATGAGGAGGGAAGCGATAAAGTGACTGAGAGAGCAATGTCCAGTCAGCATAAATGTATAGCTTCACATAGTCAATAGAAGATATTGATTTAGTGTGCTCTGGAGGCTGCCAATGGTAGGAACACTCCAGTACAAGACAGCATTACATGCTGAAACTTCTTGGTCATCAAACATTTATTCCAATACTATTCAAGATGTGTAGCTAACAGCACTAGTAATCAGTAGTTTTCCGATTTCCAAATTTTCGTTACAACTAGTGCTAATTCATTTTTGTAATGCATGTTGAGATTAATTGTCTAGCTTACAATCCTCTTTATTAGCATCATGCTGAAGGGGCAGAATTGACCCTTGCTTTGCAACGCAAATTAAGACTGTCTCTTCCCAAAAGTGTTTACAGAAGGAGTCCAGACAGGCTTGGGATGATAAAGCAAATAAAGTTAAGAGTCTGACGTCAGCCAACATCATATTTGGTGGCAGGAGAAGATGAGGACATGGGAATAGAAGAGAGGGAACAGGGAGAGAAAATTATGTGAAGGATACAAAGGCAGGACATGGGGAACTGGAAAGGAATGATCCCGAGTTGAAAATACTGGGAGGGACAGAGCAGGAAGGATCAGGAAAAACAGCTGTTCAGCACAGGACACAGAAAATCTCAAAAAATATAGGCAGTTCTATAAAGAGTCAGGGGTCTTAACTTTGACTGTTACCCTCCTGCTCTCTGCTGGGCTACACTCACATTGAATTTTCTATGCAGTTCTTCCCCAACAAAGACAGACGTGGAATATCTCATGTTATCTGTGAAACTATTTAATTGGGAAAACATTATGAGTTTTTATCCTGAAAAAACCCCAAAAGAATGCATTCCTCCCTCTAAATTTTCTAATTAGTGTGTGCTGTAATCTGATTTTCTTATGACAAAGCAGTTTGACTGCTTGTAATCTATACCTTGAGTGCACAGACAGTATTTCTGTGTAGGACAAACATTCATGAGTTATGTATTTCAGATGCTCGTATCCATGAAGATGTGAGAGTACGGAATGGGATAGTTTGCTTTGTTTTTCAGGGGACTTTGTAGCTCTAAGATCTCCTTGGTGCTACAGTTAACTTGTATCAATATTAATTTAAAGATAATTCAGGTGTACTTATACTCTACTGAAGATGCAGTCAGCATTGTGTTTTAGACATATCCATAGTTTCTATAAGTAATAATCTCTGTGATGAGCTACTAGAATTACTCTAATAATTTCCATGTCAATACCATTAGTTTGGGAATTCTCTGTCTTCAATGACATTTTACTCCTGCTTCTTGTCCCACTTGAGCTCCATGGGGTATGCAGTTGATGAAAGGTGTAGGGGAAATGTGATTTTTTTTATTATATGCTGCATTTTTTATTTTAAGCAGGCAGGTTGGAAGTGCTCTGAAGCAGCTCAAGATAAACACTTTTTAATATTTTTGATGTCTAAAGAGCTTTATGCATGTTCCTCCCTCATTTTTCCTCCAGAAAGAAGGAATTTTTTTCCATCTCAAAAGGAATAATAAAAGAAATAAATAAGATAAAAGTATCTACTTTTCCTACAGAACAATAAAAGAAACTGGATAATCACATATATACTCTGACACTAATAACTGGCATGTAACATGAAGTATTTGCCTGAGGGATTCGCATGAATCCCAAGTGACCAGCTGGCAGTTGTCTCTGGTCTGGCTTCAGCTTCCTGGAATCTACAATTGTTTTGCATTTGCTTAACTTACAGAAGGAAACAACATATATTTTCCCTCTCGTGAAAGGAGCTGCAATCTTTTTTTATTTGACAAGCTCATCCCACGGATCTGAATGTGACTCTTTCTGAAGTGATTTTTAATCCACACATCTTTAGAAAGCTTCCCCAGTGCTTTTACTTATGCACCGATCTATTTTGTTATTGACTCAAGCAAATAACCTAAACCTTTCTGTTATACATCCCCCACATTCACCAAGGGATTCCATGACAGTTCCCATTACTACCAGGATGCTTTTCAATGACAGTTCTCAGCTTGCTTTAGCCCATTTCTTCTTCTTCCAGTTGCCATTTTTTGTCATACCCTGCTGATCACATCACAGGTTCCCATGACAATTCTTAGCAGTGCAGCTATACAAGTAGAGGCTGCTAGAATGGAACTCAAGAACAGTCTCCTTTGCAGCAAGGCATTCGCATTGCCAGGCCCTCCAGAGGATAGATACCAGTACTCATACTGAAACTCAGGCTTTATATTCAAAGAGTTATGGAGCTGTAAGGAGTGCTGCGATGGTTTCATAGATTACAGAAAGGAATAAAAGTGCATCTAGCAAGTGACTTAGACTTAGTCTATTCATCAACAACTGCATTATTCCCTGGGGTAGCTATTCCACCCCTTGAAGGAGCTGAGATTTAAACATCTAAGGTAACAGGTCTTCCACTGAAACAATTGGAAATTTCTGTTAGAGAATCACTATATCAATGTTGTTATTAACATTTGTCTGAATTGCACAAGCCTTGACTGCTCATGTAGCCTTAAGAGCTCTACTCTAAGATCAGTGTGTAGGAAGGAGCTGTACAAGGGAGAAAAAGCATATTGTCTCCCTATGGCGTTTGTAGTCTTTAGATCAACAAGGAGTAGCTGGCGAGTTGTCCCAGCATAAAGACACAGATGCCAAATTTAAAATGAAACTGAGGGAGCTGTGTGAAAAAAGCTTTCCTGTAGCCAGTACAAAACTGGAGGGATGGGCAGTCTGAGACAAGGCAGAGTTCAAGGGAGAATTTAAAACTGATAATAGAGTTCCTTCACAAATGTTTAGAGTGACTTTTTCAGCAGAGGATGTAAAGAGTAGAAGTGTTGATAGGAAAAGCAAATGATCAATAATAGTGCAAAGTTGAGGTCTGCTATCTTGTTCAAATCACAAGCCTTACAGGGATACGACAAAGTAAATGACTTTTTAAAGGCTAGCACAGAAAGCTTGCTTCGTGTATGCAAAGGATCAAACCACATATGGTGGAGAGAATGATGCAATAAAATCAAGGTGCCAAAACCCACAACTTGAATAGTGATGTCTGCATGGATTGAGATCCCAGGCAGGTGGGGCAGTTGATTAGTATTAATGTGAAGAAGTGACCAGACTTCATGTGTATTTATTTTTAACTCTCAATGATGATATAGTAGTCAGATACCAGCAAAATTTGTCGAAGTCTGACATAGGAATGACAACCTGATGAATAGAAAATGTGTGAATTTTCTAAATCCTAAGTTATTCCATTATTTAAAAATATGTGTTTCTTCACAGGGCACTGTCATGATTCTGAGTCTAGCTAGTTTTGTACGGTTTAAAATTCAAAGATGCCAATTTTCACAGTATTTGTCTATGACAAAAATTTTTGTAAAGCTTAGGTGGTGTGAGGTCGAAAAGGAAGACCATCTAAGCCACAAAATACAGGGCACTACATGAATCAGGGTGATTAACTTGTACAGAAATTGTTCTATGTTTTATTCCATTAAGCAGTGGTGAAAATAGGCTCAATCAACTGTGTCATCAAAATATGGATGTTTTGGAAGCAGCGCAATACCTGATGCATTAGAAAGAAAAGGAATATTGAGTAAACACTGAAGAAATAGCATGATAATTTTTAGGGTTGGTGAACTACTAAAGCACTTTAGCTATGCTAATTCCATTTCCACTAACACAAAAGGTGAACTACCCAAAGTTATGAAAGTACTGGATTATACTTTAATATAATGAATATAGAGAACACAAGGTCAACTTCTGCATTTCATCTGGAAACCACTGGACTCAAAAAGAAGATATACAGAAGCCAGTCCAACTTTTGTGTGAGAGCTCCAGGCCTCTTGCTCATATTTCTTCAATAACCATCCAAATGCTGAATAAATAAGATTTAATTCCTACAGTGAGAAAAAAAGTCATACATACACCGAGGAGCAAAAAGATCGGGTTTAGATTTCGTAGATCACCTTCATTTTGACACAAAAAACATCTGCATATGTAACTTCAGAAGAGTTAGGTAGTGTGTATTACTGATACGGATATTCCAAGTGGGAAATTTCAAAAAATAAGAACAAACTAAAAGACCTCCAATGCTTGATAAGCAGAACTATTTACAGGTAGCAGGTGATTACTATCTGTTATTTATGTGTGAATGATGGGATGATTTGAAAGAAGTAATATTCTGTTACTCAGAGAGATTGATAAATGAATGACTAAAATGAAAGCAGAATTTAGTAAGATGTGGAAAGGAATTGCTTTTCCATAGGCACAAGAAAAAATGTCAGTGATTTATAAATTATATGTAAGTTTTCTCTGTTATTTAACTTTCTCACAGGAAAAAGACATAAACTTCTTAGCTGTAATAAATGTTGTCCTCTGTCCATTACAACTGTTAAGGGAAAAATGGATCTTGGACATTTTCAGAATTTTTTAGCAGTTTTTAGGTTTCAGGGTTTCAGTTATAGATTTTTTTCCCCATCACGGACGTGCTCCATCAATCAACTACACATTTTAATTTTGGGTACAAAGTGGTCCCAATAATTTTTCATTTGATAAGAGGTAATTCTTTCAATACTGTTTCCAAACTAGATCTGAACACATGTTGTGCATGTGGAAGAAACTTCAGCTTCCTGTGCAGAGAGAGAATTTCTCAAGCACCGTAGACTGTGCAATTGCTTTCTGAACTAAGCTGTCTTGCAATTTGGTATTTTTAGAATTGCTTTAACAAGCAATTAGTGGTAATATAATTTTGCCACCACTGAAACTTACTATGATATCTATACTGATAAACTGATTCACTCCCTTTTTACCTCCAGGGTTCTGGCTTCTTCATTACTGTATTATAAACACATTATTTAATTCCCAGGGTCTAGCATGGAGGAATTCAGTTCATTTTCCTTGCTAGGAAACTCAGGAATAGGACAAATGAGAGCTGCATTCAAAAGGAAAAAAAGAAAAAAAAAGAGAGGGAAAAAAATTACTTTTAAAATCTGAAGGAAAAAAAAGAAAAAAACATTCCCACTGAAAATAACCAATCTGTCTTTTTATTAGATAACTTTTAAGTTGATGTCACCATTTGGGCTAAGGAAGAGAAGGTGGTTTGGTTTAAGAATGAGATATCCTCAGGTACATCTGAATCCCGCAGTCTGGCATTATTTGGTCCATGGGATTCTGCAGGGGCTCAGGGTGGCTAGGTCACAGTGACATGAATGTGCATCAGAAAAGAAAGGACAGGGTTAAGCAGCATCAGTCCCAAGTCTCAGTGAAGATTGATGACCATGCAAACAGCATCTCTTCTATTATAGTTCATATTTTATGAAAGAAATGTGACCCTACTGTACTCTGTGAAGGACTCCCATATCGTTTCAGGAGGGCCAGGATTTCGATTGTATGTTTCGAGGTGGACGCTTAAACCTGGTGAGAAAACCTGTAAGTGCTTCTCGATATGATACCACCACTGTGTTGTTTGGGACGGTTGTGTGGAAACGGAGGATGGGGCTGTCACGTCTGTACAGAATAATAAGGCTCACCTTTTTATCACTCCTTACTCCAGCTGTAGTTGTAGTTACAAGAAAGGAAGTAGCTACTTTTTAAATATTCCCTTGTGTGGAAAGAGAAGGTTTTATGAGAGGTGTGAGTAGGACATAGGCCTCATTATTCACCAGTCGGACTAACTGAGGTAAGATTTTTTTTTTTAAAGGCTACATAATTTGCTTCTCACGCTGAAAAAAGGAGAGTGTTGCACAGGCAGCGTTCTTGCTAAGCTATAATTAAATTCTTCTTTTCTTCTTGACATTGCGGCTTCTTGGGGCATAGATCCTACGAAGGTAATAGCTCCTGATAGCTCCTGTGCTGCTATCTAGTGCTGCCGATCCAAGTCTCATCTTGCCCAGTGCTAGGCTGTGTTGGCAATTATACAGACAGACCTCGAGTTGCCTCAACTTTGATGGCACCTGAGGGTTTGTATGGGATGCTCTCAGCACCTCGCTTTCAGATCCTATTGCATTTTTACTGCCATTGAGCAGTCTCCATGGCAACCCTCACTGCAGCACAGTCTCTTATGCATTGCAAATGTACAGCACGTTTTCTTTACCTCCCGCTTTTAAATACCTTATTTGTTTTTGGTTTTTTTTTTTTCCTACAGAAATAATGGCTTTAATACAGATAATGAGCCTGCTGTGTTGCCTGATGAACACTTGGGTAGCTTTACAATAGTCCTTTCTGGGTCTTAATCATGCACTAATGATCAAGTGTCTTTTTCCTACACTGCTTCTGAGGTTAGTTTATAAATGCATATTGGTAGTGCTAATGGTACAGCACTGGTGTTTGCACTGCTAAATCTACATAGAAACAAAGGACAATTAGGATGTATGCAGTCATGTGTGACCTTTTTTTAACCATTGTACAATATTTATGCTTCTTTATGCTTCATCTGTTCTATATTCGATGACTCTTTCAGCTGGAGCCCAGTTGAAAGCCTTGTGTGGAGGGTAAGGCTGTTATTGGTGCAGTCTATGCAGGAGAGCATGAATTTTGCAATATTGTTACCAACTTCAAATCTTCAGGAACTGTATCTGCATGAATGTGGTTTACCCAGTACCAGTGATGCGCTGTCAAAGATTAAAAGTATATCATAGGGCAGCTTGAAGCAAGCAACACCTGCCTTTGGACATCTCACATTAGCTGTGACATTGCCCACAGGAAATCGCTTCTTTCCTACTGGTGGAACTTTGTCTCTCTGGTTTCTAAGAAGTGCTTCTGCAAGAGCCAAAAAAGGAAAAGAAGAGGAAAAAGAAGAAGAAGTAGGAGAAAAAGAACATGGAGAAGAAAAAGAAGCAGAAGAAGTAGAAGAAAAAGTATTAGAAGAAAAAGAATTAGTAGAAGAAAAAAAAGGAGAAAGAAAAAGAAAAAAAGGAAAAGGAAAATACTTCCGAGGGGTAAAAAGCCAATTGACAAATGACTTATAGAGAGTGTTTGGAAAGCAAATAAAAAGTTGCATCGATGTTACCACACTGCTTCCAGCAGCGCATGTAAAGGAACTCAATCAAAGAGTGTAGACCAAGCATTTAACCTAGCCTGACCTTCTTGATACCAGTCCATCTCTTCCCTTCTCTGATCTCTTGATTATGTCTGAGTGTTGAGAATATTGTTTCCAGAAACACATAAAGAGGAAGAATCTGCAAGTGGGCAGTGACATGCAAGGACTTAAAAGAACTGGGTATTTCCAAGCTCACTTTGTGATGTCAAGTAAAATATTTAACCTGTCTCATGTAGTGCTCCAACGGAAAAATTAGTTTTGAGTGTTTTACATCACAGAAACTGTGCAAGGATAAAATTCATTGAAGCTCGTGAAGCATTCATCTAACAGAGTCATCAGCAGAACAGCTTGGAAATAGTTTTACATTACAAAATGACGTTATAATTTATTAATATTTTAAAATCATATAGGTTTTTTGGTGACATTTCCCAAGAGAGAAAAATTCTTTCCAGTTAATTCAAAGTGAATGGTGAAAGTAGCACAAGTCTTCTCATGAGAGTGCTTCTGTGGAGAGAGGAAGCTGCAAATCTGAAAACTCAGCAGCTGAAGAAAGGCTGGAACAAATGTCTCCTGTTCCTGGATTCATAATCCAGTCTCTGAACAATATCAAATTATATATCCGTATGTAAAAAAAAACCTAAATGAGTCAGTTTCATCTAAAAGGGTGTCTTAGAAGTTTACATATGACACGAAATTTTACAGACATGAGTTCCCACCTGATCCTGAAACTTAGGGATAAATGCAAAGAGACTGACAAGAGACAATGTCACAGAACAGCCTCATCTTCCAGTGTTTCCTGTAGCCTAAATTAGGCACCTCTGTAGCTTGAGTGCAGTGGGTACTGCTAAATCCTTTCTTACGCAAAGGAACCTAGTTCTTCTGAGGTACAGGATAAGGAACATAAGTTACTAACACAGGTATTTCAATCCCACCCCAGAAATTCTGAGTCGTTTTGAGCCATTTTGAGGATCTAGTCTGAAATAGCTTGCCCAATAATGCCCAACAAACCTTGTTAGAAAAGGAGATTGAGCCCAGGTCTCTGACACCAACTGAGCAGTCTCTTTCTGTGTGTACATTGTACAGAGAAAACACACATTCATCATAAAGTGACATCAAGTGACTCTGTCTGCAACCAGTGTTTTCCATAGGGAGCATTTGCTGAACAAGTAAACAAAACAATAGTGTAGAAAGATGCTTTTGCTTTTCATGGAGAGCATGAGATGAAACAGTACTTGCCAAAGAAAGATTAAAAAGAACAGAATGTTCTTTCAATTCTCGTTGTTTAGGAAAGCATGACACTTTGCAGAAAGGCCCAATTCAGGAACTCAGTGTACTTTTTGTAAAAAATGAAGCAAAAACAATAGTAAAAATCTTGAAAGG
>VZSC01007875.1:213449-226006 GCA_013398225.1 Steatornis caripensis
GGGGGGGGGGGGGGGGAAGAGATCAATATGGGTTTGTAGATATTTATACATTTCATTGTTGTTCTTCCTATTATTATAGTACCTTATTATTGTAGTTAGATTAAAGCAGTTTTAACTCTTCCAACCCATAAGTCTCTTTCCCTTGTCTCTTCCCCCCCCTTTTTGAGGAGGGAGGGTGTTAACAAAGAGCATCTGCTTTCTGTTTAATAGCCAGCTCAGCTTTGAACTGTGACACATTTTCAGAGTAAGGTTTTGGGAGCTTGGTAATATATGCGAACTATTCTTTCCACTCTGGATAACACCTTATATTGTGTAGCTACTGATAAGCCACAACTCATTGTATCTACCACCTTATTACAAAGCTGAGAGTCTCTGTTACTCTAAGGATTACTTCTGTTGCAACTACCCTTCATCACAAAACTTACTGAAATTCAGAATTAGCAGTCTATTTGTAACATAGATACTTAAGAAGCATGGAGGGGAAAAAAAGCATTAACTGGCTTACTAAGAAGTGAGGAACAGAAGGGTAAACAGGGTTCTACAGAGATATACAGAAAATAAATGTGAAGCAAAACCAGAAACCAGTGAGGAAGATAATCACGTGTTACAATGACATGCAGAATGTTTTTTTTTCTGAAAAGGGAATTATAATAAGTGCAGCTTGAAAAAAGTTTTGAACAGAGTGGGAACAGAAGAAGAGGGATACATTGTCATGACCAGGAAAGAGCATAAACACAGGCCGTGATAGAACTGATGCTTTGGGAGAAACTCCAGATTTCTTTTTCTTAGCCTTCATTTTTTCTGTCAGCCAACATCAGTAAATCCCACCATCAAGCTGTATTTTTCTTTTTCTAATCTTTTGCAATCTGATGGAAAACTACCTCCTGCAGCTGTCTGTCACTGAAGCAATTGAAGTGACAGATGTTGGCTTTATGGTTCTGAGGTCTCCAGTCTGTCCAATGACCCAAATTTGAACTATTCTGGTGACATGTAATGCAGTAATACACACACACACAAAAATCTTCAGATATTTCATGATGAAAAACTATTCTACAAGATAGTCTGTAAGGCTTCGAATCTAGGCACTCAAAGCTTACTGAGTGCCAAAACTGACAGCTGCCTTTTCATCTAACCCGCTGGAGTGCTCACATTATGGTCGTCTCCCAACAAAATTCCATGACACTTTTCTCACAAGACATTTGCTTCTATTAGCTCAAAAGCTGGAAGGAAATCATTACATATTGTTAATACATATCTTTTAACACATCATCTACTGTGTGGTACTTTAGGGCTTACTTCCAGAACAGCAACAAAAACATTATATGAGCTTCCCAACGATCATCTTTATGACTTTTATTCTAATCAAGATTGATTCACTTTATTTGTACCCTTCCTTGCCTTCCCTTTTGCTCTGCCATATCTTAAGTCTCTCACAGGCCATTCAGTATGGATAAGGAGAAATAATTGCAAATGATTGAGTTACTGTGGCCTAATGGAAGTCACCTAAGCGAAGCCTTTTCTAGTTTACTGAATACATTTAAAAAAAAAAACAAACCTGAAAAAACCTATTATAGTGGCTTGTGAAGATAGCAAAAGCTAATACACTGCTTGTGGTTGAGATGAACTTGGTTTATGCGGTTTTGTTGTTCAGTTGATTGTGAATCTTAACTCATTTAGAAAGGAGAATTCAGTTGCTGTAGATCACCTGTCAGTCTCTCCTCACATTTCAGAAGAAATGAAAAAAAAAAAAATCTTTCATGAAGAAAAGCTTAAGGGATACAAGGTCTCTCTAGTTGTTGCCCTCTTCCCTAAATTCCTCAAACTTTGACAGCTGTTGTTCAAACAAAAGATCTACGAAATTGTATGTTCTGAGCTGTAACATTTTTTTTAAAGTCAGTTCATTACAATGACCAGACTGCATTTAAAAAATCTAAAGTAGCACAAACTTTTCCTGAAAACAAAACGTATTACTTGGTCAGCTGTTGTTTCACATGTGTTTTGTCACAAATGTATTCTTTTTTTTTTTTTTTTTAGCAGGTTCAGGCATTTCCTCTCTCATCTAGACTTTGTATGGCTCTCGCTTTTGCCACAGGTGATCTCTCTATCTCCCCTGCTGCTGTTGCTGCTTTAACAGCTCTGGTTTTCTGTGCTGCTGAGAAGTGAACCCAAAGCAAATGCAGAGCCCAAGTCCCTAATCAGGGACATCAAACAGTCAGCCTTGAGCAGACTCACATGAGTCTGACCCTCTCCGTTGGCAAGTCACCTTTCTTCCTTTTGGACTGTGAAACTCAGCTTGACTTCTGTATCTGGCCTCTCTTGGGGTGACTAACTGATATTTGTTACCTTGTTAAAGGATAGACACAATGGAAATGAGAGGGAGTTAAGCTGTTTGCGGAATAATAGATTTTTATATCTAATATATCTATCATATTGTGGTTTTACTCTTAAAAAACAACTTGTCCTTGCTGTTAGATGTGTACGAGTCCATCTTTGCATGTTCTCTCTCTAAGACAGTCTGTTTCCAATAAACACAGAGCCTCGTCAGCTGTAAGAATTGGGTACTGTGCTGTAGCACATGATACTATTTGACTAAGCCTTGTTTACCCTGAGTAAAAAAGAATACAAGATTCTATTATGAGCACAGATAATTAAGCTTATTTAAATTGGCCTCACCCAAATAATGTATGGATTTGTTTGAAGTACAAGCTGGGGTTTTTCTAGTCATTTTTAGATACTGTGTCCTTTGTGCACCTACCAAAAATTTCAGTGCCGAACTTTTCAGCTCCCAGAAGCAGTGAGAGGTTTTTCCAAAGCAAATGATAGTCTACAGAAAAACAGATAAAGCAGGACCCAAGATTGTTCTGATTTCTTTGTGATACCATTGAATTTAAAGCAGCTCAAGGTTTTTGCTTGTATGAAAAGTTTTTGAACTGTAGTGTAAATTCAGTCTTGTTTTGTAGATCTTGAGCGGTTTTGTGTAGGGACTTAAACAATGAGATTTACGTCACCTGCTTCAGCCATCTAAATGTGTTAGTGTCTTAGCATAAGCTAATCTGTTGAGCTTTGAAATGTTCAGTTTAGGAACCTGAAGAAGGCAGTTAAGTTTCTTGTAACTAGAAGAATCCTAGATGACTGAATTATAGTAGGTTCTAAATTTAATCCACCTAAACTCAGAGGAATTCCAGAGGCCATACAAGGCAGTCCAGTCATTTCAATTAATGTATTATTTTTTTTAGAGCAAATCAGTGGTTTTTAATTTGTTACCCATGAAACACTGCTGCTTTTTCAGGGTCTACTACAGATTAAGAAGAAAATCAGGACTAATGCCTATAAACTCATAAAGGAAAATACAACTACCTTGGGAAATATTTGAGAGTTCAAAATCTGAAAAAGTGTAATACCCTCTATATTACCAAGACACCAAGTCTTAGTGTCGTTAATCTGACAAATGAGTAAGTCATCTACTATTTGCTTTCCAATTTCTGTGTTTTTAAAATACCACAGAAAGACTTGTCAGGAATCCAAAATATTGGCCAGCAGAAAACATAAATACATATTTTTGATGGTGTTCTTTAAAGTCTTTTTCACATTTTTAAATTGAAAACTTCCTAATATTATACCCCATCTAAAATACCTAGTGGTCTTTGAGTTCTTTGCTCTTAGTTATTTTTCTGAAAGGTATCGTTATTTATTTTATTTTTGTGACACAAGCATAAAACTATTTAATTTGACTAGTGGCTGAGAACTTGGAGGCAGTTCACAAGGCAAAGCTTTTCTATTTGATTCAGAAGATAGTGTCTATAGCTCTTATCTCAAAACAACAAAATACTTAAAATTCAAAACTCATGTGCTTCAGGATGGGTTTGGGAATTCATTTTGTTATCTTCTTCGATTCTTGTTGTTAGAGCAATCTAGGCATTGAGAAACACATTAGGTTAACCCTAGGGAAATGCACATATATATGCTAAAAGCTGGAAGAAAGTAGAAGGCTGGAGAGATAATGAATTCACTAACAGGCATATTTTTTCAACTACATCTCAAAAATTATTTGGTATTTTGAGAAAGTAACCCTTACCATTGGTCCAGTTCAGAGATTGAACTGGCCAACAGAACAGTTCTTTTTATGTATAAAAATCTCAGTCATCCGCTTTTGGGTACATGCTTCATAAGAGAACAAAAGGGGACTTGAAATGACTGTGTAATACTATTTTGTCTATGCTAGTTGTCATATAGCTGGGAACATTGGAAAAGTAAGGCACTGATGATCTGCATTATTTTTTAAAGGCTGTTATTCTTGTGACACAGAGAGCTTGATCATTAATTTTTAACACTGTACAAGAGTAGGAATGATACTACAACTTTCATTAAAAGGGCCGAATAATACACATTAGATTCAGTGTTGAATATTGGTCATGGCCCTTCTTTCTATCTGTTGGATATCACTGAAGACAGGATTAAATGAGAAAAAAAACCCAAACAAAACCCCCAAAAACCCCTTCGGTTTGATTGTGCAAGGTGCCAAATTAGAATTTCTTTGGCATCTTATGTCCTTTCAGATTTTCAGTATGTATATGACTTGGCTATTTGTCTGTAATGACATCCCCAGTAATATTTATCTCTGTAGTCATCAACTTTTACTATATTTAATGTACCAGAAGTTCAGATTATACTGATATGGATCTCTTCTACTTTTTGATCTGGAAACAATGCAGTGGCACCATAGCAAACAAAACTCTGACAACAATTAAAGCCCTATTATGACCCGTTATAAAATGGCCCATATTTAGCAAGCATTTCATCTGAACCAGGGGATAAATCTTTAATTTCAGATCAACTAGAGACTTCCAAAATTGTGGTGAAACAGAACCTATAGTGAGTGAACCTAAATCATTATTCCTAAATTGCTACTCACACATTTATTCTAAATGTCTACACGCACAAAAAAAGAAGTGGAATTATGTCCTCAAAATGTATTGCCTGCATATAATCAAAAAAACATTGGGTTGTGGTATTAGACTTGCATAATTTGTTGGAGTTGTATTTGAGGCAAATTAACTGACTGAGCTTTAAAATATATGTTCTACCCAATGTAAGTTGACACATTTGAGGTTTTTTTAACTATCTTTAATTTAATAAACCATCACGTCAAATCAATAAATATTTATAAGGATGATATGAATTTGCAGTAAACATTAAATAGTGTTGGCTTGACATGCATTCAAATAGCCTTTTTTAAATTAATACTGCAAGATTTCATTTAATACCTATATAAGATCTCTTAATGTAACAAATACCTTTCTGTGTTGTGGTTCATTCAGATTTACGTAGCTGTCTTCTGGCATGTTTTACAGAATAATCTTTCTCACTCTGTGACTTTCCTTCCAATCTCTGTGTTACTAACCACTCTTTATTTCAAAGCCCTTTTGAATAAGTATTCAATAGTAAAGTCATTTGCTTTGGTAAGGGCATGTTTTCCTTTAATTTCATCATCAATTTCTGCTTGTGATAAAAATCAGCCCAGCATTTTCAGGAATAAAATTTTACAGATGGCTGGTGATATCCTGGCCTAGAGAAGTCAAGGGAAAATTCACTTTAACTTAAACTGGAAGAGAATTAATCTACTGAGTTTCAGACTAAGAACTGCCATGGCCATAACCTAGTCATACCTCAAACAGACAATGTAGTTTAAGCAATTCCACCTAGTTGTGTATGGAATTAAACATATATTTTAAAAAGAAGTCCAGTCTTGATGTAAAGACTTCAAGTGACAGAATCACATCCCTTGATAAACTGTTCCAGTGGTTAGTTACTGTCATTGCAGAAATATGTGCTCTTGCTTGAATTTGGCAAACTTCAGTTTTCACCCACTAAATCCTCATATCCCTTTATCTGGTGGATTAAAGAGCAGTGTAGGAACAGGCAAGTGGTCCAGTGCATTAGTTTCCTTTCCCCTACTTTACAGGCATTGATTATTGCCCATTAGTAGTGGCAGGACATATTGTAACAGACCTAGTTAAGTTCCTTCTGTCAGATACTTCCTATGAGATTGTGAGGTTGTAATCCAAATGAGGCTTGTGCTATAAAATTCTTTTAGCCTGTATGCCGTGGTTAAAGGCAGAGATGCTCCAAAGTTGCAGTTTCTTTTTTCACTAAGGAATTTTTCTTTTGTACTTCCACTAACCTTGGATGGTCCTGTCACTGCAGCAGTCTTTCCCACTACAAAAGACTGTCTGTGTCTTTCTGCCTCCTGTCTAGAGCTCTCTATGGTGCCTTTAAATTTTTTTCCTTTTTAAAATCCTTCTTTGCACCCTTAAACTCTTCACATATCACCTCAATCCCTCTGTCCTACTTGAAGTATTTCTGGATTTCCAGTTCCTTCTTTTCAGGCAGGTAAGAAAAATTTAGTATTCATGACTTGTTTTGGATGCAATAAACGACCAGTTAAGATTTAGTGACTGGCTATTGCCACCAGTTTAACAATAACATAGCACAGCCATTATCAGCAGTATTTGGCACATACTCGCATAGATATATCCAAGATTGTAATAGATCTGTATTAGCAGCTTCAGGTGACTGACCAGAATTCATTAATGTGCAGTCAGAACTCTCAAGTCATCGTGGTGGGGCAGAAATGGGAATTTTCTCCCCTGTTCTATGACATGTGGTTGGGTGAATATATCTGAGATGCTTCCAGAACAGCCGCCATTCTATTTTTCTTGAAAAACTTGTCCCAGTTGTATAGATGCAGTGATGTGGAGATGTAACTCCTATAGCCCTGTAAAAAAATGCATTCTGCGCTTTTCTTCAGAGGACATAGTGCAAGAGATTGAGAGACATGGATTTGTTTTGCCTGAAGAATGCAAGACTAACAAGAGATCATACTGCTGTCTTTAACTACCTGATGGGTTAACATGGAGGTGAAAGAACCAGACTATTCTCGGATGAGCACAGGGAAAAGACAAGGGATAATAGACACAAATTGAAATCCAGAAAATTCCAATTAAATATGAGGAAAAGTTTGTTCTGCATTATAGGCTGTCAAATCTCTGTCCTTTGAGATATTCAAAGCTCAATTGGACAAGGTCATGTGCAGCATTTGGATTTGCTTTCAAGGGGGCTGGAGCACACACCTTCACAGGTCCCTTACAAATTATTCTATGATTCTGTGCTAACCTTTTTCTGGATTGATTTTTCCGATGTCATTATTTCTTCTGCATGGTTTTTCTGTATTCGAAAGTAGCTACAGCGTTTTAGAACAGAAAACACCTCTGTGACTGGTGTGAAAAGCGCTCAGTGGGCAGCACAAGGCACGGCTGTTCTGTTTACCTACAGATGGGCTACTTGTAGGTCCCAGTTCCCACGCCTATCTCACCTTTAGTAGACCACCATGTAAAGTTGTGTATACTTAATTCAGGCAGAAGATTACTTGGAAATCTAAAAAATGGTAATCTATTTATATTCCCCATTAATACATTATTTATGTAATAGGTATTAATCTGTTGATGTCAAAGCAGCTTTATAGAATTTCGATTTCCCTCCAACTCTCTCTATTGAAAGACTCCTAGTTTTAACTTATTGAACAAGCCTACCAATGAACCAACCAGTAAAATATTTTTTGACCTTTTCATTCTCTTTAGTGTTGTGCCAAAGTGCTTTGCAGACTATTTTAATCAAATACAGAAGATTGTATAGTGCTTAAGATTAATAGTTTGCATTTTCCAATACTGTAAGTGCCATTATGTTAACAAACATTGAAATGTTAATTACAAGAATAAATTACATGACACAGACCTTAAATATATATTTCACTGAACAAAAATGCAGGGGTTTTCCAGAATTATGAAGCAAGGGACAAGACAGTGGACAATAAGTAACTACACAATAATCACAAGGCAGTAAATTGCATAGGTTTTAGGTGCAAGAGACAGCAATATCATCATTTTGGCTGCCGTGCAGCTTAAAAGACTTCAGATTTCACCTACCGACTCTGGCATAGAACTAGTTGTTTAAATAAGACATATATATGTTCAAATAGTACAATATTCACTCTTTAAAGAATATCTAGGCATTGTTTCAAAACTTCATATAATAGAAATTCAGCCATTTCCCTATGTACATTATTCCAGTGGTTAATTATTTTCACAATAAGAATGTAGAGGGTTGTTTCATGCTTGGATGTTTGTAGCTCTCTAACAAAACAATGAAGGTCTTGTCATAGGCACTTCTCCCAAAACGGAAAATGAAATAATATTTTCTAACTACCCTTTACTGCATAGCACCATGATTCAGGCTCTCACCTAGGAATGGGAGATCAAGGTTTAATATTCTGATCTTGCTGAGAGTGCTCTGTTCATACAGTGAAGTGTATTTTACTATAGGGCCCCCACAGTCTTCCTGGTTGGTGCTGTTTATTAAGCCAACGTGAGACAACAAGGGTAAATAACTCTGTGAACTAGGGAGTAGGAACTAGTCTAGAATGCCAAGATTTGAGTCCTAATTTCAATGAATATGTAAGCACCATGAAAGCAAGTGGAGCACTGTCAGTGGGATTACTCCAGAGAAAGGCATTGCATATTGCAAGTTAACTGGGATACACTTGTGAGCAATGAGAGTTCTAGGATTGAATCTCCACAGGTAGAGAAGAAAATTGAATTATCTGCCCTAGCTCTTTTTCAAGTACCTGAAACAGTGGGCTACTGACTAAAAGGCAAGTAATGTTCCTTCCTTACATGTGTCTAATTGGTGCTCCCAGAATTAAACCAGGTCTAGACTGCAAATTTCTCTCAAAACTAGTTGGCTTCCTTTTGCAAGTAGTGAAAGTAAGCACTATTTTTCATCTTTCTATACTGAAATATAGAAGCAGAGTTTACAGTAAATACATCTCATCTATTCAGCTGAAATTTAGACCAGGTTTGGTTAAAGAGTATTAAAAAGTCATGTAAAGAAGATAAAACTTTGATAACAGGGTCTGAGAATAATTCTGTGCTGTGTTATTGGTCAAGTGCAACATAATAGATTTCAGTGTGACTCCATGCTTTTTCTTTCCTCTCATTGATTTAATTTTAGTGCTATCCTTTCAATTTCATACATGTGTGAGGCAAAGGCACATAGTCTTTAAAGTGCAGATGTATTAATTATTTCTGAATTGATACAGATCTCAAAGCTCAAATATAAATTGTGCTGATCATTTAAGAGAAACTCCGTATAAATTTAGTATGTAGTTCTTAAGCATATAGAGAGAAGAACTTAAAATACCTCTGTCATTCAGAAATTTTCAACATGCATTGTATCTGTAAAACAGAAGGCTGAGCTGTGCTATTTCTATTTACTAATCTCTTTTCTAATTAACATGAATGGATGTTAAAAGTTCAATATACATTCTTGTATATGAAAATAAAATACATTTTTCAACAGAATTCATATGTCCAATGGGACTAGAGGAGTATATGTTTAAAGGGCTGAAACAACAATAAATAGTAAGAGTAACTAACACAATCTGCTTTGCCTTACTTTTGTATAAGCTATTCAAAACTTAACAGAATTATTCTGGACTGAATAAGCTTTCAGCACTACAGCATGCATAGAATACATAAACAAGGATTTCAAAGCTGTATAGAAACAAAGTAAAATGTCTGTGATCCATGAAGATAGGTTAGATACTGAAGTTGAAGTTACCAAAAATGTGACCTAACAAATATATATATATATATATATATATATATATATATATATATATATACACACAGTGTGTGTGTATATAATGAAGTCCAGCTGAATGTAGTGAGACTGATTTATTTTCTTACCATAACTACTCTATAGAATATGCTAATGGAAATCACCGCTCTGCCCTAGAGTACTGAAAGGTTTTCTTAAAAACAGGATGTTATGCTTGGGATTTTTAATTTACATTATCCAGACCCTTAGTACATTTGAAAGGGGCGAATTATTTTTTTCCACTATAAGATCCTGATGCCTTCAGAAAAAGGAAAAGACAGACAATGGGCCATAGTTTACTGTACAACAAAAAACCTAAAATGCAGACTTTTCTTAATAAGAAAAGAAAATATATTCATATTCTTTGTTTCTTATGTAACTTCAAACACTTAGTGTTCTCTCTTCTAATGCCAAATATAACACCAGTTTTAATTATTTCCTCTGACCTTTTCACTAGTATTTAGTGACATTATCATTTTGACACATTGGAGTAGGATAATTATAAATTAGTTGGGTTTTTTTACAAACAAGAACAAACTGAAACGGATTTAGCCAAAGCAAGGAAGCTGTGTTTAGAACTGTGGTGACAGAGACTGACAAGGAAGTATTTCGCCTTGAGTGAAGACCCAAATATAATAAGGCATGTTTTCACATGAAAGGAGCTAGGCAATTAGTTTTAATGGTTCTAAATTATTATACAGCCGTGAGGGAAGTGGTACAAATGCATAGGGATATGTTGTGTACTGGTGTAAGGTTGTTAGCTCTGTTGTATGTTCTCTTCCTATCTGTTTTGCAAACCAATGACTATATTCCTCTGCACGGGTGGAAGTGTATATGTGATGCATCGAGAAAAACACCGCACAATCAGCACTTCTCCCCAAAAGTTTATTTTAAAAGCTTCGGTGAACTTTAATCAGTATATCCATTTTGGTTAAACTTCCAATATGAAGGATTTTAGAGTATGGAGGACTCGGCAATTCTATCACCTTGCACAACAAGGTATTATCTACTGAAAAGTAGTAAAGTTTCGAACTTTACAGTGGTTAAACTTTTATTTAAAGCAAGTTGATATCAAAACAGTGTTGACGTTCCCTCCTATGTAACTGGGAGATAATTGCAGATAGAGATTTGAAACCACAAGTGGATTAATTTCCTACCCCTTCACTTCAGAATTTTTTTTCCTGACGTAATAAGCAAGACTCCAGGTTACTTAGTCCAGTCAGCCTACATCTGATTTGCATTTAATAGAGTTTATTTTAATTCTCTGTAGACTCCATCAAGCATAATATACTTCAATATCGATATATCCTCAATTAATTTTTTCACAAAGTACTTGCCTTACACAATTTATATACAAATGTTAAAATAAATATTTTAAAATAAAAAGACCTTATCTGATCAGTAAATTAAACCTAGCTGCAACTCAAAAACACCTGTCTGATCAACTGATAATGTTATTACTGGACCAACAGCCTGATTAATTTATCTACAGAATGTCTCATTGGAGACTGCTGTGTGGATAAATCATTTCTTTGAAAAGCTTAACAGCACACAGCAACACTAGATTGTCATAAGCAAAAGAAGCTGTGATGGCCATTAACTATTACAACATTAAGAGTTAAAAAATAGCAAAAAATTGCAGTGTTTTTCTTTGCTTAGTTCAAGACATGATGGCTTTTGTTTTTCATTTTTAAATTTCATTTTTAAAAATTTGAAATATGTGTTTAAATATTGCTGAAACTCAGTTTCTTACTACATTAAATGTCCTAATAATTGTTTTATAATTTAAAAATCTGTAATAATTTTAGTGAAAAGATCATGTCCAAAGAAACATTATTCTTCATTTCCAGATTTTCAGCTGATACTATTAGCTGTCACTTACTGACAAACCTTTAGGAAGTGACGAAACCTCAAACATACCTCAGCAATGCAAACCCTCATACCTTTAACTGTCATATGTTAAACTTTTATATGTGGGCTCTTTATAAGAAGATGGGTTGACTTAAGTCACGCTTAGGTAATTATCTTCAGCTGTGCATAATCTGCAGCAAGTCCTACTCTCTTCTTAATCCTGTGTCTATTGTCTCTGTCGTTCTCATGCTTTTTCACATTATGTAAAATACAAAAGACAAATATAATGGTTGTATTCCAACAGCTAAGCACATGGCTCAAGTGTCACCACATACCTCCATGTACTTCCATCCTACAACACACTTAATGATTCACATTTTATGTGAGTTGAGACAAATTACCTTTTGTTGTGCTACGTCTAGTCATATTAAGACTATACGACTATGAAAGCAAGTGTCACCCTACTGAAAGATATACTACTTATATTTAGTTCAGAGACCTCTGGAAGAAACCTGAAGTTTTTAAAACTCCTGGAATAATTAATCCTGCTGATCTATCATCCTGAAATGTTGAAGACCCGAATTATTTGATCCAGTATCACCTGCATCAATGTTGAATGGAAATCTTTTCTGTTCATCTTCTCCTGGGCTTCGGAATGGACAGGCGGTTTTTATCACAAGCTGCCTCATAAATAAGGAATCTCAGTTATCAAAATCTCTCAGGCATGTCACGCTATCTGCCTCATCTTGTTGAAACATCCTGTACCAATGTACGTTCAAAGAACATCAGCACCCAGTCAAAACTTCAAAACGTTGCACGGTTTTGTGATATGTCATTCTTAAAGGTAGCCAGAATCTACTGTCATGTTGCTACTTTGTTTTTCTGAGGGACAGTTTTATGGGTCTCATGATTTGGCACAATCATTTAAGAGGAAAAACCCAAAGAGGTTCATAGCAGCCTTTTTTTTTTTTTTTTTTTTTTTCAAGGATTGT
>VZSC01007875.1:226291-248299 GCA_013398225.1 Steatornis caripensis
TTTTTTTTTTTTTTTTTTTTATTCAAGGATTGTGCAGTGACTGCTTTCCCCTTTTCATGAACAGCTGAGTCCCGTAGCCTATGATCATGGCCCAGACATAACAGCCTGGGCATCACTGGTTACCTTCTTGGAGCACAGAACTAACCACCCCTGGCACGCAGAGCAATTGTATTTGCTGGGCTTGTTCAGCAGTGTGTTTCATTGTGATCATACCACAAACTTGCCTTTCTTACCTGACTGAAATGCTCCTCAATTTTAGGCAATTTTAACTAATGCCTTAGAAATTACGGAGGCTTGCAGTCGTTTGATTCCTTCAAACGCCAATCCCAAATGTAATGATAATTCAGTGGTGGAGCAGGCCACCAATCTGCATAAGCTGCATGAGTAGGAAAATTTTGCTTAGCCTTGGCAAACTTCTATTGGTATCATCTTGTTTGAAAATGCCTTTGCGTAGCCAGTTGCTGCAGCCCAGGAACACTTTGCCAGTTAAGACGTTAACCCACACATCAACAGGAAAGAGAGAGAAGAATATAGGACTCGGCTGTAATACCTATGTGAACAGGTATCGAACGAGACTGCTGTCTTCACCAATAGTATTTAGCGGTGAAGTGCAAACTGGACATGATGGAGTTAAGGTGGGAAAGCTGCACAAAACCTAAAGGCGACATAAAGCTGCATAAAGTGGCTTGACCAAAATGACGGAGACTTGAGGCAGAAACCGTTCAGCAAATTGGAAATTGTGAGTCATTAATGATGCATATTGTTCAATTTGCAAATTAAATTAATTGTGTTAAAAGTTCATGGTTGTGAGTCAAGTAATTTTTCAGAGTATGCATCATATTTAGAACCATTAAGGAATTTCTATGGATGGAAAGTGAGCTGTTATTTGATGATTATGTCTCTTTCCTAAGAACCCTAAATTAAATTTTTTAAATGTCAGGCAAATTACCCGTGTGTGCATTTCTAAGGCACAAAAACCTTTTAAGGATGTTATTTCTTCATCTGGTAAGACCTGCTATGCCTGAATATACAAAGCACATTACAGTATCTGGCCTTTTAAGCATTAAAAGCTTCTGAAGCTTCTCAGAGGATAAAGTCATTATGAGGTGTATTTTAAAATTAATCCAATAAATTAAGCAAGAGCTTATTCAATTTACATTTACTTTTTTTTCTGGTCCATAGCTATGAAAGAAAAAAAAAAAAGCATTGCTTTTGTTCCCTGTTCACTAACAACTGCATTGCAAGCGTCTAGATGACAAGTATGTAACTTATTCTCTTAACAGCTTTACTTGTTTCCATGCATTAATTTGTTGGTTTGGTTTTATTATTATTTTTTTATAGCTATTTATTTTTCACAGATGAGTACAAAGGGAATATATTCTTTGAACTTTTTAATGTTTTAGTGCTTTACTCGCGTATTTACGTTTTCTGCATGCAGGAAATATAATGCATGATAGAAGGTCTTGAGAGAAATGCATATTGGTGTGTTCTTGTTCTGTATTACATTTCACTCTATAGTCTTGGCTGTATCAACCCCTTTTAGGTGATGTGATGGTTTCAGTTTAGAAGACAGATTTTCATCTGGAAGCTGGGGTAAGCTTTCTCTCAAAGTTCATAATTTTATTTCTGCTTTGACAATGAAATTAGTTGCCGAGGAGTTTGTGAAATTGCTCTTGCTGTAAGTATTCACAACAAAACCCAGCATTAAAGTGGGGAAGTTTGCAGAGAATGAAATCAGTTATGTGATTAAATGGTAGACACTCAGGGAGATGCAGGCAGATTTCTCACAAAGGTGTAGCCCATAGTTCACCTCGACTGGTGTTTCTTTATAATCCCCAATCACAGTCCCTATGGAAATATTCTGGTACAGAAAGAGGGTGCTGCCTTTTCTGATTTGAAATCTGATTCTATTCTACCTTAACTACCAGCATGCTGATGGTTCCTCACTCTTCCCTGGCCCTATGAACAGGAGACAGTGTGTAGGTTTTTATAAGTAGCAGGAGTAAAATCAACTTTCCATTACAACAACAACAAAAGATACTACAATCATCCCAGTGGGAAGAGTCTTAAAGCAACTGCCAGAGGAGCAGGGTGCAACAGGAAAGACCTTTTTGATGGCTTTTAAACGGTCAGGATGAATTGCCTTTGAAACCCATTAAAACATTTTCAAATGTAGACACTTCCATGAAGTTAGTCAAGTTTCCTGAGCGTCCAGGAAACTGTCTGCCAATGGTATCCAATATTCATGGGCCTATGGACAATGATATTTAGCAAAAACTGCCCTGCAAGAAACACTACACTTTAATGCTGCTCAGTGGCTTATTTTTTTAAATAAGGAACTCTTTGACTGTCCTGTTACTGAGCAGCATTGGCCCACAAGCCACAAGATGACAACATCTGATTCTTCGCTGCAAACCTGGCATTTCTGTCTGTGTGCTAAGGGACTGTTATTCCGAAGCAGAGGTTTCTGTTTTGCAGGAGTGACTTGCAGAAAACAGTTGGGTGGAAGACTATAAATATTCATTCTGAAAATGCCTGAATATGTCTGTCTCACCAGCCTGTTTCAAAATTAAACAAAATTGTTTTGAAGAACAGAGTCCAGGATAGTGGATAATGAAAGCTGCCTGTCCCTTTACTCCAAAACAGAGCTGAGCAGTAACTGTTGTCATGACTTGGAAATTTAAAACTAAGGTTCTTCACCTTAAACACATCCTTTATGTCAAAAAACACACTAGCATGTGCTAAAACATGGAGGTATTAGCTGTCACTGCATGAATAGGGTGCTATTTTTGATTCAGTCTAGCAAGAGAAAAAGACAGATACTGAGTTAATAATCAGTTCTAGGATTAAACACACCTCTCAGCTTCATGCTGGATGGCACATTCATGTTTTATGAATTCCTACTGTCTAGCTCTGAAGAAGTGTGGATTTTTTGTTTTCACCCATGTCTGTTGTGAGTAACTTAAGGGGAAGACAAAAACATTTCTTTTTCTTAACTTACTTCAAGAAATGATTGATTCATTCAAAAAGCAATAACTATAGGCACATTGTAACTGTAACTACTTCAAAAATTGAAATAACAATTAAAATGTTTAGCTTGGTATGTGTATTCTGGGTGGGTTTTCTTTTAATGCATCCACAGATATACCCTTACAAGTATGTTTACAGACGATAATTCTTTCCACAGAAATTAGTATTATATTAGTATTGGTTAGTAGCAAATGGAATACTATATGCAAGCAGTATGTAGATTGCTGCCAAACAGATAACTCATCTCTCCTCTACAGGATAATCATGAAAAGACACAGAAAAATTTCTATAGAGTAGTGCTGACTGTTGGTGTTCCCAAGCTTTGTTGGTGTCATTTGGGCAGAAGTTAAATAGAGGAGGGTCTGGGTATGTGGCAGCTCACTGGAGTTCCCTACTCTGCAACATGTTACTTGGATGACAGATCGTGGACCATCTTCGGTCTCATCTGTACAGCACAGTGGGAGCAGTCTTGAGGCCAGCTGTGTAGTAATGCACGTCTCTTATTAATATTATCTGGGGGAATGCAGATACTACGAAGGTACATGACAGTATTTTTCCCGTTTCTCTACACATGCGCACCCAGTGCGTTGTTTTCCCAGGATCAGGATGAAACTTTCAGAAATCAGCAATTGGGAACCCAATTTTAAAAACTGAGCATGCCTGTGCAAAGAAAAGCATCAGAGTAGTTCAGTGATCAGTAGTTTAAATAAAAGTGCTTAGTGGCATTTGAGATGCCTTCAAGTACTCTGTTCGATCTCCAGCTGCCTCTCCAGAAAGACAGAGGCATCACTTCAGCTCACACCAGTCAGTTGCACTTGGAAACCTGATTCCCTAAGTCATCTTTTATGATCTTACCAGTCATTAAGTGAGTAAGTGAATTTAACTCTAAGATTTCTCTTTTAACTTTAGAAAGCCAGTTGCCGAGAAAAGTCCTTTAAAATGTCAGTGTCATATTTGTCAGCTCCACTTAGATGGACATAGGGTAACCTTATTGGAATTAAACACCTGTTTAGGCAGCTGAGTTGCATGACAGCTTTATAAAGCTTAGTAGTGGGATCCAGCTTGCTGTTTTGAATGCCTGAATATAGAAACCTACATGTGGGAGCATTAGGTGGGTTGGGTGATTACTACATACACTGTATCCTAGTAGTACACTCAGAGGGGATTAAAGAGCTATTCAGTTCACCCTGAAGTGGAGTCCTACATTTGTTTATTCAGTCAGACAAATTGCTGTCTATGTGTCACTGGGTAAATCAACCAGATGCTTGATAACATTGCCAAAGCATCAGCTTCTGCTGTCGTGTAAGATTCCCTAGGATTCCTGAGGTGTTTTGTCAGGCTGGTAGATGTGATACCAGAAGTTGTTAACGAAAACAACTTCAGTGCCTTCAGAAATAAGACTCTGTTAGAGTCCTGGCAAAGAAAAAAATTGAGTTTACATTTCTTCATTATGCCTTAATCTGTATGGGTGGATACGTGGAAATAGTGGTTCTCATAATTGGAGGGACCAGAGCTTAGCTACAATGACTTCAGCTAAAAATGTATTTTATACCAAGTAAACCTACAAAACCATGGTATTTTCTTTTTTTGTCTCAGGAAAAGTGAAACTCAATGGAACTGAAAGATACTAAAGTACAAACTAATATTTAGATGTTTTTAGGACTACGCTGAGAGTGCCAGTAGCACCTGGATACGATGCAAAGGACTACATGTAAAAGTGCATGGACACAAAAGCAAGTCTGCTAATGATACTGATGTCCTTGGTACAGGCTTAGGCCAGCCTCCTTCGAATTCTCCTGGTGGGCAAATTATTCTCTAGATTCAAGACAGTGCCTTCAACTCTAACTGAGGGTGTAAGTACCAGGCACTGTTGTTTACAGAATACTAATTTAGGGGTAGATTTCTCAAAGGTATCTAAATTCAACTCTTCTGTGGCTCTGTAAATAGCATAGACTTCAAAGCTGTCATTTCTACAGCACTGTTTGATTCCCTCTCACCCATACTGACTTTATCACTATCTGAAACACTGATATAACATCATGTTCTTGGTTAAATTTATTGCTGCAACCACAGCTAACTGCATTTCTACCTGGCTGCATTAAGTAGACTTCTCATTGAGTTAAACAGGTTAAGGCTTTGTGTAGAAGCATCTCTGCTTTGCATTAATTAGATTTTCCTCTACCTGACATTGTAGACTGACTGTGCTTATATGTCACTAACAAATCTATACACTACTCTGCCTTATATTGCTCTTAAATCTGTGTCTAAATTCTTGCCTGCAGTTCAGTGGTGTTTTTCTGAAATAACCAAAATTGTGAAGAGGTCCTTTCTTCCTGGGGAGAGGTGAAATTATAGGAAACTCTAGGAAAGAACTATTGGAATATAACAACATGTAAATCCATTACTGAAGGAGCAGCTGAGGAGTTAGGCCTGGAAAACAGAGCACTTCCAGGTCAAGGAGCTGAAAGTGAATGATAAGACAGTCAATGACCAAAGGAAAAACTTGCATTTCTGGTGGTGCATCTGCCAACTAACCTTATAATAAAGAATTTGACAAGATTCTGTCAAGATTCTGATGCAAACTGCATTTCACTGAAGAAAATGCCAAAGGCAGTGAAGATGTTAGCTTCTCATTCTGAGGAGGATGTATCTCTTGTTACAGTCTCTTTGAAGCACAAGAAAGCAGGAGACAGCTGGAGACACCAACTTGAGAACATCAGTTTGCTACCCACCCTGGAAGTCTCATGGAAGGCACTTAAAAAAGAAAAGATTTCTCATATCACTATTAAATAGAACTTATTTGAAGTACTCTTTAAATTTAGAAGCATATGTAACATTAGTTCTGTTGTAGTGACTTCAGCCTTTGGGGCTAATTCAAACAGAGTAGTTGCTTCCCTGGGTAATCTGTCCAAAGTTTTTATCCCATTCTTCCTCATATGCTCAAAACAAATATGCTGGGTGTCTTAGCTGCAAAAAATGTTACTACTTTGAGAATAAACAGTTTAGTGGCCCTTCATGAGTCCTTCTTCCTGCTAATCCACTATGCTAATCCATAATGTAGTACATTTACCAAGTACTAGAAAAGCTAGACAGCATCCAAATAAATTTGCCTTGTCATTTGATCAGTGTTTGGCTTGAGGTAACAGGTTTTATAGAATTTCTTTTTGAGATGCTGTTCAAAGCATCATATCACAGCACTGTGTGAGATGTAATCCCCAGTATTTTATCTTTGTGCGTAATAATGTGCATTCCAGACTACTGCATCGTATCACTGCGTGGGGTATGTTTTATAGCATTTTATCATGTCGTTCAGCATATGTACTTTAAAGCCATTTTTGTAGATGTTTCATCCAGTACAAAGCTTAGCTTTTTAGCAGCAAGTAAACTCTTCAGGGGAAATATTTCAGAGTGTAAGCTTGAAAACATTTGAAAGTACAGAAATACAGTAGAGCAGAAATGAGGAAAGAATCTGAGAACGCTGCTAACCCCTCTGCTTCTGACAATATGTATTTGCCAGGTTTGTCTACAGGAAATATGAAGTAAAATAAAAACTACAGCAGTTCTTTGCAGTGGGTATTCCATTACAAAGCACAACTGTCTTGGCTGTTTTTCCAGCATAGACAAGCTGTATCTTGGGAGCATCCCATAAGGGACTGTGTTGGTTACTAGCAGTCCAGGTAACTTCAAGTGCTCTCTCCAGTTTCCTAAAAATAATAATTAAAAAAGGTGGTTTTTTTGATCCCACTGATAAGGAATTTGCTCTGCCATCATGAGAAAGGTTTACAAAGTTTTACTTTTCTTCTGCAAGTCCCAAATGCCATAGACGCAGAAGGCCAGTTTAGCTCACAGTATGTAAAGCATCTTCTCAGCTCCCTTCTGCCCAATTCCCGGTGAAAAAAAGCTATAGAAGTGGCATTTCAAAACCTATGGAGAAAAATGTTCACATTTTTATTCTCTGATTTTCTTGATAATCAGTACCATCTTTCACCTCTGAAGCACATCTCTAGGCAACATCTAGCAGCAGAGATGCTGAGTACTCAGTCGAGGGGAAGGCGCAGTTTGTTTTCTGGAAACCTATCCATAGGTGTCTACTCTTCAACCCTGAACGCAACCCAGGCCAGCAACATAAGCAGATAAGCAAACTTAGAAAACATGCTCAGGTTCAAGTATAAGGAGAAACCTTCTACTGCAGTGTTTCAACAACTTACCAAGGGATAAACTGTGCTGAAAGCCTAGGGCTGCACAGATGAAAATACGAGTGGTTTTGAAAATTTTTTGAACTGTTTGCTTAGCTGCGCTATGCATTAAAATTTAATGGTAAGGTATATAAGATAAAGACAGAAACAGTGATAGAGAGTATATCTTCACTTAAAATAAATAGAATAGTGGTTATGCAGAAATGTTCATTTATGTTTTTATGAATGTTTCTGATAAAGCGTCTTAGTCACATTTCCAAACATAAAAGTTGAGTTTGATAATTTAAAAAAAAATCAAAAATAATTATGAAATATTTCATGAAATACTTAGGAAATATATTCTTAAATTTTGATGGAATATTACATAAAAATTAAAGAAAGTATGCCAACCATAAGTTTAATAAAATATAAGATTAAGATCACAAAAATGGTCCCCATGAAATTATCTTGAAATACATCATGATCTATTTCACTGTATTGAATAGAATATTAATGAAATTTAATTCCTCAAATATCATAATATTCATGAAGTTTCATAGAAATATTATCAAAATATCAAACAAAGCATAAAGAAGTAATCAGAACCACAGAAAAAAGAGATGAAAGTCACTTTTCCATACATAAAAAAATGTCCTTTAAGAGTACATTTCTTAAACTCGTATATAAATAGTATATTCGGATTTTCAAAGAGCTTTTGAAACCACTTCTCTTCAAAGGAAACTAAGTTGTCATAGGATAAAAAGAAAAATCCTCCCATAGATTAACTACTGATTAATGAATAGGAAGAAAAAGTAGGAAATAATTACAGTTTTCACAATGAAGGGAAGTTGCCAACATAATCCCAAAGGATCTATGCTAAAGAGTGTGCCTTTCAATGTCTTTACAAGTAATCTAGAAAAGGATACGGATAGTGAGCTACCAAATGTTACTGATTATTCTAACTTGGCCAAAGGAGTAAAAGGGAAATTTGTCTGTAAGCGTGGCAGAAGGAGGTCATGGTTTTGAGTGACTGGAAGATTAAAAAAAAGAAACTAGATGTTATAAATCAAAGGCATTGTAGGAAAAAACCAGCCCAAAGTATGCAAATCAGAGTTTTATTAATGCTCAAAACAGATATCTTATTTGAGATAACTCTGAGAAAATATTACTTAACGTGCTGGAGGGCAAAACAATGCCAGGTTATTGGGAAAGAAATAGAAAATAAAAGATGTCATTAAGCCACTACGTAGCTTCTTAGGGGCAGTCACATCTTGAACACTACTTCGCCTTACATCAAAGAACATGAAGTAAAACTGGAAAAGGTAAAGAAAAGAAAGATGCAAATAGCAAAATGCATACAAGCATACAGGAGTGTCTGTGTGAGAGATCAGCATGACTAGGAGTTTACACTTTGAAATAGACCAACAGCAAGTGCTATGGAGAGGGATCCTACAATGCAGGATTTCCATGTTGGTCCATTAACTAAATTACGTCCATCAGGTAAGGATTTAAACTTAGCTGAAAATAGGGACAAACTCCTTCACAAATTGATACTTAGGAATTTCCCTGCTCCTCTGTATCAGTGACCCTCATCATTGATTCTGATGATTATGCTGATTTTTATGGTTTTTAAATCCCTACATCATTCACATGGTCACATTTATTGTTGTTTTATTTTTACCTGGAGAAAAAACAGATTTTAAGTATTGCAACAAAAGCTATAGAACCGACATCTGGTCTTTATGGAGTGAGTTTACAGAGCTGTAACTTCTGCAATATCTCTCCTACACAACATTCACACAATGTTACAATAAATGGATCACCTTGTGAAAAATCTCTGCACACCACTGTTTAGAATTCTTTGAACCCAGAGAAGGCAAAAGAAAGGGTAATTGCTTAGCTGATGCCAAATGAGGCTCAAGGCTGCAATTATTTAAACGGCGATGCTTGCTAGCCATGCCTCCAGCTACTGAACAGAGCTGCTTTCCTGCCTTATATCAAGTAAACTTGCAAAGGACTGAATATATTAAGGGACAAAAAAGTGTCTTTTTCATTCTAAAGTTGTAATTATGTAACTGGTGAAAGAGTGAGTTTGTTTCGAAATACTGCATACTCGGTAGAATGTTTATTGATTGTAGAAGTAAACCTGAAAGCAATGTTTCAATCTTTCAGATTACTCTCCTATGAATTGCTTTTTTTGGTAGATTTTCCTCTGTGGTGAAACTATCCTTTAATCATCTTTGTGGAAGTATGCTGGACTCACTCCAGCACATCCGTGTCTCTCTTGTACTGGGAAGCCCAGCACTGGACGCAGCAATCCAGGTGTATCTCACTAGTGCTTAGTAGATCACCTCCCATCACCTGATGACAAACCTCTGTCTAAAGTGAAGTTATTAATTTTTAGAAAGGTTTTGTATTTTTTATCAGGATTCTTATGAATGTAGAGTTTATAAATGGTTCTGGATTGTTATCTAGATGCACACCAGCAACAAGAAGTGCTGTTTTCTTTAAAAGAAAGCTTCTTGTCAAACGTCTGTGCTACCAAGAAACAGGTTAGTACCTGTTACCACAGGCAGTCTTTATTGTTAACTACTGTTGGGGAAGTTATGGAAACCCCCAAATTTGAGCATTTTGTCCTGTGGGACCATTAGCATACATCGAAAATATACCAGGCAATAAAAGGGACCTGTTCCCACTGCGGACATACGTGGGCCAACATGTCATGGTGAAGCTATCCTCCGCTGGCATTGTACCCATGACCCTGGCAAAAGCCAGAGGCTTATATGCCTGGGAAGCACTGGACAGGAGTGATAATCCTCATCGTATTACTGCTTGCTGGATAATCCCTGATACATTACCCTGAAGCCTGGTTTCAAAACTGAGGCCAGCTCTGAGTTTTCTTCCAGGACAATGGAAAAGCAGACCACCTTAGTGTTCCTGCTGGCAATGGTGTCAGCCAGGACCTGGATGACAACGTGGTGGCCAAAATGGTAGTAGGATTTGCCCGAATGATGAACTATTTTTCCTGTCCGCTGATGATGTCATGGAGTGGGGATGGGAACTGCACTATACTATGCTCTAAAGTTCCGTGGGGAATGTCAAATATAGTGCTCAGTGGAACACTGATGCTGTGTTGGATTTGATGTTACTAAAGGAGAAAGGTATACGTGGACTCTTAAGCCTGTCAATAGACGAGTGCTGCATCCACATCCCAGACATGTCAATATTACTGGGACTAATTTGTTGGGGGAAGTTTTTGACGTGGTTGCATTTTTCTGTCAGGATGGCTGACCCATCTCCTCCAATCTTTAGTGATGATTATAGTTATGATTATTGTAATTTGTATTGTAATAAGCTGTATTAGGCTCACAGAAGTGAAATCTGTGTTAATAATGGCAGAGTATACCCCTTTAAAACCTGTTCGTGTATTGGATATTAGAATAACTGAGGAGTGGTGATCCACAGTGAGCACTAAAACTCACCGAGACTGTGCTCCCTTTAAACTTTGGAGGCAGGAGGTGACTGTACCACCACTGCAAGGAAACCAGCTGAGTCGTGACTGTGATCACGGGATGGCCTAACAAAGACCTGGCTTTCAAAAAGACCTGACAAAGACTGGGGCTTGCCGACTGTTGAAACCTGATTATCTTGCTTTTTCATGTGCTTACAGTGGCTGTTGCCAGGCTCACAGTCCCTGGAGGATGGGGCCACCAGTCAATCAGGATTGACCACAGATCAGACTTGACTAGGGTATAAATGGAACCCCACCGGAGAGCTGATTTGAATTGGTCTTCCTCGGAGCAGTGGGTCTGCAGTCAAGGACTCTCCGCTTAGGTTGAGACACCAACCAAGGTAGCTTCCCCGGGATTGAGAGCCCTCATCTTACAGGTGAGTGATTGCACATTTTCGGTCATCATTCTCAAGGATTGTTCTTAGAAACTTAGGAATTCTTAAATCAGCTGTGTAGTATTATAAGTATCTGGTATCCAAAGTTGTTCTTTACTACTGTTTTTTTGAGTGCTAAGTAATTTTGTTTAGAATAAATCTCATTTTGAATGCCCACCTTGTTGATTTTTTGTGTTCCTCTGTGACACTGATACCACCTAGGCTTCTCATTGTGCAAGGTGTAGCCCAAATGCAAGCCAAAAGAGCATTCTGTGGTCCCAGATACCATAGATCATGTTCATTTGCAATTTATTTGAAGGTTTCACTATTTTCCAGAGGCAGTTAAAATCTGTATTTGTTAGGAGATTTCTTGTAATACTTGTGGAATATGTAAAATCTTAATGTATGCAAAATAACTTTGATGATAAAGTCCATAAATTCTCTTTACTGTGATGTCTTTAATAATTACAGTCCGTGACTCAGTGGCTATTTTGAGACACAGGGCAGGTACTTCCAACTCTTCATAAAATTTAAGCTAAAGAAGGTAAAAATGTACTCTGTGATCGTCTAGACTGATCTTTCTATGTTGGCCAAATAATTTCTTCTATTGAAAGTATGCTGTACTGATTCCAAAGAGTAGAAGTTACATGAGAACATCTGTAGAAAGATACTCTATCATAAAAAATATCAATGGTTGGCCAGACACAAAGATAGAAAAGTCAGCCTTCTGCTTCATAGCCAGACAAGTGTTTTTTGCAACCCAGTGACTACCAGCAATTGTGCTTTACAAGGCAGTCTCTCTCCTAACTTCCCGTCTATTTGCAGAGCAGGAACTGGAGCCATAATATGATCCCACCATTAAAAGTCTCTCCCCTCCCAGCTCCCAGCCCCAAGACTCCCAGACAATATGTTATCAAAATCATCCCATAATAATTTGCGGACTCCATACTGTCACGCTCCAAAACTGACCACTGCCTATAATCGACTAGCAGATGAGACCACATATATGTGTGGAAATACATTCAATATATGAGGTTAAAAATTCAGTAAGGAAGTAGCTATCTAAGAAATTCATGCATATAGCTATCTAAGCAATTAAAGCTGCAAGAAGCATCCACAGAACAGTTTGGGTTTGCTTGAAAAGTTGTAAGAGTGGAGAGGCAGGAAAGGGACTCCAACATCTGCAATCACTCTGGCACAGGCTAGTTATCAGGAGGAGAAAATTTTTGTATGACAGAGGAATCTTTTGAATTACTGTCATATTGTTTGACCAAATTCTGTGCTCTTTTGTTAAGTACATGCTCTGCTTTCATAGTGAGTCTTCAAGCTGAATACATAATATGAGATTTCTTAAATTTTAAGAGTCATAGGGTAGTGCAGCAGGAGATATGGGGCAGTTTGCAGGGAGGCATTTCTTCTTTTTTGTACAACTTGAGGTTTTAGTCTCTGGGATTTTTTTTTTTTAATGCATGAAATGTAAATAGCAGTAAAAATGTTAAGGAAGCCTAAAGAGAAAAGTGTTTTTGTGTTACAGTCGTTCCACTGAACACCTGTGAACTGTTGAGTTTAATTGGGTTACAGCTGGTGTTGACTCTATGCTTGGAGAGAGAGAGAAATGTGTGTGAGGATATGTTTAATGACTTATTTGCCATGTATTTACTGTGCAATTCCTTGATTGTTTCTAGCCATGCCCTCTGTTCCCAGCTTCCACTTTCACAGCAGCAGATTAGAGCAGCCTGGACAGCAGAGTAACAGTAATTTAGCTTGCATAAACATTCCCCAGTCTTTGCAAAATAACGAGTTTACTATAATAATGACACTCATTTGTAGCTCGGAAGCTAAAGTGAGTTGGGGAACAATCCTGCAGATGCCTCTAGTGGAACAAGAACAGGAGTTGAATTGTCATGTGAACTTTCTTTAGCCTGAGGACACTTCAGATTTTAGCCTTCAATAATAGTAATTAAGGTAAAGCGTAACGTGTTTCAGATATTCCTGTGGAACTGGACAGCATGTATATGGTTCAGGTCATGCAATTAGCATGCAACCGGGAATGAGCCTAACTTCAAGGCCTGCCTTGTACTGCCCACTTTCAGAGCCGTATGTTGCGTACAGTCCTATCACACTTACTATCTTCAAACTCTTTACTCAGCTAGTAATTTCCCGGTATGTGGAAATGTTTTTTACATGTTTATGTATGTGCAGCTCTCTAGATCTGTAACAGATGATGGTCCAGAGGAAGTGCAGTCCAAACCCAGATGAATTTATTAATATAGTTCTGAAACTGGTGTGTTCTATACCTATTCATAGTTTACTTAAATTTGCAACTATTTCTATATAATTAGCACTAGAATAATTGCAAAAATCAGTGCTACACAAGAACATCAGCTTAGGTAACCATCATGGACTTTCCTGATCTTAATGGAATACTAACAAAATATCTGCCAGAGACATTCAGTGCATTAGCTATATCAAAAAGTCAAAGCAATTGATACAGAAAATCATTAAGAAAGGACCATCCTGAGAAGATACTGAGAGGATACACCTTATTGTAACAATACATCATAGCTTTCAAAAGCCAAACCCATCATGTACATCGGCCAAAAATCTGAGTAATAATATGATGAAATAAGAGCTATTGGATTGCAGCAGAGATGTACAAAATACCTCACCATTTAACTGCTTTTATTCATAACCGTGAGAGATTTCATAATGAGCTCCTTTGCTAATTATACTATGACACAGAGAAAAGGGTTTTCTGAAATAGGCAGACCCCATGAGACATTTGGGAAGAAAGCTGATATGCAGTCTGGTGTAGGTTCAGTTTCTAAAATAATTTGAGGCCTGAGCCATTGTATGCAGAACAGACTAGAGCAGAGTATCTTTCAAGTACAAGGACATTGTCACAATCTGCCAGTTTTAAAATCAAAACTAGAAACAACCTTCCTGGTAACTAGATGAACATCTAATATAAATGGAATTTCAATACATGCAGGAGATAATACTTATTCCTATTTCTGTTCAGAAATAGATGAAATCCTCACTTTGTCTTTGATTATTCCTTCTGATTTGCTGCATTATTTCCACTTTCTGTCTCTAAAATTTTAACCACCATTCCATTCAGTCTACACTATGTACTGAGAGGAAATAGATCAGATTCTGATTAAATTCTTGAGCTTAATCATCGTGAGTTAAAATTATCCATTTGTAGATTTATGTACCGTCTTAATCAGAAACTTGACACATCCAGCAGACAGATATTGAATAATATCAATAGAGAGGCAGTTGGCTGTGTCTTAAGCCATGTATGTTTCTGAAAGCTCACTTATCCAAATAAAAACCTAGCACCTTGGAAGACGGCGTGCCTATTTTACGAGTCTCTTTGGATAGCCTTGAGAACATTTGCATTCAGTTGCAGAATACATGCAGCAATGAAGCCATATGTGTTGAAACACTGACATGTCTTCTCATTGCAAACAAAATCTGTGCCTTTATGCTGACGCTTAGCAATCTCTGATGACTTGCCCTTCACTACAGCATTATAGGATGATTCAGGTTCGAAGGAACCTCAGGAAGTTGTTAGTCCAACTTCTTGCTCCAGTCTGAGCCTTTCCTGTTTCATCTTACGTCAGTTGTCTCACATCCTCCCACTGTATCTTCTCAATAAACTATCCTCTGGTACTGGAAGGCTGATATTAGAAGGCTAAAGCCTCCCATGGGAACAACCGCCTCATCCAGATCGCCGCCCGCAAGAAACGCAACTAAATCCTCGACCAGACGAACATCTATGGCTTGGCACAGCGCCGAAATATGCGGCCCTTCAAGGGTTTCCAATGCAAAGCCATTGTCATATGCCCGACCGACTGCAACCTCCGCGAGCGCACCGTCAAATGAACCAACGAGGAGGGCAAGGACGTGCCGGATCATGCCGTGCTGGAGATGAAAGCCAATTTTGTGGTCTAGAGCCTTTCTTAAGTTGTTTAAAGACGACCTACCAATTCTGAGCCAAACTGTCATCTGTCCCAAAGACGAACTCCATATAGGCACCATTCATATCTTCCTTGCCTGTCTTGAAGAGCTCGTATTCAGTCATCGAAACATTTGTGCAAGACATTGTAATGCATCTCAGTCATTTAACAATACCATAGATATTGTACAATATCAGAGACCAGAGATGGAACTCTAGATCCTCTGGCTTGCTTCTGAGGCCGTGTGTCTTGGTGTTCATACACTTGTGGAGGATCGTCTTATGCCCTACTTTGCAGTTCCTGAGATATCTCTTGTTCCATTCCTCCTGGATCCTTTGATTTCCACCTCAGCCTCTGCTACCTCACTTAAGTACGGTCATCATCTGCCTGGCCCATTGTTCCTAGTTTAAATGTTCCTTCACTAGGCTGGGAGGCCAGTTGGCAAAGAACCTCTTGTTCCACTTTGTTGGGTGTATCCTCTCTCATCAACCACACTCAATCCTCAAAGAGGGTGCTGTACAGCAGATCACCTCTGTTCCAACACAGCCACAGCTTCTTCTAAGATGTATCTTCTGCAGTGCAATTGCACTTCCATGAAAAATAGTGGATGAGCCTGAGCTTTGAAATCTAGTCCTGCAAGGGTAAAGGAAAGATAATTAAATTAGTCTCTCTCAGAACTCGATAATTAAGGTTTTCATCCATACTTTTCATACAGTCATATAATCATAGAATCTGAATGGTTTGGGTTGGAAGGGACCTTAAAGACCATCCAGTTCCAGCCCTCCTGCCATGGGCACGGACATCTCCCACTAGACCAGGTTGCTTAAGGCCCCATCCAACCTGGCCTTCAACACTTCCAGGGAGAGGGCATCCACAGCTTCTCTGGGCAACCTGTGCCAATGTCTCACCACTCTAATCGTGAAGAATTTCTTCCTAATATCTAATCTACTATCTTTCAGTTTAAAAATGTTACCCCTCATCCTATCCCTACAGTCCCTAATGAAGTCTCTCCTCATTTTTCCTGTAGGTTCCCTTTAAGAAGTGGAAGGCTGCTATAAGGTTCCCCAGAGCCTTCTCTTCTCCAGGCCGAACAATCGCAACTCTCTCAGCCTGTCTTCATAGGAGAGGAGTCTCCAGTCCCCTGATTATCTTCATGGCCTTCCTCTGGACTGGCCCCAATAGGTACATGTCCTTCCTACATTGGGGCCCCCAGAGCTGAATGCAGAACTCCAGGTGGGGCCTCACCATAGTGGAGTAGAGGGGGCAAATCACTTCCATTAACCTGCTGGTCATGCTTCTGGTGCAGCATGGGATATGATTGGCTTTCTGGGCTGTGAGCGCACATTGCCAGCTCATATTCTGTTTTTCACCCACCAGTACCCCCAAGTCCTTCTCCGCAGGGCTGCTCTCAATCCAGTCATCACCCAACTTGTATCCATATTTGGGATTGCACTGGCCCAGATGCAGGACCTTGCTTTTGGCCTTGTTGGACTTCATGAAGTTTGCATGGGCCACCTCTCAAGCCTTTCAAGGTCCCTCTGGATGGCATTCTATCCCTCTAGAGCATTAACCTCAGTACTTAGCTTGGTGTCATCCACAAAGTTGCTGAGAGTGCACTCCATCCCGCCATCCATGTCTCTGACAAAGATGTTAAATAATATTTGTCCCAATATTGACCCCTGAAGGACACCACGTATCACTAGTCTCCACCTGGACATCAAGCTGTTGACCGCAGTTCTTTGAATGTCACCATCCAGCCAATTCCTTATTCACTGAGTAGTCCACGCATCAAATCCATGTCTCTCCATTTTAGACACCAGGATATTGTACGGGACAGTATCAAATGCTTTGCAGAAGTCCAGGTAGATGACATGAGTTGCTCTTCCCTTATTCAACAGTGTTGCCACCAAGTTTGTCAGGTACTATTTGACCTTATGGAAGCCATGTTGACTGTCACCAATCACCTCTCTATTTTTCATGTGCCTTAGCATAGTTCTCGGGAGCATCTGCTACATGATCTTGACAGTCACAGAGGTGAGACTGACCGGCTTGTAGTTCCCAGGTCTTCCTTTTTTTTTGCTTTTTAAAAAAAGAGGGTTATGTTTCCCCTTTTCCAGTCACCAGGAACTTCACCGGACTGCCACAGCTTTTCAAATAGGATGGATAATGGCTTAGCAACTTCATCTGCCAGTTCCTTCAGGACCCGCAGACGCATCTCATCAGGTCCCATAGGCTTGCGCATATTCAGGTTCCTTAGATGGTCACATTACCAGTGAGTCATTAGAACATACATCCTTTTTGAAGGGTGAAGAAAAAGCAAGGAGAGACAAAATAGTAAGGAGCTATTTTGACATCTTAAAACTGCAATCTGTCTCATTGAACGCACCCTGTACCTTTGTACATGATGACTGTTTAGCTGAGATGTATCCTTTCTCCACATAGCAAGACATTTCATAAACAAGTAAAAATCATATTCAAATGATTGAACAGAATGACAAAGTTCCTATTTATTTTGTCAGGAAAAGAAAAAAAGTAGTTTCACATTTGGAGATGTATATTAATAGTAGAGACATCTTAGAGAAATAAATTAGACTACACTGCAGACAACTAATTTAAGCCAGGTGAATATGACCCTTGTCAGACCATTTCATGCGTTTTTAATAAAGGGTAGCATTTTCATTTACATGCACAGCTCTAGTTTTAAGTGAACTCGTGATGAAAGCATCTTGATGTGCTCTTATCTTCTTATGAGATGCAGGACACATTCATGACATTTCTTAATGCTCCAAGGAATTGAATTGAAGTTTATCCCAGTGGAAAGGGATTTAGGTATTACTGAAGTAGATTAGTGCAAAGCAGGGACTATTTGAAGAAAAAACCACATCATTTACAAAGAAAATAACAGACAGTGACATTAATTGCTAGTCTCTATTCTGCCTTTTAAAAGTTGAATGAGGCAGCTTGACATGATTTTGTAATGATGCTTATGGGGCTTTTTGGTGATGCTTTTATTTCTAATATACTCAGTATCTCATTGGCCTCATTTGATTTGAACCTTTGCAATATGCAACATGATATCCAAGATCAGATAAGTAGAACCACCAAAATAACTTCTTATCAGCTACTAATACCTAACAGTTCAAAAGAATATAAAACCGAATGTTAACAGTGATGTAGTAGTTAGACCAATGATATCACAGACAAAAGCAAAATAGTTCCTACCTCCTGTGCTGGAGCATAAGAAATAATTTGCTGTTGTAACTACAATAAAAAAAGATTACTAGTATGCTGATGATGTGTGGATGTAACCATCAGATATCATGATGAGCATCCTTTGGTTATTTATCTGTCCTCTATATCTTTCTGGTCTTCCATTTCTTTTCTCTTGTCCTTGACTTTGAATACAAGGTCTCTAGAGACATGGAATATATAGGAAAGGATTGTATTTAATAACCCAGGGAATTTTTCTCAGTCTCATGTTCCTTCTTTAATGGTGCATGTGCAATTTTGAGCTTTTATTTTCATGGGGCTTTTCCCTTGTAGCTTACTGATTTAAGAGTTCTGAGAAATAGAAAGTTTTGCTATTAACATGTCCATAATAATATTTTTCCTCTGCCAAGTGATCTACAGTATGAAAAAGCTAAACACCAAGGAGGAGAGGGCACCTGCAGAGTAACTAACTTAAAAATTCTGATTTTAGTAGGATTATAATGATTTACTAAAGTCTCTGAGCCCATGGTTTCTTTTAGGACTTGACCAAAATCCTGTTGAGGTCAACTATAGCCAGCATAAAAACTGAACTTGAAATAAGAACATTTACTTTAAAATAGTAAGAGCTTCCACTGAAGGGAATAGAGCTCACATCACCCTAACGCACAAATTGCCCCACTCTTCATCAGAAGCCATTAGAAAGATTTCAATGAAAAACTTGCATTTAAAATACCATGAAGTTCTTAAAGGAAAAAAAAACAACATAGATGACAAACATGTAAGAAGAGTGTACTTAAAATAAAAAACCTGGAAGATATTTTATATAGGATGTAATTAAGTTATTTAGATGATAAAATTTTGAGTTCTGACACTGACAGTGTTCCACATCAAGCTATTTTTGTATTAAAATATGGCAACACAAATCTTGTTTATCAGGAAGAGTTTTTAAGTAATGATATGAGGAGGTGTTTGCTACACATTTTATTTCATGTCTAAAATGCTTTTGAACATATGTTTTTTAAATGTAATGGGTTGTGGGGTGTTGAAGAAAAACAATTACTCTGGAATTCAATTTGTAATATATTTATATTTGTTCACATTTTTCCTAATTTTGTATTATCCCTGTTGAAGTTAGTCTTTCACAATTGGAGAGCTTAACACTGCAGGAACATAGAGCTTAAAATTACCCCATAGCCTATTAATAACCTAGTATTAATAACCTAGAGACCTATCCATTTGCTGGTGCTCTTTCTCCCCAAAACATATATTAGAAGATGTGAACTCCACAGGGGAAGGATTATACGCCAGGACAGAAATTCTTCAGGCTACAGTTCATTTAATTAGAAAACAAACAAACAAACCAAAAGACCACAAAGAAAACCCAACCTCGGACTAGGACAGGGACCTCAAAATTTTCCACCAAATATCCAACTTCTTGTCTGCACAATCTCAACAGTCACAGGCACAGAGGTCTCTTTTTCCGGGTTTCTTGCAGCTGTGTTCTACTAACTTAACTTAAAAATATGGACCTAAATAATGTATCTCAAAGAAATTTATCTAAAACTTGAGCAAGAATGACCCATGTAGAGGAAAATAACTTTATCAGAGTTCCTAACATCATGAGGGTTCTCCTGCACATGCCTCGGTGCAGAAACTTCAAAAACAGTAACAAAGAAATTGTTCTTGGATGAAAAAGGCACAATACTCAAAATTTACACTACTCAGGTTTTCTGCCTGCAGTGTTTTTTATCTTATTCAAATTACCTGGATAGAGAATCTTATACTTGAAGGTCATTCCCATGTACAAGATACTACATGACACTGAACTAATGAAAAATGCAAATTTGTCTCAGCTCTACCACATAGAAAAGATTCACTGAGGGAAAAATAATGTGAATTCAGTTTTGATGTCTTATCCCCAGCAAGTTCACAAGTGCAGTCCCTCAGGCAAATTGTGCTGTCTGCTTCCCCCCCAGCAATACATCCAGCAGGTAATCCCAATTTATTTCTGCCCATTCATTCCTCAGCTTCATCTTCCCAGTGCCAGTTCCCCATATTCCCTTCTTATCTTTGAGACATTACTTGCTAAAACCTCCACATGAACACTACTGCACAATGATGTGGAGGGAGAAATCCAGGTATCTTGGTTTTCCCACAGCCCCTGTGCTGTATTGCCAGCCAGCCCCAAGCAGTCCGCAGAGATATTTAAAATGGCACCAGACCCCTAGCGTCCAAGTGCACCACTCTCTGCTCCTTTGGCACTCACTCATGGCAAGTGTGTCCCAGCCGTGAAAGTGGAAACACTTTTCAAGTACAATTCAAGATGATCTTGAGTGAGATTTAATAGTTTCTCTAAGAAACAACTGGGTAGTTATCTAAATTTAAGGACTGAAATTTGTGTTCAAGAAAAAAACTAATGACAAAATATTTCAAGTTCAACATTTAATCATTACATTTAGCAATTTGTGAGTTAACTACACGTAACATTGGAAACATGGACTTCCATTTGAATTGCCTTCAGTGCTCGCTAGATATCTGCACTAATAGCACTAACTATAATTGGTTCTGTTACCACCTGTAGTATACTAATTCAATTTTGGTCCCATCCAGGCACCCATCTGCTCGTAAACACCGGTTACAACAGCCTGAAGGCTTCTCTGTAGTGTGACAAGTTCAGGTGTATACATGAGTGTATGTAGATGCAAAATATTTGTCTGTGCTGGGTTGAGATCACCACAGTTCTACACTCTGAAGGAATAAAACTTTGCAAAGGGAAAGCATGTAGTTGTGTCATGCATAATCACATATAAAGTTCTGTTAAACCAAAAGACAAACTGTTGCGTGACACCAAAAATTCTTATCAAGTACGGTGTGCAAAACTGACGTGTTTGCACAAAAAGACTTATGCTGAATTACAGTGTAAAAGTACAAGTCAACTTCTTGCTTTGAAATGAAGTGCATTTCTTTGAAATTAAGAGTAAAATGAAATATGCAAGAATAAGTTCTTTAGGATCTCTTTCTACTTCTGTAAGAAATTCAGTCCCAGATAAATTCTAGAGTTTTAATTTATTATTCTGTTTAACACTAATCAGCAACAAAAGATAAAATCGTAATAGGAAATGTATTAATAAAACAATGAGAAATGCTCTGAAATTTAATTTACATTTGACAGCAGTCAAAAGAAAAGTAAAAATACAAAACAAAACCCAGGGATCGAAATTCAGAGATTGAAAATTACCCTGAAAACCACTGCTTTTTTTATTTGATAGTAAAGCCCTACCAAGCAGGAGCTTTAACTTTCTGCTAGACACATCAGAAAAAATCTGAAATCACAGCTATAAACAGACTACCTTATCAGTATGCACACAATATTTGGTTTTACATGTTTCTTATGTAAATGTGTTTCCAACTTTATAAATAAAACTGTAATCTTTCCCAGTTTTTTCAATAAAACCCGTTTACTTTGTACTTTTAGCTTATACAATGTGTAGAGTCAGATGCATTTCATACAGCACAGCACTTTTGCGAAAGAAAAGATTTCAAGTAAGTCAGCACGGAGACAATCACTCCCTAGGTTCATAGAATCATAGAATGGTAGGGGCTGGAAGGGACCTCTAGAGATCATCTAGTCCAACCCCCCTGCTAAAGCAGGTTAGCCTAGAGCAGGTTGCACAGGAATGCATCCAGGCGGGTTTTGAATATCTCCAGAGAAGGAGACTCCACAACCTCTCTGGGCAGCCTGT
>VZSC01007875.1:248908-264907 GCA_013398225.1 Steatornis caripensis
ACTCTTCTTAATGCACCCTAATGCACCCAGGTTATCTTCATATCTTTAAAATAGACATATTTTTCTCATTAAAGTGAAAGAATCAATTTGCCTGTGGCTAGTGGCAAGCATGAAAAGAAAGACATATATTACCAGGCATGTTCTACGTCATTTTGGCAAGGGGCAAACCCATCATGCTTGGACATGCATGTAATGTCTCAGGGAAGATGCTCAAGGAATGCAAAGGACTCATCCTGGGCACAAAAAGCACCATCAATGTTTAAGTGAATTGTCACTTTTTGATACACGCAGACTGAGTTTTCACAGATACCTAGAGAGCTCGGACTTTCAAGTTTTGAATTGTGAGATCCAAACTTCTTTAACCTCCTGCAAAGCTGTGCGCATTTCAGAATCCATTTCCCAAATGATAACATTGTTTTATGACTCAGTTTAGTAGGTTTAAATTAAAGTTACCCATATTTTATCTCTTAACTTCCATTAATGTGAATTCAATGCTGTGAATTCAAATATTACCATTCTCTACACAATCTTCCCTGCAAGTAGCACCAAGTATCTATTTAACATGTATCATTTCTTCCTCTTCAGCAAAGCTGAGCACACATTTCCCTTGACACCATTAAAATATCTACAAGCTAGAAAGATTAGACTCTGTTAGTTTTGAATTTTCTGAGTAGAAGGTGAGATCATTTTCTGAGTTTGTTTGTTTATTTAAAGAAGCACCCTGTGTTCAAAGGCATGGATCAGAAAATCCCAGGAAGATATAATAGGATTTGTGTCTCGGCTTTAAAAGTTGACCCTATCATCTCCACTGAATTATGGAAAGTTTCCAGACTTAATGTGTAGAAACAGTGAAATTGCAAACCCTTGGTGTATAATAAGTGGTTCTCTTCCCTTTGTGACCAATACCACCCTTGAGTTGTTGTTTGGATTCCTGCACTGTACGATGGATGACTTGATGTCATGTGCCAAGCCTCATGTACCAAAATGCATTTAATCTAAGTAATATTTGTGTCCTGTAAGAGGTACAGTTTGCAGTTCACTGGGTAGCATTCAATAGGAGTCAATATCAATGCTCAGTCTAACTTAGTATTATGTGTAGGTGCACAGCCTTGTTAGAGAAATCTGTTCATCACAGGTTTCAATACTTTACTCCTAGTTTACACCAGAGTTAATGATATATGAATCTGCTTTTCCAAATGATTATTGGATATTGGGGGCCTTTCAAGGCTAAAGTAAATTGACATTTTAAACTCCTGAAACTTTCAATTTTTGGTGCTACTTGTTACTGACATTTTGGTCGTTTTGTTTGCCGTTAACATTTGATTCCTGAATTCAGTCCAAGGAGATATAGAATCATCCAATCATGGAATCATAAAATTGTTTAGGTTGGAAAACACCTTTAAGATCATCGAGTCAAATTATTAACATGGAAGTGCCAACACCACCACTAAACCATATCTCTGAGCTTCACATCTACACGTCTTTTAAATACCTCCAGGGATGGTGATTCAACCACTTCCCTGGGCAGCCTGTTCTAATGCCTGACAACCCTTTTGGTGAAGAAGCTTTTCCTGATATCCAATCTAAACCTCCCCTGGCACAACTTGGAGGCCATTTCCTCTGATCCTGTCGCTTGTTACTTGGGAGAAGAGACCAACACCCGTATCACTATAACATTCTTTCAGATAGTTGTAGAGAGTGATGAGGCCTCCCCTCAGCCTCTTTTTCTCCAGACTAAATAACTCCATCTCCCTCAGCCTTTTCTCATCAGACTTGTGCTTTAGACCCTTCACCACCTTTGTTGCCCTTCTCTGGACACGCTCCACCACCTCAGTGTTTTTCTTGTAGTGAAAGGCCCAAAACTGAACACAGTATTTGAGGTGTGGCCTCACCAGTGCTGAGTACAGGGGAAAGATTACTTCCCTAGTCCTGCTGGCCCCACTTTTTCTGATACAAGCTAGGATGCTGTTGGCCTCCTTGGTCACCTGGGCATACTGTCGGGTCATATTCAGTCAGCTGTGAACCAACATCCCCAGGTCCTTTTCTAGCAGGCAACTTTCCAGCCGCTCTTCTGCAAGTCTATAGCATTGCATGGCATTGTTGTGACCCAAGTGCATGACACCACACTTAACCTTGTTGAACCTTATACCATTGGCCTCAGCCCACCAATCCAGCCTGTCCAGATGCCTCTGTAAAGCCTTTCTATCCTCAAGCAGACCAACACTCCCACCCAACTTGATGTTGTCTAGAAACAAGGGTGCACTTGATCCCCTCATCCGGATTATTGAGTTCATTTAGTCCATGACTTTGGGCTCTATTTGTTATGATGAAGTTACTGGGCACCAAAGCCAGCTCAGGTGGTGTCACTGCTGTACTTGTGCTGCTTCTTGTACGGCTTGTCCTCCATTAGTTCAGTTGGTTCCTGCTATAGTAATTCCTATAACATGCAACTCAAATCATGGATTACAACGATTTAAAGGTATTTCCTTTACAGTCTCCACCCCTGACCCGTTTGGGGCAGACCACAGGGTTTAACAGTGCAATGAACTCCTCTCCTTGCTCTTGCTCCAGCTTAGACTTATCCACATACTGCAGCTCCTTTGGGGAGTACCTGCTCCACGTGGAGCCTTATCTCTGAGCCACAATCTCTCCAGGAGTAAACCTGTGGTGGTATACTTATCCACAGCCACAGTTACTTCGAGGTGCACCTGTTTCAGCATGGCCTTATACAGGGACAACAACGCCTTCAGAGGTATACCTGTTCCTGCTTGGCCTTACCCATGGCTCTCCAGGGGTATATCTGCTCTGTCATGGACTTAGNTATAACATTCTTTCAGATAGTTGTAGAGAGTGATGAGGCCTCCCCTCAGCCTCTTTTTCTCCAGACTAAATAACTCCATCTCCCTCAGCCTTTTCTCATCAGACTTGTGCTTTAGACCCTTCACCACCTTTGTTGCCCTTCTCTGGACACGCTCCACCACCTCAGTGTTTTTCTTGTAGTGAAAGGCCCAAAACTGAACACAGTATTTGAGGTGTGGCCTCACCAGTGCTGAGTACAGGGGAAAGATTACTTCCCTAGTCCTGCTGGCCCCACTTTTTCTGATACAAGCTAGGATGCTGTTGGCCTCCTTGGTCACCTGGGCATACTGTCGGGTCATATTCAGTCAGCTGTGAACCAACATCCCCAGGTCCTTTTCTAGCAGGCAACTTTCCAGCCGCTCTTCTGCAAGTCTATAGCATTGCATGGCATTGTTGTGACCCAAGTGCATGACACCACACTTAACCTTGTTGAACCTTATACCATTGGCCTCAGCCCACCAATCCAGCCTGTCCAGATGCCTCTGTAAAGCCTTTCTATCCTCAAGCAGACCAACACTCCCACCCAACTTGATGTTGTCTAGAAACAAGGGTGCACTTGATCCCCTCATCCGGATTATTGAGTTCATTTAGTCCATGACTTTGGGCTCTATTTGTTATGATGAAGTTACTGGGCACCAAAGCCAGCTCAGGTGGTGTCACTGCTGTACTTGTGCTGCTTCTTGTACGGCTTGTCCTCCATTAGTTCAGTTGGTTCCTGCTATAGTAATTCCTATAACATGCAACTCAAATCATGGATTACAACGATTTAAAGGTATTTCCTTTACAGTCTCCACCCCTGACCCGTTTGGGGCAGACCACAGGGTTTAACAGTGCAATGAACTCCTCTCCTTGCTCTTGCTCCAGCTTAGACTTATCCACATACTGCAGCTCCTTTGGGGAGTACCTGCTCCACGTGGAGCCTTATCTCTGAGCCACAATCTCTCCAGGAGTAAACCTGTGGTGGTATACTTATCCACAGCCACAGTTACTTCGAGGTGCACCTGTTTCAGCATGGCCTTATACAGGGACAACAACGCCTTCAGAGGTATACCTGTTCCTGCTTGGCCTTACCCATGGCTCTCCAGGGGTATATCTGCTCTGTCATGGACTTAGCCATGGCCACACACTTTCAGATGCTCCAGCATGACTTCATGCACAGCCATGGATGCTTCAAGGTGTACTTGCTGCAGCATGGACTTATCCAGACCCACACATGCTCCAAGGTGTACCTTCTCCAACGTGGACTTATCCTTGGGCCAAAATCCTGTCAGAGATATATGTGCTGTGGCACAGACATAACCATGACCACAGATGTTTTGACTTGTACCTGCCTTGGTGTGGAATTATTCATGGCAGCAGATGTTTTGGGGTGTCCTGCTCCTGCGTGAACTCATCCACAGGTCACAGTCTCTTTGATTCGAGTTCACATTGGAGTTCCAGCCTGTGCAGTATAGCAGGACAGAATCTGCATCTGCCAGCCCAGAAGCATTGCCATTGCTGTTACCAAAATGTTCCCAGGCACAGTACAGTAAAATGATGAGGAGTACAGCAGTACAGCAAGCAGCAAAACCAAAAAGCAGCCACTAATGAGATCAAGACTCTTAATTTACGGTAAGGGAAGCAAGCCCCATGGCAAGAACATGGGCCTGTTAAATAATAGCTAAACAGCAATAACAGCTATAAATTCGACATAGCACATTCCAATCAAATCTGTCGCTATCATCTCAACCCCTTCGAGCCCCATGTTGGGCACCAAAAAGGACTGTCATGGTTCAACCCCAGCTGACAACTAAGAACAACAGAGCCGCTCACTCGCTCCCCCCAAGTAGGATGGGGGAGAAAATTCTACCTCAAATTCCTGAATGCATCTAAAAAGTATTACACATTACCCCTTTGCTGGAGATGCAGGATATACAGATCTCAATGTCTGAACTATGCTCTTAGTTATATGGCTTAGTTTTAGGTAGTCCTGTGCAGAGCAGGGAATTAGACTCAATGTTCCTTATGAGTCCGTTGCAACGTTAGATATTCTATGATTCTATGATACTATGATTCTATGATCCTAGCCAAGTTTTTCAAATGACTTATGATTTTTGAGACCCCAAATTAAAAAGCTTGTAAGTGCCTAATTAAAAAAACGGCAAACTTTCTGAAAAATTACTTTTCTTGATTAAAGTTTACTGGAGTGATTCTCTGAAAAAATTGAATGTCCAACAAACACTGGTTACTTTTGAAAACTGTGTCTTCTTACTGTCTGGTGCTCACTGCTGTCATCTTTTCAGATTCCTGCAGGAAACTCACTGAAAGTGCAATTAAGGCACTTGGTCGATCGGTGCCACAGATTCAATACAAACCAAATTATTTGAGCAAAACAGAACTGCTAAGAGCCAAGCGTCATTGCATGACATTGAGACCTGAGTGCTGCATTAACTGTGGGAAGTACAATGACAGACATACTGCAGTCTGCCACGAGAAATCATGGAAAGGCACAGAATAGTACATGGAAATTTAAAAATTTATTTCTGAAAGTGGTCAGGAATGCATTTAGGAAGTACTTTTTCAGGGGGCAGAGGAAGGAATAAATAATGTTTCCTTTCCTCATATCTCTGTTTGTCTGATCTTCTGTCATTCACAGAAACATGTATGATCTTTTTTTTCTGTAGTAAAGTTGTTAGTGTTGTATACAAATCCTCACTTAGATTTTTCTTTTGTTTCCTTTATTGTTTACATGCCCAACAGGCAAACCCAGAGTAATTGTATATAAAAAAGCACAAAACATCTCAACAACACGTATCCCCTTCCTTTGTAACTGGCCTCTTACATATCCTAATCTCTATCATACATGACTTTGTTTTTCCACTCTACTCCCCTATAAAGGAATTAGTTTAACTTTGAATATGGTAGAAATAGTTCCTGGAAGTAGGAAATGAGAGAATGAAAATTATTTTTTCTGCAGGACTGAACGATTATTGTTATTACTGTACTAATTCTCAGTGGTCAAATGATAACTCTGAGAAATGGCATCTGTTACGAAAAGAACTCTGTTTTACCGTATATATTATTCATATGTGTCCCCCTTTAAAATTATCTGGCACATAGCCAGGAAGGCAAAGGTCACTAAAGTGACATGCTTTAAGATGATATGTTATCATAGCTCTTTGTTAGCTTTGTAATAAATGTTTTAATTAAAGGGTAACATGATGCGGTCCAACATCTGGATCAGTTTTAATTGTAATTGCTAATTTTCACAGTTCTGTATCTTCAGCCCTGAGAGAGTTTAAATACCTTCAGCTAATTATCTCTTGCTATTCAGTATTCTGAAAATGTATTATAAATAGAACTTAGATTTTTAAGGTGTGGTGTAATAAGAAAGATGAGGGGACTGTACTTTTCAGATTAAACAGCTAACAATGTCCTTTAAAATATAAAAATACCAGATTTCTTAAAAAAAGCATAAAATAACAAAAAGTAGAACATGACTTCATAAAGATCCGTCTTCAGTGACATCTTATAGTCATTTATCTAAAACTCAGATAGATATTTATTGTAGAAAGGACAATACCAGCTCCAAAATTTGAGGTAAATTTGTTCTGATGCTTTAACTGTAAGCATTTTGGATCCATGTTGGTCTTCTTTTGCATGTTTCTAAATTGTGTGAAACAATAGGATAGCTGAAGTATCCATGATCTGTCTCACTAAATTAACAATAATAACAATAGTAATAGTAAAAATAGTAATACTACTACTACTACTACTACTACTAATAATAATAATATCAGTAAGGATGTATTCTGATACTTATTCATAACTTTGTAAATCTTTACTCTTTTGCACCAACTTTCCATAAATAATATAAAGGAATCTTTTGGGTAACCTGGAGTGGAAAAGTCTGTCTTTGAGTAGGTTTTGGTGATTTTTTATGCCAGATGTACATTAAAAAATGTGAAAACCTCAACACCAATAAACTCCACATTCATAATTTTATATAAAGCACGGTCAACTGTATGCTTTGATACCTGACATAAAATGGTTACTTTGAGAAGAAAGTAGTGAGAATTGCTCAGTGAAATTTGGCTTTGAAATCATTAGCTTTTGTAAATCGTTTTGGGTTTTCATTTGGGAAAGATGGGTGTGTATGTTCTATTATATTATGCTGAATTACAGAGGAATTTATCTACATTTAATGCAATGAACAAAAATGCAACTTGTTCAGGAGACTGAGTGTCTCCTGTATGCTTTTTCGTGGCCTTCAGCAGTCACAATATGTCAATATAAGGACAGACATCGATTACTTGTACATTAATAGTATGGTATGAAATTATAATGAACAGGATATATGCCTTTCACCCCAACAATCTATATCCCAGATATATCTTGTTAGTGTCACTACCCCCGTTTTACACCTCATACAGAAGATGACGCTTCCAGTGGTGTTTTAGGGCTGCACCATAGAGCAAAGGATGTGGTTCAGTAAATGGATACTGATTCAATACCTAAAAAACCATGAAGGCAAAATCAAAAAATGGGAAAAAGTGTCACAGAACCATTTTGTTCTACCAAAGTAATCACATGGTAGTGATCTGATTCTCTCACCTGCCTTCTGTATCAGGAAAAAGGCGATGTTGGCAGTTGCCCCATGGTCCACTTGACTCAACCCTCTCTTGCTTTGTTTTAGACATCAAGTGTGTCTCCTACTAGGAAAGTAGGTCACTTTTAGATTTTAATGAGAAGACAGTACATCTTTCAGGACAGTTACATAAATGGTGGACAAACATTGGTCTAGCAGCAGTGCGAGGGCAAAGCTTTGTAAGCACAGAATTTATTAATCAGAAATTGTTAATTTGAAAAAGATTTTTAATTGAGGGCATGAGAAGGGAGAAGAAACTGAGTCTAACATAAAGTTTAAACATATCTAATAGTTTGTTTTAGCATCTTGCTTTTATTGTGAAATGACATGTCATTCAGAAATATGCAGAGCCTGATTAAAAATACTCAAACAGAAAACAATAACTTGAAGACCTGAAGAAAGTTGTAGTGTATATAAGATAAATCATAGAGTCCATAGATTTTAATGCAGAAGTTCTTACCGAAGACAATTATCACAGCAGAATTATCTTGAACTCCTTCTTGGCAGAACCACTTTCTATGCCATCTAGTTGATACTAGCTCCTACTTCTTTGGCAAGGCCTTCACAAAGGAACTTGAACTGGTTTTGTTGATCTGACTTCTTATTTTCTACCAACTTTACATACTAAACAAGGACTTAATTCTCCAGTATTGTCAATCCAATAACCTTCTCCAGGACTAAAACATCACTTGATATTTTAAGGCTAAAGACAGGAGTAGGAAGGATGAGGGAAATTGCATTATTTGAAAGTTTTGGTTTTGCATGTTTTTTAATCTCTTTTTCCAAAGCACTGTGGCACTCACTACTTGCAGATATCTAAAATAATGTAATTAATTTCTTTATTCTAATTTCTTTCGTTGTTCTTATCCTTCTTATAATTAATATGTACCTGCTCTTTTTGCTACCCTGTTTGTCCTGTAACTGAATTCAAATGCATGCACCCTGCCACCAGTGTAGATGAAGCTAGTCCTTTTCAACTCTCCTCTTTGCTGAGTAGTCAATGAGCTTCATTTCACAAGCAGACTAATACTTATTGATTTTTATGGCAACATCAATGTATATCATTATATCTGTCCAGATGGAGATCAGTGTCCAAGGGGATATCAGTAATGTCTAAGTGGCAATCAGTAACAAACATTGCCCCTCAGGGGTCTCTACTGGGACCAGTACTGTTTGGTATCTTTATTAACGACATAGACAGTGGGTTTGAGTGCACCCTCAGCAAGTTTGCAGATGACACCAAGCTAAGCCGATATGCTTGAGGGAATGAATACCATGCGGAGAGACCTTGACAGGCTGGAGAAGTGGATGCATGTGAACCTCATGAAGTTCAACAAGGACAAGTGCAAGGTCCTGTGTCTGGGTTGGGTCAATCCCCAATATCAGCACAGGTTGGGTAATGAATAGATTAGCAGCAGCCCTGCGGAGAAGGACTTGGGGACATTGGTAGATTAAAAATTGGGCATGAGCTGGCAATGTACGGTTGCAGCACAGAAAGCCAGCTGTATCCTGGTCTGCATCAAAAGAAGCATGACCATCAGGTGTTTCTCCCCCTTTGTTGTGCTATGGTGAGACCGCATTTGGAGTCCTGCATCCAGCTCTGGGGCATCAAGCACAATAAAGATATGAAACGTTTAGAGTGGGTCAATAGGAAAGACACAAAAATGGACAGAGGGTTGGAACACCTCTCCTATGAAGACAGGCTGAAAGAGTTGGGGTTGGTCAGCCTGGAGAAGACAAGGCTCTGGGGAGACCTTATTGCAGCATGTCAATACTATAAGAGGGCTTATAGTGTTGGGGGCTTTTTACCATGACCTGTAGTGATAAGACAATGAGTAATGATTTTAAACTAAGAGAAGCTAGATTTAGATCAGATATAACTAAGAAATTCTTTACTATGAGGGTAGTGAGACATTGGAACAGGTTGCCTATGGAGACAATGTGGATTCTCCATCCCTGGAAGTGTTCAAAATCAGGTTGGACAATGCTTTGAGCAACCTCATCCAATAAAAGATGGCCCTGCCCAAGGCAAGGGGCCAGACTAGATGATCTTTGAAGGTCCCTTCTAACCTAAACCATTCTATGATTCTACAACCTACCATCCGATACCTTTGAAAGAGGTTCTGCATGCTGTTCTAGGTATTCCAAGAGAAAGGGAAAAGGCTTTAACAATTTTAGTAAACCACACTAAAGCTGCTAAAAAATCACATTTATTGCTGTTGCAAAAAACAGTAAAGCTGTTGTTCTCCTTGCTTCGTAGACTTCCTTTACATGCTATAAAACTCTTTGAAGATTTTTAAAAAGTGGAAAGAATGGAAGGAAAGGAATATGAAGTGACAATGTTTCAAGTCAAAACTAAACTGATTATCTGATTTAGACCAACATGACATGTTGAGAAGAGGTCTAGATCCTTAGAAGACACATTGTGTTTACCGGCTAAATGCAAGCATATAATGTAATGTACTACATCCAGTAGATTCATATCTGCATGCTTTAAAAAAGCAAACCCAAGTTTATATGTATGTCCTACATTCAACAGACCAACCTGAATTCCTTGGACCTTATCAGTTTAACCTCTGAGAAATTTAAGCTTTCTCTGGCATTTCTAAATAAGAAGCAGTAAGACTTGTTAGTAGTGTAGGCTAAAAGGAGGTTCAAAGGGATGCAAAAGAGAAAGAAATGCTTTATCCTTTTTAATATGCCAAAAAAAAAATCTGAAATATCCTTTTCTCTGCCCTATCATTTCATATTTTTCTACCATGTTTCAGGTCAGGAAAACTGGCCGATTAGTGAAAGAAAGCACACCAGGAAAGTAAAACATGAGCAGATGAGAGGAGAAGGCTTCCCTATTATACTACACAGCTATAGACTACATGACCTTTTTCTTTGTGTTTAAGTTGGAAGGAGAAAACAAATAACAACGAGAAGACAAGATGAAATAGATAACAGTCTGGAGAAACGGAGGCTGAGGAGAGACCTTAAAACTCTAAAACTAGCTGAAAGGAGATTGAAGTGAGGTGGGTGTTGGTCTCTTCTCCCAGGTAACAAGTGATAGGACAAGAGGAAATGGCCTCATGTTGCACCAAGGGGGTTTAGATTTGATATTAGGAAAAATTTCTTCACTGAAAGGGTTGTCAAGCATTGTAATAGGCTGCACAAGGAACTCATTGAGTCACCATCCCTGGAGGTATTTGAAAGACCTGTGGATGTGGTGCTTAGGGACATGGTTTAGTGGTGGAGTTGGCACTTCTACGTTAACAATTGGACTTGATCTTGAAGGTCTTTTCCAACCTAAATGATTCTGTGATTCTATAATATAACCTTAGGTTTTGTGCTTTTGCCATATTGTGTGAATTTTGAATGACTACATGGAGAAGGTTTAGCAACATCCCTGCTGTTCTTGCTATGGTCCAGTTTGGAAATTATGTGGCAAATTCTTCTTACTGTGGTTTTAAATGGTAGATTTGTTACTGATTTCTGATGGATGTTTATCTGGGATGTAGCTGTATTTTATATTATCATTAAAAACTCATTGGAAAATACCTCAGGAGACTTTGGGACAGAACAGGAGCTATAAATGGAATATCCCAGTAATATTCCATTAAGTTAAGAATCACAGCAATATTTCCTACCAGTTTTAAATACAGTTTATTTTATTTTGATGTTTAAATTCCCATTGTGTAGACCTGTGCTACTTTCTATGTTCTAGTTTTTGCTGTCTGTCTTGTGTTCTTCTAAATGTGTGATGAATAAACTATTGAGCTGGAGGCAGAGGTATAAGAAACAGAAGAGTATAAGACAAAATAATGATTTTGACATTGTGTCCAAATAATAACCACATGTCTCAGTGAATTCCAGTCTCCATCTGATTACACATTCACACACTGCTGCATGGTTGTTTATCTGCTTTGACAGCGGGTCCAGAGGAGTGTTTGATGAGCCTTAATTGCATTAATTTATATAGATTGGGGGGCTTTTCTGAGATTACATTTCTCATCAGGTTCCAGCCAGACCTATTCATGCTGGTCACTTCACATTTGTATAGAGTATGTGCCGCTTCATCAGATGCTTCGCCAGGTTTGAAGAAGCAAATAATTACAAAAACTAATAAGAGGAGATCCAATTGCTTCCACCTGTAAATAAAATAGAAATAACTATAGTTGTGGTTGAAACCTAGAGAAGGTTAAGGAATTAGTGTTATCTAGCTTTCTTGAGATTTTTTAATTATTGTTGTTATTATTAAATGCAGATATTGTCACTCTAGGTTTTCAGTGGGAACTATTCAGGTTTTTACATATATAAAAGAAAAAAGTCTAAGCTAACTTTCCAGGGATTTCTTGTGGATCTATGGACTCATGTCTTTGGTTCTGATTCCTATGTAATTCTACAGGTAATTTTTAAAGTTAAAACTGGAAGAAGAGTAGTCTTGGTACCTTCATTTTGGATCAGCTTTACTACTCTTCTTGCCATGATCTCAGTGTTACCCAGGAATATTCTTGATATCAATAACTGATTGTAACTGAGTAAGATCAAAATTAAATCTGTGTAGATTAACAAATTAAAGCCTAGAAAACAACAGAAATTATGATAAAAGTTCATTGTATGAGGTGACATTGAAAGCAATGCTATAAGCTATTGTATAAAGCAATGCAATAGCAGAAATTTAAAATGCAAAGTCAGAAGCCCTGCAGGGAAGAGGAAAGAAATTATAAAATACTTCATAAAGAAGGGGAAATTGAAGAATATGGTAAGCACGTAGACAAACTGGGAATTATGGCAGAACAGAAGTGTTTGAGCAAAGTAGTTGTTGCTCTTCTTCCCCATGTAGCTCATCAGTTCTTTGCCATCGTTCTTATAAATCAGTAATGTACATATTATCCTGCATGTCACCAGTTCAGTCAACGGTCTCCAACTGGAAATTTTAATGTTAAAAATATGGAGTATTGTGTAGTTATGAGTCACTGAGACCAGTAATAACAGATGGAGCTTCCAAAGGAAACCTAGTACTAACCTACAGATGGTGAGCACTGTGCAGACAGCAGGATTTCAGCTCCTGAGCAGTACTTCCTAGTGAAAGCACTTTGCTCTGGTGTCTCTGCTAAGTTTCCAGGGAAACTAATGGCTAAACTGAATCTGTACAGACTGTTCTCTGAGGTGGAGACATTATTTTCATAGATTCACAGCTCCAGCTAAAATTTCCCAGAGGACAAGTGAGCCAGAACAGAAGAGCTTACATGCTTACACTGGGATTTCAGCAGCCCATGTTAGTATAATTTCCAGCTTTGCCAGCTCACCTGTCTCACAGTAGGATAATATAAAGAACTTGATGCAATGCTGTATTATCTGGGATCTCTAATATGAGAGATCTTAAAATATATTTTAAAATAAGGGAAAAGTTGAGCATGAGTTTAAAAGGCACTTTAGCATTGTAGAGGACTGGAAAAGTGTTGAAAGACAGCATTACTGCCACCTATTCCTCAATTTTGATGTCAAGCCACATAAGCTCCAAAGGCTCATGTATCTGTAAAAATGAACAGATGTCATTCTGTTCTTCTTGACATTTTAATTCTTATTTTCATAACTGACATTTTAAAAAGATCATGGAGATCTTGTTCAGAATCTTTTGTTGATATTCAAGAATATGTAGATAATATCTCAGTCAATAGATTATTTCCAGTCAGAATTAGTCCTAAAGTGTTATCTTAATCACACCAAAGGATTTGAAAAGTCTGTTTTATTGCAAATCTTCCAATGTACATTAGATAAAATAATTTAGAGGGCACTGAAACACATTGCATCCCTTAATCTTCCTTTCCGAGCTAGATACCTCAACCATTAGGCTATACTGTCATGGTAATACTTTTTCCTTGGTGACTTAAAGAAACTTCAATTATTCGCCACAAAGCAGTTAATTAAAGGAAATTCAGAGATATCTACCTCTTTACACACAGGAATAGCTCATTTACTGATGATTAGAAGAAAACTGAAGGTGGTAGGAGTTATGGCATTGAATTCCCTGGGCAGTCAAAAATCTATAAATCCATACCCTTCATGAGATTTCGTTCCGTCACTCCTGGCCCTAATGACAGGCATAACAAATCTCAGTTTGTGATTCTGAGAGGGATTAGGCATCTGACAGATGCAAAAGATCAGTTTTATCAAGAGTAAGATGGTTTTGGATATACTCCAGAGGAGATCTTAGACTCCAGGGGAACCTCTCCGTCATGAGTTACGTTGCCTGCAGAGCTTCAGTTTAGGAAACACAGGAGAGGAATGCCATAGCGAGATGTGGATATCTCAGTTTGGGTTGGCAGTTTAATTTCCTTTATGGATTCAAGCCTAAATAACTCCCTTTTATGATTAAGCTGTTCTGCTCACAGGAATCTTGTGGCAAAGCAATGAATTTGACATCGCATGCAGGTAGTAATCTACAGATGGGACTATGTCTCCTTGTCAAAGATGCTGAATACATTAAAAAATAGAGAGAGAAAAAATGTTCACTTATAATGAAAAAGCCAGTTTAGCTTCCTACGAGAAATGCCATAACATATGACATGAAATTAATGCCAGCAGTGAAGCAACTTATGGCTTCTTTATTACTGATTCAGAATTAACACTGTCTTTCAGAATTAAACAAAACACAACAAAATAAGAAAAACAGGAAAAGAAAAACCCCAGCATATAAATAGCTGCCTGACAAAAAATTGTTCCTGTCTGTGATTCTCCCATCCTCCAGTCCGGTACTTGGGATTTTTGGATATTTTGGACAGACTTGGATATTTTTATGAAACTTGTGTTTTGTCATGCACTCTTTTTTTTGTGGCTGCAATTTACTCTAATGATATTCCAATATCACTGACTTTGAGTCTGTAAGTCAGAATGTAGATCGGATCAGCAGCTCTGTGTTCAGAATAACAAAGTTATTAAGGTTAAGAACAGACTTTTATACCACAGAAGTCAAACTAGAATCAGAACAGAAATTGCCACTGGATGTGCCATGCTTGGTAACTCGCTTAAGCAAAAAATTAACACATTAACCTGCTAAGAGTATAAAATTATCATCAGCAATTGTCACTGCTAAAGAGCATTTCTCTGGAAATGGGAATTTAAACCAAAGTGGCTGAAGTCTAGTTCAAAAGCATGACAGAAAGAGAGAGAGAATCTGGATATAATTTAATCACACTGTAAAGTCAATATCTATCTACAGGAACATTTGCTCTTTACTGTAATTTCCACAGATCTCTTACAGACTTTTCATTTTTAAGTGGAGATTTGTATAGGATTTCTTATGCATTAAGTTTGTGAAATAAATGCAGTAAAGCAGCTTAGAAGCTAACAGAATAGCTAAATATAAGAATATACATATGGAGAACAAGTATGAGAATTTATGTTTATGTTGCCATTCTTAAAATTATGCAGGGTAGCTAAGATTTTCGAATGGACATACACAAACTTTACCACAAGAGAAAGCAATAAAATAGGAAGGTAAGTTTTTGGACTTATTACTTCCCAAATTTATGGTCCATGAAATGGATGAAAGAGTTCAAGCTGTATCTTCAGGTGACTGAAACTGATAGAGTTCTATGAAAAGGAAGAAATCTGTGCTCATGTCCATGGTCTGAGTATCCACCTCACACAGAGATGCCAACTTTCCTTCTTCACATTGCTGTCATAGGTCACATAAAGGGAGAGAATCTGACTTTCCCGCAAAAATCAGATTATACAAAGAAGCTGATTGGAGTTGACGTGATTTGATTTGGGCTAGAAGATTAACCCAGACTTTAGCTGCCAGAGGCTTTTAGATAAATTGCACTTAGCCCACTTATACTGAATGGGGTTTTTTTTTTCAAGGAAGGATTATTAATTAGAACAGCAGTAACTGGAAGTGCAGGAACTCTGCAAAGACTTAGGATTCATGTGACCAAGGCTATGAAGTACAGCTGTCTTCAGAGATTATTGTGTTGATGTTTGAAATGGCATATGTTTTTCTATGATCTGGTTAGTGACTGCACTTGTGGCTCATCTGATGAAAAATTATAGTATCTGAAAGCAGTGAGGAGAAAACAAAATAGTCTAGTCTGCTTCGACAAAGGTTTTGAAACTATTTCAAATGCCAGTCCTGACCTGAGGCTGAGTAAAACCTTAATCCAAGACAGGACAAGCATTACAACAACTTAATATTTCAGTGCACTGGATTGGTGGCGTATTTTTATTGTTGCCAGCAGTCAGATGTGCTCTTTCTGCATGCATTTCCTTCCGACGTATCCTCTCTGAAATACTTTTGTTTTGATCATGTAATTGCTCAAGTCTCTTGTTAGACCTGGTTGTTCCCTAGACAGCAGAATCTTCTAAATTAAAACTAGCAGACCAAAAAAAGGTAATTCATTTTAATTTGGAAAAGTCTGCAGTTTAACATCCTTGTTTTGGAGACGTAAAGTGTGGGATTTTACTCCAAGAAAAATGACAATGTAAAACTTTAATTTGGAGAAGGATATCTCCACATATTGGCCACA
>VZSC01007875.1:265051-300775 GCA_013398225.1 Steatornis caripensis
TGAGGAAAGGTTGAGACAGCTGGAGTTGCTCAGCCTGGAGAAGAGAAGGCTCCAGGGAGTCCTTATTGCAGCCTTTCAATGCCACAAGGGGGCTTATAAGAAAAATGAGGACAGACTTAGAACCTGTAGCGATAGGACAAGGCTAATGGTTTTAAACTGAAAGAGAGCGGATTCAGACTAGATATACGGAAAAATTTTTTTACAATGAGGGTAGTGAAACACTGGCACAGGTTGCCCAGAGAGGGGGTAGATGTCCCCATCCCTGGGAACAGTCAAGGTCAGTTTGGACTGGGCCCTGAGCAACCTGAGGTAGTTGAAGATGTCCCTGCTCATGGCAGCAAGTGTGGGACTAGATGGCCTTTAAAGGTCCCTTCCAACCCAAACTATTTTATAATTCTAAGAAAGCCTCAAAGGAGGTCAGAGGGAAAGAACAAAGATACAGCTGAAACAGCTTGTGACATAAGCCCAAAGAGTCAACTGGAATGCACAGTTAATTGTTAACACCACAGTAATGCTTTAAGGCTGTGATGACTGTCAAAATCCACTGTGTTAAACTGAGCAAGCACATCCATTCATTTATTCTAAAAAGGCAAAGTGCAGCCAAATCAATGTAGGGGCTTTATTGCTGTTGATAACAGAAATTAATTGCATTTTCTAGTGTCGTGCAACAAATCTGTGGCAGAAAAAGAATTTTTGTTTTCTAAAGCTCAGTTAACAGCCCATCCATAAAATGCTGAATGACTAATTAATGTTCTTTGGGATTTTCAAATGAGATTATATTGAAACACTGTTCAAAAAGATAAAATTACTAGCAATTTCTGTAAAACTGAGGACACTCACACCTAGTTTCATTTTGCCCAAATGTCAAGAGTTTAGTCTAAGGTAATACTGAGAGCTCCCTGTGGAAAATCACTGGAGACGAGTGACTCAAGGACATGCAGTCATATGTGTATGTATGATAGGTAGGCAGACATAGGTATGTGAAAAATATCCAATAGAACTGTCAAGCTTCTTTCTAGATATTTTTAAATCCTACCTAATATCTGAAACTGAACTTAGACACTGAAACTGAATCACCCACACTGAAATTATGCCACTTAGCCAGGTAATGCTATGTGTATACACGTATACACACGGACACCATAGTTAACAATATAAATTTGTGGGGAGCTGTAAGTGGATGGAACTTCCTTTGACTTACAAGAGCTTTGCATAATCCACGAGTGAGGATTAATTAGATATATTATCTCAGTCCCTCACCATCCAGTGGAGCAAGTCTTCAAAAGCTTATAGTTACAAACCTCAATCTTTAGAAATTTAAATTTTTATCAATGCAAGATTTTTGATTGATTCACTGTCAGCCAAGAAAGCTAGACAACTATAAAAGAGAAAATCCTTTTAGAATAAAAACTCCTGGAAGTTTAGGCAGGTGAAGAATCTCTACTAATACAATTTATTCTGTGAGTCGTAAGAGTTGAGTCTCATGCTTTACTATCTGATCCTTATATTAAATTTACATGAACAAGTGTTGTCCACTTCTTAAGCCATCATCTGGTTCATTTGGGGAATTTGTATAGACCCTATCCTACCTGTTTGTGTTGTCTCATTCTTTTTATGCATTGATCATGAATAAAGAATTTACTTTAGTAAATTCAGATTTTGTAACTGCATATACTCCTTTCCATCTTGTACTTGTTCAATATTTAATTACTCCTACCACATTCTATTACAAGGATGGGAAGAGTTCAATCCCTTTTGAATTACTGAAAGACATAATTCTAGCAATCGGTTCCTAAAATACTGGCTTATTTCATCTCAGCATTTATTTACAGCATTAAAGTAGAGATCATTGTATCAATTCATTGTTCTGTGAAGACTGAAAATTCATTTGCTACTGCAAAGGCAGACATATGAGGCTTACTTTTCTTTATTAATATCAAAGAAACTCTAATATCAGAAGATTTTTCATGAGACATGTAAGCACAAAAACCCCTTGCAAAAAATAACTCTGATGACTTAATGGCAAAGTTAAGAATATAAGGAAAGTTTCTTCTCTGATAGTCTGATACTACTTGAACTTATTTCAAAGAGGGCTTAGATAAGACTGAGTCCTGTGTATGTCTGCAGCTATTTTGGACCAAAAATCAGTCAGTGAAAGGTAAGAAAATAATGGAAGCATAAGTGACAACATACTTATGAATAAAATTCGGAACATTAGGGAGATAAGATTTCTCAACTAAAAGTTTTCTCAAAACTCAACTCCTTACCCAATGAGTGAATCCCTTCTAGAGAGAAGAAATTATTGTGCAATAAACTTGCAAAACTGCAATGTGCTTTACCTGCATTATGATGACGTATTATGGATTCTTCAAAACTGCCATGGAAAAATTAATCATTTTCATACCTTTCAAGTTAGATACTGATTTTGCAGATACAGCTCTTTCTATCTAAATACACACACACATTTGAGATAGATATATATATATGCACACATATGTGCATATTTATGAATAAGTGATTGTGTGTATATATATAATAAAAATATTGGTAGTATCTATTGAAAAAATATATTGGATAAGAAACTTATAATAACATTTCCTGTCCATAAACTTATTTTCAATAGATAATCCTATTCACACTCATTCTTCTCATAGAACAGACTTTCAGCCATACTGCCCAAGTAAATTACAGTAAATTACTTTTTCATTAGAATTTGAGTGCAAAAGAAATATTACATTTTTTTTCTTTTTTCAGGAGAAGAAGCAAATTTATTACAGAAAGCATATACTATGCTTTTTTTTTGCCTTCAAGAACATCGATGTGAAACTAATAGTTACGTTGTAAAGTACAAATATCTTTATGGTCAACAAAATCAAGTTTCTGGAAACAAATTCCCCAGGACAGTGGCGGATTCCCCAACACTGGGCGCTTTTAAGATTCAGCTGAATGTAGTGATGAGCTGTCTCGCCTAGACCTTTCTTTGCCAAGAAAGGTTGGACCGGATGATCCTTGAGGTCCCTTCCAACCTGGTATTCTATGATTCTATAATTTTATGATTACTTTTGGAATGGCTGTTGAGTTACGACAAGCTCTTTCTGAAAGCTCTGGCAGACAGCCTCACATATTTTCTTTTTAAAATGGTTTGTGATTACAGCCCTGTATGTAAATCAAGGTGACAATTTTCATGGGCTGGAGACAGTGAATATAATCAAGGTTCTCTGTGGTCTGCCAAGATAAATACATAGGTAAGAAAACTATCAAACTGCACATTTTCACTATTAACAGTGATTTGAAATTTTCAAGCAATAGAAGATAAATGAAAACAGAAATATGTGGTGTTCTTCACCATAAGAATAAGCCAGGAAATAATGATAAATGTTTTTCAGATCTCCTGTCTGATGTGTTTATAATAATACTCAGATACTACCTAGAGTGCTTTTCATCAATAAACTTCAAAGTATTTTTCAAAGCAGGTAACCTTTAGGAAGGTTTGGAAAAATTTCAGCTAAACCATGTTTTCATCAAGTTTTGCATAAGAAGGAAAAATGAGGCAATTTGATTTCCAACAATTTTTGCAGACATCAGGTAGGTTTTTCACAGAATGTACGAACTACATCTTAGTTTTATATGGTGTGGTGCTTCATGTTGGCACAGACACTGCAATTGCCTGAAATACTGTTTGAGATGGAATTTGCAATTTGTTTACTACTTCTTTAAAATTGCTATTCATCCAACAAGATTATATAGAAATAACTTGCTTTTGAAGTAATCAGTATATGGTTGTAAATCGGGGCGTTACATGTATAAGTATTCTCTGACTGCAGCTCGCAATGGTTAATGCAGGGAAAGATGACATGGCCAGGATGACAGGAGACATGGCCAGGTCAAAAAACTGCTCAGAGAGGATAAAGAAAGGTCACTATCAGGCCTATAGGTAAGAAGGGAATAAAATTTTTAAAATTAAGCTATTGAAATGGTAAAATCATCTCAGTCCTTAGATGCTCGTGTGTCTCCCAATGCATGGACAGTTCTAGTGGCAGGGTTATCCTGCAATTTGTGAAATACTGTTTCTTTATTTAAAGTCTGAATATTTTATTATTTTATCTCAGGGAGATGAAAGGTGAAAAGACAAAACTAAAGCTATGCACTAAGGTCCTGGTAGTTGCTTTTTCACTGACCAATCTGATAGCTAAAGGGGATTAGTGTCAAGCGAGCAGAAGGACCAAAAAATCCACCTCTTTAAGAGAAAGGTTTTCAATGCATGAAAAGAGATTTTTGTGTGATATGGAAGCAGAATGCAGTGTCTGATGACCCCAGAGATGCCCTTTCCTCCTAAGATATATGACACTGTCTCTTACACTTGTCTTGATGGAGTAAAGGACTATATTTCTGCAGAGTTCTTGCACTGCAGAGAGGAAATGTGTTAATGATGGTGGCTTCAGTGCTGACTATGTGCTGCAAATAGGAACTGAGCTGAAATCTCCATATTCATTTCACAAAGGTCAGTGAACAGATATCATTGCAATACATCTTTTAAGCCTGAGGGATCTAATTCAATGTTGTATTATTTTACATTCATGTCAGTTTAACTTCTCCAAAATCAGGCTGATGCTGATATCAGTGGAGTTAGTTAGAAATGGCATAAAGCTGGAAGAAGGTAGGAGTGAATCATGCCTTTTTCTTTTCAAATACGAGAGCTGAGTGTTTACTGTGGTTTCAGCATGAAGCCAGAATAAATGAGGAGATCCGGAGTGGGTTTTGATGATATGTCTGAACCTGTAGCTCAGAAGGCAGGAATCCATGCAAACCAAACCCAAAACACAGTGCATGCACACATCCCATTGAACAAAACTTGCTGACTTTCGCACAGCTTTAGCGGCAAAGTCACATTCGTTTGACATTTTTTCCTTGATGAATTGTTCATAAAAATCTGCAAGTAATCAGACAGAGTGTGTTTGCAGGGAAGAATGGCTTCATAGAAAGAATGTGATCACAACAGATTTGCTGGTATATAAAGCAAGCAAAAAGAAAACAAATCCAAACAAAATGTCCTGAAAACAAAAGTAGTATTCTCTTCATCTATTTGTGATTTTACAAATTGATTAGTCAGCTGCCCGCCTTCAAGCCTGAACACCTTCTGTAGACTGTTGTCTTTCTGGATTAGTGGTAAAATCTCCAGACTCTATGCACTGAATTCATACGTTTAGTGATGTGCAGCCAAGCACGCCATTTCTTTGCAATACAGCCCACAGGTATAGTTCCCTTATCAGTCATACAGCTAGTGATTTAGGACCAAATACCAGTCAGTACTGAGTCAATATCCCCCCCATGAGTATTGCAGTAGTACCGTATTACTTTGAGAGTGATGAAATTACAAGCCTTTTTTTTTTTACTCACCTGAAATATAGCTAGGTCCTGGCCTCAAAGCAGTGCAGTAAAAGAGTAAGTGCTGGCATGATATACCATACACCCAGTCAATTTGTGAACACTAAATGTGTTTTAAAGTTTGTGCACTACTTCTAACCATTGTAGTAAATCTGGATCAATAAAGGTAGAAGCCCTAATGTCTTTAGGGAAAAATCCAACATCTTTTCTGTACGTTCCTGGATGGAATCACTCTTCTTTTCCTTTTCCCATTTTACAGAGTGAATTTCAATAAAAACAACATACTTGAAAATAACCCTTACCTTCTAGCTTTCTATAATTAGTGTCTTAGACTTCATCTAGTATACCATCCTAAGAGTGGGATATACTTTACAGGTGTATTTTCACCATGGAACTGTTCTATATCAATACTCTTGTCACCGTTATATAAAGGTAGAGAGTGAGGAGGAAATCTTTCCTGAAACCATGAAAGAAGACTGGGGCAGAGGTTGTTAGAGAATCCAGAACTGTCAAATCACACCCTCACTCTTTTTCCCTTTGAAAACATGCAATGCAAATAAAGAAGCCCAGCAATACTACCAAGAGAATAATTTGAGAGCTGTGAAAGCTGTAGGTATGGCTGAATACCATATAGGACACAGAACTCACTCATGAGAAATTTTTACTCATTCAGGTAGTCCCATGGAAGACTATAACAAGGAGTGTTTTAGGGAGTATAAACATATTGAACTGGCAAATGTAGAACTACATGTCTGATGATTATTTTTTAAAATACTTACTTTCACAGTGGTAGCTTGAATCGACAGCTAAAATCCTTTAAAAAAAACCCCTAAAACTATGTCAGGTGCTAATTCTCTAATATAAACTTACCCAGACTAATGATCACACTATATACTACGGATCATTAATTTAAATATATTGCAAAGTACAAAAGTTTAGATCCTACATTCAATGTACAGTTAATAGAGAGAAAGGGCTATGAGGGGAATGCTGCAATGCAGAACACCTAAGATTTGCTAATGTGGATGATTAGAGCGACCAAGATTCAAAAACTAGCTCAGAAAGAGGGATCTACTCTCCCATAGTTAAAAAAATGGAATTATAAGACTAAAGAAAAACGGTTAGTAAATGAACTCATGATACAGGGCCTCTATCTTTCAAACTTTGAACAGGAACAAAAAAAAAAAAAAAAGAAAAGAAAAAGACATACCTCTACACTAAGAAAAAGAGAAATGGCAAAAAGCCAAAACAGTAGGAGGATGCCAGGAGCCTCATAGTTGTACGGATTGCATGTTCCTTTTGTAGGACCACTTGAGAACAGATCTTCTCTGTTAATTTTTTCCTCCTCAGCAGGAAACGAGACAGAGAGAGGCTCTTCATGGAGATGGGCTGCTAAAGGAAATGGTCCTGGGCTGTGAAGGAGTTTGGCTGGAAACAGAGGATAAATAAAAGACACAGGGAAGGAAAGTACTTGAGAATAAGTTATATTGCTCTTGATGGCCTTTTTTTAAAAAAAAAATTTCTCAGATGGTTTCTTATTTTATCCCAGGTCACCCAAAAATATAGAAGTATGTGTCTGGAAGGGCCAAAAATAATATGGTTTTTCTGACTGCTTTAAAGTAGGTTCAGTTATTCCTGTCATTCCTGAGAGATGTTTGTATAACCTGTTCATAATGATCTTCCATATTGGCAACTCTACGGCTTGCCTAGTCAATATAACCCTGTGTATCACAGCCCTGACAGTCTTTTTGCTCCTAACCCTTAACCTGAATTTTCCTTGCTATAAATTAAACACAGTAGTCTTGTACTACCTTTCAGGGAGACAGAAGAGAGATTACTTCTTTTCCCTTTGCTGAATTAGCCCCACCAGGGGTTGATTTTATGGTGGCTGTGGTCTATTATCAACACTGGACTATGAATAAGTACTGTAAATATCTAAAATGTAGCTTCAGACAGACCAAAGCTCGGGGCAATTCTCTCTTTTTTTTCTGCATCTTTGAGGGATAATCTTACTGACATCTTTGGCATGTAGATGTCAAAACTGCCAGCATAAAGTGTGCCTCTTAGTGAACATGAAAAAATACTGTGTGTGATTCGCATCTGTCTGCTCTCTTAGTTTTTATGACATTACTACAATCCTCAATTTATTTCTGCATCTGAGTTTAGTTTTTTCAGTCCCTTGTTATATGCCAAATCTCTTCTGCCCTGGTGCTGCTAGTTCCCAAAGTGCTATGAGATCTCAGTGTCCGCAACACTTTCTGTGTGAATACAGAATAAAACGCCAATTTGTGTATTCAATCCTAATGCTTACCATTTCCAATTTTTCTATCAGGTAAAAGTTTGTTTGCTGACAGTCCCTGTAAATGCAAGCAGAGTTGAAAATGTTCACAGAACAAATTTTTCAGTTTTGTTCCAATTCTTGTGTTTGGGGGGATGGGTTGCTTTATTTACCCTTCTAGCTCCTCGTCGATAGTGCTGCACAGAATTTGTTGTGGCACAACAAATTCTTCCATGTAACTCAAGTCATATGAGCTCTGTAATGCAAGATGTTATGTGTGGGGTTGAGTTAGAAATAGAATTGCCTGCCTTACCCTGAAACTTGCTGATATACACTAAAAAGTGTCTTACTTCTTCCCCTCATTACCAAGTTAATGAAATCGAATGAGAAAACTGTAGAAACAGGTCAGAGAGAAAAAACAATTGATGAGCCCAGTGGTCATGACCTCACAAAAACACTGCATGTCCTCATCTCTGGAAAAAATGAAGGTTCAGCAAGAGGAAATTGTCACAAGTGCAGGGTCGTGATGGAGAAACAAGTTTTAACACTTGACTTGCAGAGTTGAGGATGACATGGTCGTGACATCTCACACTGGTGCATGCATCATTCCTCCACAGCAGAGAAGCAGCTGTAGGTTCCCCAGGGCAAGAGATGTACAGCTGTGTATCACAGGATAGAAATGACATTTCACCCCATCTTTAGGAACTATTTCACCAAGAACCTTCTCTAAACAGCGCAATACCCATTCAACAGCTAACCACTAAGATGGTTGGCAGCACACTATATATTGAAATTCCACCACAAGATCATAGAATCATAGAATCATAGAATGGTAGGGGTTGGAAGGGACCTCTAGAGATCATCTAGTCCAACCCCGCTGCTAAAGCAGGTTAGCCTAGAGCAGGTTGCACAGGAATGCATCCAGGCGGGTTTTGAATATCTCCAGCGAAGGAGACTCCACAACCTCTCTGGGCAGCCTGTGCCAGTGCTCTGTCACCCTCACAGTAAAGAAGTTCCTCCTCATGTTCAGGTGGAACTTCCTGTGTTCCAGTTTGTGCCCATTGCCCCTTGTCCTGTCGCTGGGCACCACTGAGAAGAGTCTGACCCCGTCCTCTTGACATCCACCCTTTAGATATTTGTGAGCATTGATCAGATCTCCTCTCAGCCTTCTCTTTTCCAGGCTGAACAGACCCAGCTCTCTCAGCCTTTCCTCATAAGAGAGATGCTCCACTCCCCTAATCAACTTTGTGGCCCTCCGCTGGACTCTCTCCAGTAGTTCCCTGTCTCTCTTGAACTGGGGAGCCCAGAACTGGACACAGTACTCCAGATGCGGCCTCACCAGGGCAGAGTAGAGGGGGAGGATCACCTCCCTCGACCTGCTGGCCACACTCTTCTTAATGCACCCCAGGATGCCATTGGCCTTCCTGGCCGCAAGGGCACACTGCTGGCTCATGGTGAGCCTGTTGTCCACCAGCACTCCCAGGTCCTTCTCCGCAGAGCTGCTCTCCAGCAAGTCAACCCCCAGCCTGTACTGGCACATGGGGTTGTTCCTCCCCAGGTGCAAGACCCTACACTTGCCCTTGTTGAACTTCATCAGGTTCCTCTCCGCCCAACTCTCCAGCCTGTCCAGGTCACGCTGAATGGCAGCACAGCCTTCCGGTGAGTCAGCCGCTCCCCCCAGCTTTGTATCATCAGCAAACTTGCTGAGGGTACACTCTGTCCCTTCGTCCAAATCATTGATGAATACGTTGAACAGGACTGGACCCAGCACTGACCCCTGGGGAACACCGCTGGTCACAGGCCTCCAACCAGACTCCGCACCACCGATCACTACCCTCTGCGCTCTGCCATTCAGCCAGTTTTTGACCCACCTCACTGTGCGCTCATCTAAGCCACTCTTCCTGAGCTTTCCTATGAGGATGTTGTGGGAGACAGTGTCAAAAGCCTTGCTGAAGTCAAGGTAGACAACATCCACTGCTCTCCCCTCGTCCACCGAGCCAGTCATGCCATCATAGAAGGCTAAGATCCTGAAAGACTGCTAGAATTTTTCCCTCCTTCCTTTTCCAACAGGAAAAAAACTGTACGTTTTTGACAGTGAAAGCACTTCCAGTGCAGCTGAAACTTTTCCTGTACCAAAGCATGCGATACTTCCAACAAATCTTTATGACTGTGTTATAAACTAAATTCTCTCTGTGGCTGTGAGAAGGACAAGAAGAGTATAGATTCAAGTACTTTTAGTGTAGTACTGATAGCTCTCTCTCTCACTTGTAGTCACAGTGAGTCAGTCATAACTTGTTAAACTACATCCAGATAGCAAGATTATGTTTACTACATCCCTGCTTAGTCAGGTACTTCTTTTTCAAGGCAGGCGTCACAATACTCATCACAAAGAAGTCAGAACTTGTTGACAAAGGTTGCATAACTGAATCAGAAAAAGAAGTTATACATTCTTAGTTAAAATGGGTGGGTACTGGAGTAACTTGTCTGTGGTGACAGATATCTCCTGCTCTCTGTGAGAACCGAATGAACAGATTCACTCATACTGTACTAGGAAGATCTACCTAAAGAAAGAGCTAGGATTAGGGTTTAAATAGAGTACAAGCTTCTGGTTTCAGTACCAGTCATATTATTAACTGCAAAGTCAAACTGTGTTTTCATCTAGGCATTGATCTGAGCTCCTCTGCACTTACATCACCAGGAACATACGAAATGCAGCAGTTTCTTGATGAGATGAAGATTACAGAGAACAAAAGTGACAATTCCAGGAAAGCAATGCCCCTCCTGTGCTGAAAGCCGCATAAGTCAGGGACCATTGTACTGACCCATGACTCCAATAGCACAATTAATATTGACTGTGCAAATGAATATCGGTCACTCAAATAGCTATCATCATATTTAGATTCTGCCATGATTCAGCTGCAACAGTGAGGAAACGTGACTTTCAGAAAAGACAAAGAGCCATACTAAACAGATGATGTTACTGTTTGATAAAACATAGACATTTGTGATGACAGGTAAGTGTCCAAGAGTTTAATACAGAGCTGCATATTTATGCAGAACACTAAGGGTCAACATTGTTTAGTCCAGTGACAGGCATATGTTGTGTGAACAGCTACACAGAAAAAAGCTGGGAGAAGCAAAATAGAGTAATTATCAGTCAGTCCTGCCTAATGCTAGCCATACATCAGTCACTCATTTACCTCCTCCTAGTGTAGGAGGATGGATTGCAGCAAAGATAGCAACAATTCAGTGCAATACTGAGCCCAACACTCTTGGTTTCTCTTCCCCTGTTCCACCAGCTTCTAGAGGTGAAGCAAAAGGCTTGCAAAAGTTGATACTTTGGATTTCCACAGCTCTGCCAACCACCATAACTAGTAAGGTCCTTGTGAGCCTGTTAGCTGTAGCTGAAAGATATCTTATGCTCTTAGGATGAAAGAGAGTTTTGCTTTGTCCGAGTGGGGAAATATGGACAGACTTTAATGAAGAGAAGTGGACGACTGAATTGACAGCCTTTCCCAGAAGTCATTTTTCTTCCTTCAACCAAGAGTAGCATTTTTTTTTCTGCTTCTCTTTTGCTGAACAGATTCCTGTTAGTTTGGTTCTTTGATTAATTGTAAAGCTTCTATAGAGTGAGGAGATGTTTCCTCAAAAATTGTGCGCTGGGGGAGTGGAGTGAGAATTTTTGCTGAAGGATATATAACACATTGTATGGTTTGTGGAAGGAAAGGTAAACTATTGGAGGAGAATATGAAAGTTCAGATGAGTCAGAGTATTTAAATTGCAAATCAATATTTCTTCACATATGATCCAACAATTATGAAGAACACAAAAATGCAAAATATTTCACCCTTGCTTTAATATAATTGCTAACATACCAAAACATAATGAAAATATGAAAATAAGTTAAACCTAAGAAAATATATAAACTAATGCTTAATATATGACTGCAGAATATTGTCTACTTGTTCTTACAGCTCTTTTAAGAGATGTGGATCTAAAGAACTTCCCAACATGCCTTGGATTGTCTAGATAAATGATCAGGGGGTTTTATATGTATTTTTTTTTTAATGGACAAGAACAGATATTCCTGACAGAATTCTAAGATCTGTCTCTCTCTAGCTGGAACTGAAGTTTAAGGACAGATTTTACTGTTTTGTTCAGTAGTGTCCTCTTTTGACTGAATGGTGCCAAGAAACAAGAAGGAAGACAAAAGCAAGAGAATTAACCAGACTTCCTGAAATCTACGACTAAAGAAAAGGACAGAAACAAAGACTGTAAAATGAATAGAGTCTTATTTACCTCATTAATGCTGTATTTCTTTCTGTAGACAAAATCAGAAATTATATAAATAGGTATATTCTTAATTGAAACATAGACTTAAAATGTCTATTAAAAGAAAACCAAACAAAAACCAAAAATTCCTTTAGAAAAGTAAAATAAATTCATGATTTTGTTATTTTCAGGAAAAGAAACAGTTGTAGGCTGCATTATGCACAGACACGCTATAGCTACCTTATATAGAACTTATAGAGTCCTTTAGAGCTAGAGACTTGGCCTGCATAATGGAAATATAACCTAGAAGTTAGACATCCCTGCATTTGAATCATTTCCCTGCAATATAGTCCAGAAACTGATGACAACTTGAAATACTAGGACATTTGGAATGACCTTTGACAATTCATTCCTTACAAGTTAAAAAAATGGGTGTAGAAAATTTATTAGTTTGGAAAACATTAGTTTAAATCAATGCTTCAATAAAACATTGCCTTTATAGCAAATCCTCTTTTTCCAGTGAATATACACAGCATAACATTCCAGATAAGATCTCTGGCTGTAACAGTAACTGCTCTGTTTTCTCCCATGTTTTCAAACTCCAAAATAAGATGCAGAAAAGAGAAAGGTTACCTAGGGTATAATGAAAGCTATTTAATATTTTGCTAGGAGAACAAATATATGTAGTTAGGAGAGAAAATAGTAGCTGTGTTGGTTTAAAAATTAGGATGATGTACTCCTTGGCACAACTCTCATGATAACATACAAAATGTCTGCCATGAAAATGGAGGTGACATTTCTGGGCTATTTCTATCTTTATACATGGTACCTACAGGCATAATCATGTATTACACTTTCTTGGGGTGAAGAAAAATATGTCATTTGCAAGTATGTCATTTGCCCAATCTAGAACTAAAGAGCTATAGAAACGCTCTGCGTAGAATCAAAATTTCCACTGTGTTGCCTCATCCCCAAGACCACGCTTTACTTCTCTCCCTTCTGAAATACTCTCTAATGTCTGTTGTGCAAAGGGTGGAGAGAGGTCTTATTAATCAACTGCAAAGTACATTAAAGAAAACTGTCTAAGCACCTAAATAACTTGTTTATACAAATGATCTGCTCCACTGTAAGTGATGAGGTCAAGAGTCCCATTTGTTGTGGTGTGCCATTTTATTGATGTAGCAGGATGCATCGGCAACTGTAATTTTGTCACAGTCTGCTTTCAGTTCCTCCAAAGGATAATCATTCTTGAGCTGTCAGATGCATCGAATATCCCAGTGCATATTGCATGTTTGATAGAGCAGTACCTTGGTCATTAATCATGCATGGGGTTAAATTTCCTCTGTCAATACAGCAATTCTGCAAGGACAAGAATGTGTTATCAATTTTTATTGAAGAAATGACAACCAAAAAGTGGGTCAGTGTGAGTTTGTTTTAAAGCAGTTCCTTAAAATTAAAATTATACTGAGGAGTTAAATTTCATTACTTGTAAATAATATGATTTAACTTTAAGGTATTTTCCATATCCTGTTACATACTAAGTCCCAACGACTGAAGTTTTTTTTTCCAAAGTGCATCCATTTCTCAGTGTGTAATATCACCTCAGGCAGAAAAAGGATGATTTTAATCATTATTCCATGACAAAATCATTGGCTATGGCAATAAAAAGTCTCCAGAGTCTTGCAGATTTTGGAAAACATTTTAGAAAAACAACTATTCTCACAAGGACACTTACAAATCCTGCAAACTTTCAGTAGTCATTCAAACAGATGCAAAGACTAAAATAAAGCAATATGAAATATGTAAGGCATTTCAACTTTACATTCCTGTATTAATTTAATGTAAGAATCAAAAGGGTTATGAAAAATCAAATCAACTTCAATAACATCAAAATTCAACTTATAGAATTATGGATGATGAGTACTAACACAAAAAAGATTTCTGACAGAAGCGACCTCTTTGATCTAGCAGACAAAAGTATAATGAGATGCTTTGGCTGGAAGCGGAACGTAGACGTATTCAGAACAGAAATAAGGGAAACATTTTTAACGATGAATGTAATTAACCATTGGAACATTATACTTAGGAGCACAGTGGATTTTTCATCACTTGACATTTTGGAATCAGTCATTTTCTAAAAGAAATGCATTAGTACACTTATGAGTTATTATGAGCTTGATACAGGAATCACCCTGGTGGAGAGGAAATAAAAATAGGCAGATGGGGTGTATCTGTTAGAGGTCTGTTCATAGCTACAGCATCCTGTTACTTACCAAATGCATTTTTTTTTCCCCTTGTATATTCTGCTTATTATAGTGATGAGAACAACTACCCATTTTTTTCCTTACTCCCTATAATTAAACCAGCAACAGAAGAAGGGTTAATTCTGTTGAAGATATTTCATCATCAGTAGTTAAATTAAGGAGCTGTGGTAAGGGATACAGTTATCTGTAGAAGCACTGTTCCGTGACACCAAAAATAGCAACTGACATACAGTACTGATGAAGATGATACACAAACCTTGCAGGATGTATCTTTTGTTTTCAGGAGAGAGTAACTAGCTTGTAGGATAGGCTTGGGAAGTAGGGACATTAGTAAATATGGTAAATGTCATCTGCATTAATTAAAATTAGGGAGAGTGGGTATCGTTCCAGCAGAATCACTTCGAAAAATTGGATTTTTTCTCAAAGAATGGTTAACTGGCAAAATTCTTTGCCTCTGAAGACCCTCTGCTCATCTTCCTGTGGAACATTTGAATAATCTCACCATGGAACATTTTCATTTGCAATCTGTGAATTTATGCACAGGAGAAAATTCATGTGAAACAAGTAAAACATTGATTTTTATGTTTATTGTTTCTTAGAATATCTTCTTAGCCAATGCTAAAGAAATCCCACAGTTTCCATCAAAAAAATGACAATTTAATCCTGCCTGTCACAGATTTCCCCATGTACAAGACCATGAGTATTTTCATCAGTGTAAGAAAACATTAAAAATTGTTGAATTCAGCTACAGCATCACAAAAAACAAAGAATGCCTTACGCTTTGTTCAGGTACGTATCTGATAAGAGCTTCATGTGTTACAAAGAAAAAGAGGTTTTCAGTATTCCCTAAACATGACAAGACAAGAAACAGATTAGGACCAAAGGTAGAACTGCTTATTTTGGGAAGGATTTTTTGTTTTGCCTTGTTTCTTAGTTGCCCCTGTAAACAATTATTGAACCAGAAGTACATGAGAGTGTCTCAGGATTGAAGTGCTTTCTCTTTACATATTTCAGTCAATGTTTCTTTGAGTGAGAAAAACTAAGTCTGCCGATCCCAGGGTTGAGCAGGATTAGATTGATGCCTCTATTCTTTGCTCTAGCAAGCGACCTTAATTCACATATTCTATTTATTTTAATAAACTCTATTATTTACCGCACTGACTTAGTATAGTATTTTTAAAAAATGTATAAAAGAAACCCTTATATACATACTACTGATGTTTATGGAACACAGGAAATTCCACCTGAACATGAGGAGGAACTTCTTTACTGTGACAGAGCACTGGAACAGGCTGCCCAGAGAGGTTGTGGAGTCTCCTTCTCTGGAGAGATTCAAAACCCGCCTGGATGCATTCCTGTGCAACCTACTCTAGGCTAACCTGCTTTAGCTTTAGCAGGGGGGTTGGACTAGATGATCTCTAGAGGTCCCTTCCAACCCCTACCATTCTATGATTCTATGATTATCCTTGCACTGCTGCCAGAGAATGAGCAGTGTATGGCTTGAACAATGAGTTTGGATTATGCAGTACTTATTGCTTTTCTCTTTTATCTCTTTCATACAGTATACAGAAGCTTTCATCTGTTATGAAGTACAATACTGTTTTCTCCACATGATAGTATTACTGCCTTACTGGATTTTTTTTCCTAATCCACACTGTCATTTCTGCTTTTGAATCATCCTTTATGCATCCACACATTTTTTTTTTTTTACTAGAACACAAATATGTTACTATTTTCTTGATGTCCCATGTTCTACAAATATTTTAAGAATGTCACACTCCACTTAAGTGTCAGGATGAAGACATCTAGCATAATCTCTTCTTCCTGTAAGTGCTTCTGACTTACTTTTTGTCCTTATAATTCTATCTTGCAAGGAGCCTTTTGCAAACTAATGTGCTTAAGAACACAGTAGATGAAAACAGTTCACCTATGGCATTATAAAGAAATGAAACTGGCAGTGAGTGAATAGCTGGGGAAGTGAGCTATTACAAAGAGAAAGAAGTAATCTAACTACAGTGAAGGAACTCATAGCTGAAATGTAGGATAATGAATTAAAAATGAGTAACATGTATGTCTTCTAAAAGTGAGTTAATTCTGGTTAGAGCTACCAGGCTGACAGTTTTGAAGAAGTTCTCTGTGAAAAGGATGCTAAGATTTGAAAAGTGCAAGTTTTTCTCCATCACTGGGCATTTGATCTGGCCTAAGGTATCAGTAAGGGTGAAGTATGCAGCTAGTTTTCTGCAAGCGTTCAATCTTTTTGTTGGTAATTTGGATCTATCAGATATTGATCAGGAATGATCAATTAATTTTATATAAAGTCACCTTCAGATTGTATTGGTGATGGTTATTTGCATCCTGCTGCACAGGTCTGTGTCTCCTAGGGAATGCTAAACCTTTGTCCAGGTACACAGAAATAGGAACAAAGTGAGTAACAACAACTACAATAATATGACTTTATCTTGGAGAAGCCTCTAGGAGTTTTAACTTCACTTATTAATTTTATTTACCAGGATTGTGTAAGGTATTTCAAAGGAATCTATTAATGATAACACCTCAAGTTTTAAAATTTCATCATAAAAATGTAAAAATGCCTGATACAGTCAAATAACTTTGTGTCTATGAAAAGCAGGACCATAGAAAAGCAGTGATAATAATTACATGAGGGTACCTATGGTTTTACAATCTGAAACTGTGGGTAATTATGTCACTAAATTTACAAAACAGTGAATGTTATTATTTAACAAGGCAGAAGTTGCCACTGTGAAAACTGCCTGCAAAAGCTACAAATACATTTTGCAATATTTCCTGGAAAACAACATTCAGTCTTGTTGGAATGTGTTTGTTTATTCACGTGACCCATCAGGATTGAAGTTGATTGATAGAAATACTATTTTGGAAACAGTATTATTCATACACTTTCTTTCCAAAGAAAATGGAAGAGGAGATATTAAAACGTTTCTAGAAATAAGCTGAAGATTTTCAGGAAGACATTGAACAAAGGAGATTTTAATGAGTGGAATTAAGATAAATTCTGTGCATATTTAAAGACTGTGGCCAGAAATTATCAACAAATTCATTCCTTGATAAATATGTAAGATTTGAAATTAATGAAATAGTAGTAAAAATAATTAGATTTTCACAGGTATCTTGGGAGTGAATATGATTTTTGGTGCTAAATTGAAATGCTCTCAGGGACAGGGAGAGACAGGTGCTTTTGTCTGTCTGGTACACTGATCTATTTCAGTGTAATTTAAACCATCTTAATGTTGACAATCTAAGTATGCGTACTGGAAACATTTCAATCAACGATAGATAGGCCATTAATTTCTTAAATTAGACCTAAATAATACTTCTTTCCTTTGACTTCCTGGACCACAGCTCTGTACAATTAATTATTCTATTGTCAAAAGCATAAAAAAGAGAAGTTGAAGAAATATATATAAAGCTAAAATCTTGCCGCTACCTTCAGGGAACTAGATTGTCTCCAACAATGTATTTGCTATTGTTTTTTCTAGAACACTGACCCTGACTGATAATGATACTCAACCGATATAGTAGATGTTATCCTATTCCTTCTATCCATAGGTTTCTGCATTTTACCCTTCTGACCCTGGGAGCAGATGAACTAACAGCCACTATGAACTGAGATATAAAAATATTTTTTTCTTTACATTTTCCCCAACAGTTCCCTGAGAAAACAAAAATGATCCCTTAGATATTTTCTAATTATTACAAGCAGGTAAATAACAAAGTCCAGATAGCTAACAAAGTCAAAAGTGATTCCACAAGAACACAATAAATATATGTAATAAATTGTGTAGCAAAAGAATAGAACCAAAATTGATGGCTTAGACATTAGTAGGATACTTACTTATTTTATAAAGCTTAAAGCAAGTGGATTCTTTACTTTTATTTGAATTTTTAAAAGAAAAATAACCTTTCAGTGAGAAATGGGATAACCTTGCAGATGTAAATATCCATTAATGGAATTGTAAGCGATTGTTCATGTTTATTTGGTCTGTTTTACTCCTTCCTTTTGTTTTGGTAGGAAAGGAGCCAATTTAACAATACAATTTAATTCTACATTTACTTAAAACCTACACAGCAGAAATATTTGATACCACCTGTCCTTGTATAACTTCCATCACCATGCAGTGGTTCAAGACCACCGCTCTTAATTCTACAAGTAGAGTAATTTCTTTCAACCAGAAGAACACAGACCTCTAGGAAAAAAAAAAAAAATTCATAATCTCAAATAAAACAAAGTCAAGGTTTCCCCTTTTGACTTCTTCACTTTTTGTTTTTTTCCTAGCCATTAGGTGGTTTTTGTAGCCAATATTCCACAAACTTTAATACAGAGGCAGCTTTCTGCCTGTTAGCCATTGGGAAGAGAGGAGTGGTAACAGTGGATCCCTACATGTCATCCTGGAATGACATAGAACATGGCAAGGGGTGATCTGGCCAGGCAACCAGTAGCTAAGAAACACTTCTTGGTCTCCAGTGCAGATATACTCAGTAAGAGGAGCAATTAGGAATCGAAGCATACATTTTAAGATTATGGGCAAATATAGGAGAATAAGAAACTTCACAAAATATGCCTTCTCAGTGATGTTTCTGAAGGAAAAAATATAATCTAGTCCACTGTACAGAGTGTTAGGTTAGTTCAGTGTGGAAACAAGGACAAAGTCTTTAAAAAATGTATATAATTAATAGGGTTAACCCTGGTAGGCAGTGAAATTGAAATTAGTCTTAGAGTTTGTGGAATTTATCATTTGAAATGTTTCTATTCAGAAACAATTCACGTTTTAGATAATCTGAAACAAATTTAAAGGCTACAGCAATAGATTGTGCTGACCTGGACATGCTTTAGCTTGTGGCATCTACCAGCTTAATCATAAAGATTTCTTCTGACCTAAAGTCTTTGTTTCTTTGGGTTTTTTTGGTTTAGTTTGGGGTCTTTGTTTGTTTAGTTCCTCTAATAATGGAAATAATGTAGTGGAACCATAAGGGAAAAATCCTTACTATTTCAGATTGTACACTGCAGGCCTGCTTTTCTTTATTCGTATAAACACACATATGTAACATTAACAAGTTCAAAAGTGTATTGATTCATATGCCATATTCATATACTATTCATATATTCATATTCATATATATATTCATTTACCCACATTGGTGTTAACATGCAAGAGTGAAGGCCACCACTTTACCTTCAGGAAGTATAGGAAGAAATGTCCTTCCCCATCACACATGTCCTCAACCAAAACATGTCTCATTGAAACAAGAATGTCTAAGTACAGTGTCTAAACATACCTCATTGAATTGGAATGTCTTAGAGCACTGCTAGCTTTGAACATTCCGCCTAACGAGAATGTCCTACAAGACAGTTGGAGAGGGATCTTTTGCAAGGCCATGCAGTGATAGGACGAAGGGTAACAGTTTTAAACTGAAAGAGGGTAGATTTATATTAGATATTAGGAAGAAATTCTTTATGGTGAGGGTGGTGAGACACTGGCACAGGCCACCCAGAGAAGTTGTGGATGTCCGCTTCCTGGAAGTGTTCAAGGCCAGGCTGGATGGGACTTTGAGCAACCCGGTGTAGTGGAAGGTGTCTACTCCCCCCCCCAAGGGGGGTTGGAACAAGATGGTCTTTATGGTCCCTTCCAACCCAAACCATTCTATGATTCTATAATTCTATGATAATGTGTTTGCCAAGTATTAAGAATGTTAAGAAAGGAAGATCTCAGCTTCTAGTACCCAAATCCTATTCCATACTTCGCAATGGTTTATTGACTAGAGGCATGACGCTAACAGACTTTAAGCTTTCTGGTGGTAATGTGGGATGAACCTGAAAAAGAGAATATAGCCTGGGATAGTTTGAAAAGTAGGGGGGCATTGGTATAGGATACCATACTCAAGACAACACCTGCTTCATTTGAAATGCCATCAATGTACAGGGAAGCTTAGAAAGCAAGGGATTTTAAAATAGAATTTTCATAATCAGAAATCATCATTACCTCAGCTACCATCATGAACAGTATTACTACAGAAGCAACTATGCAAAAAAAGAGTAATTTGCCCTAAAGGCAAGAACCAAGCCTTTCAATTCCCCTGTCATATGCAGGGTTATCATGTACTCATAAATATCCTACAGGGAAGCATTGAGTGATCTCAGTCTGATCACGTTTTATGAAGATGCACCATATGGATGAAGGGCTAATGTCTACATTGACAATAGAAACCACTGAACAAACAAAATGTTTGTTCCAAAGATAGGCCCAAAGATAGACAAATTTACATAAGAAATGAGTTGCTCATTTTAAGAACAAAGTTAATTAACCATTTCAAAAGTTTACCTAAGAACATGATCAGTTCCATCAGCAAAAGTCTCCAAATCAAGATTAGAAGCCTTTTTAAGGTGATATTAGCTAGTTTAACCACAAGTTTTTAGGGAATTAATATAGGCATCACTGGATAAAATGTTATGAGCAGAGTGTTCCGGCTTTAGAGTCTATAAATATAAGAAAAAAGGCTTAATGATAGTGGATGATTTGTTAAACAAGACTCCCACTGATATGGAAAATGACCCCAAAAGCTAAATGCAAGCATAAATTAGTATGTAGCTCTTGCCAAATACTTGCCTAAGTGGTGTCTTTGCTTTGGAAAGACTGCATCAACATCTCCTCACTGTGCTGTCTTCTACAATTCATAAATAAGTACCCATAAGCTATAGAAATAAGGATAAATTAACCAAAATGTGTCTGAATACACTCAGACAGAATGAGTAGGCTGTAGCTTTTCACATTTGCCTACCCCTAACTGTGATTAATGGTATAAGTGAATGTGAGAAAGTTTGAAGGTTTACTGATATAAGCGTGCAAAAATATTTGAGCCTAATTGAATCTATCCATAACTATCTGATCCATAAACTGTGTTGGAAACACAGTAAACAAGCTATCCCATGAGAGCTTCAGATTTTGATTTCCTGATATATTTTGCCACAACCTATTTAACATAATTTTCATGGTTAATCTTCAAAATATTTTCTTTTTTTTTTAAACTTAATACTTTAGAGAGTATTTTTTTTTCTGATATCTACTAACAGACTAGTGTATTTGGACATGGAAACTGTATTCCTCCCTCCTCCATTATTACAGATGCATGACATAAAGCTAGGTAAATGTCATCTAAGTCTCCGAGGATCGTCTACTCTGGTTTCTCAAGCCTATCTTTGCTCCTGGAAGAAAGTCAAATTAAGATTGCTGGAAGCGATATGTACAAAGGAAGCAAAGAAATTGGCAAGGTCAATAGCCTTAGCCATAAATTGTGTGTGAGCATTCAGCAACACTTTGCAATACTCATACAGCAGCACTCTTGGTTTTGGGATTGAGTTCAAAGCTGGATCTTACAGATCTACATGATTGTTTCAGCCTGCCTCAAACTTTGGTTGTGCTACCAATTTTCTCTGCAGTCCACACTGATGTCCTCCATATTTATCAGCACAAGATGCTTTCTTGTTCAGACTTCCTGATTCTTCTGCTTCATAGTGCCCTGGAAAAACCTACTCAAACTCTTTTCATAACTTTAAAAGTTTCAAGTTATTAGATGACCCAGTCACATTCCTATATAACACAGACCTCTTAATGTCATTCAATTATCTTTTGACTGACAGCAATCACATTTTATTCCATACACTTGTCTAATTTTGAGGATTTCAGGAGACTGAAGGGTTATCACTGGGTTTGTAGTTTGCCACAATTATTCTCCATGTTAAGGATTTGTGCTTTGTTATGAAATTACATTAATCTATTTCTAAATTCCAACCTGATTAAAGATCCTTTAATACTTGGCATTTTCTTCAGTGAGAGTATTTATGTGCTGTAATGAAGACACTCTCAAACTCCATTTGAGAAACCAAACAGGCTGAACTTAATACATTTATCACTGTATGGCATTTCGCTAGTCTTCAAAACCCTTTGTTTGTGCTTCCTGTCTGTGCATTTTTCATCTTTTAAATATCCTACTAAAATTACTGGGCACTCACTGAGTACACAGTGTTCAATAATGGACTCACGAATGCCACACGCAAGTTACTGTTAACTTTCATTTTTAACGAACTACTGCCTGCTTTGTATATAGGGAATCACAGTCACATCATTGCACAAAAAGCTTGATTTTCTCGACTGCTGTAACTCTTAAATCCTAATAACAACTTATAAATTTCCATCTTGCAGTCTCCCCTTCTGCATGACTGGCATTCTTTGTTCCATGATCTCTGATGCTTTATTCAGCTGTGCTGACACATGCTTTGTTTGAGAGATCAAAAGATAACCAAGTAAAACAAGCTTCTTCATGTGAATCCTTTTTATTTAATGTAGCACAAATTTTTGGGTCATCTCCAAATTATATCAGGAGTAATTTCAGATCTGTCTCTGGATGATTGATCAACATATTCCATATCATATAGGAGTATTCTCTGTGAACATCTCCATCTCAGTGTTTCCTTTCACCTCAATCTTTTTAACTGTGAATTTAACCTAGAAGACCTTCGGGAGTTCCTCTTTACTCTGACAGAAGACTAGTACTAGGGATTAAACATTTGTTAAGGTCTCTAGATAACACCACAATGATTGATAAGTTCACATTTGCATTTTTGTAAAGACTAAGAAGAATTTGGTCTTTTCCACATGGCACTCATCTCACAAACCAAAACAATCCCTCCTGCATGAATAAAGCTGGAAGTTACCCATGAGATCAATAAATACACATAAGCACATTTGCTTCACAACTGCAACCTTTGAGAGCTCAGGAGAGAAAACTGCATTATCAGCAGCTGACAACAGGTGGAAACATGACACAAGTCTGCTGCTTCTGAATTAAATTTAATCATATTAAAACTTGATTTAATGCTGTATTGTTGCAGTCATGACGCAACTTTCAGGCCTCATAGAGATTTTTATTGTTGTTCTATAATTTTATCATTTACCTCAGCCATCAGAATGCACAAATGACCTACAAATATGCAAGTCACAGAAAGCATCTGGCATCTTTGTGCTCAACCACCCTTCACAGCATGCACCATTCACAAAATAATGTAGGCATACCTTAGGGCACTGCTGCTTGCACCAGCAGCTGCATCAATGTTTCTATAAGGAATACACATTTTCATGGATTTTAGTTCGCTATAAAATTTGCTTTCATACTTCATGCTGACTGACTGGCATGAAATCATTTATTTTAAAAAGAAAATAAAATTGACAGATTTTAAAGAACAAGAGCACCAAGTGTACGTAAGTATTGATATCAGACAAGTTTTTAAATGCAGGACACATTAGCCTGAGTTACACAGCATTTTATTGGTTTGTTTTCAAGACACAGTGATTTATTTATGTTCTGTTACCACCTGTTCTACAATCATGAAGGAATTCTAAATGTACTACTGTGGAGTGGTTCTGTTGACTGCCATGACACTGGTTTGTCCAGTAAAAGTAGAATCCAGCACTCAGACTAGGACACCTGGGTTTACCTCTGTATATGCAGATAACTACAATATTGATTAGATCTGTCCTGACTGTGAGCATAACAGAGTCTTAAGAGCTATTCAGTGAAGCAGTCTATTGAACAGTTCTTTCTCAGCTCTATTGGCTGCCATGGGATCTTAAGGTTCGATTCATTTGCCAAAAGCATTTTTTCATTTGAGACAGTCTAGGACATCCTACATGGCCTGTAACTGCCAGTCCAGAGGACACATGTTTTTCACTGGTCATGTTTCACGCCTTCCAAACTTGTGGAGATGCTGCAGATCTACTGCTGTGTTTGAAATGGCTCCAGATGGCTGGTTTTCAGCAACTGACTCAAGATTCTCATGTATAGACATTCTACATTTAGTTGAATCGGAATCTGCAAGCTGACTCCCACCCCAAATGTTCATGTTTCTCCTAAACCAGGAGAAGTACCAAACCGTGCAATGATAAAAATAACGGGAACTTTTGACCTAATTCTTGTTGCAGCCTGATTTTGAAGTCAGAAAAGTTTTAGTGTTCACTTTTCCCCACTGAATATTTGGAACAGGAAATATTCCAAATACAGACTGCTGTTCACTGCTTAACCTTAATTAAGAAGCTCTACTTCTCAGTGGCTGTGTGTCTGTACATTTTGTTCTGGTTGAAGTAACTAAAAAAATAATCACCAGTAGATAGAAAACACAATATATTTGATTTCCTTAGATGAACCATCTTCCTGGAACATTTCTGAATAATCAAATAGTTACAGCCTGTTATTGTGACTAGTGAAAAAGCTGAAGAGAACTTCCATTTAAAAATACCAGAGTTGTGATCAGCAGTTTTATGCATGAGCTTTTTTTCTGGACTGCTGCATGGCTAGGATGTTCCCCAGAAACCGTTGATACAAATGACCTTCAAAGTAACATATGAATAAAGAGATGAGAGACAAGATTATTTTGGAGAGTTGAAAGTACTGTATTACTCTTCCCTATATAAAATCACAGTTCAGCAAATCAAGCTATTGGGGTCTGCAAGAAAAGGCTTTCTTTCCTTTCTCCCTATTCTCGTCTCACTTGCCTTTCTATAAAAATCCTCTAAAACTTCACTGAAGTTAATGAAATGTCACCAAAGTAAAAGGAATCAATTTCAGGCCATTTATGTTGTCTCACATTTGATCTTCTTGATGTTTTGCTTGTCTTTGTCTTCCTTTCTTATTTCCCAAGGGAACAAAATAAGCAGGATCAGAACCCGGTTCATCACTGGATTTATATGCCAATATAGGGCCATTTATTTCAGTGCTTTATGTAGATATGAAATTTGATTTATAATGTTTGGATGTGCACATCCACAAAGCGATAAGTTGCAGAGGAAGTATGTTACAGAAAAGTTAATGAGCTGACATTAATAATGCTATTTTTCAACTTAAAATTTGTTAAGGATTTGTTTTTTATTAAATGTCTGAGAACTAAGGTATCAAATTTAGTATTTCAGAATTGAAATACAGAAATATCTTTAACTGTTGTGACAACAGCAGATAAAGTATCAATAATTTCTGTTTTGAATACAATCTGAAATTGAATTTATTTCATTCCATATAAAGTTAATAAAAAAGCAAAGTAGAACTTTACAATAATGTACATTCCATATTTCTGAAAATAAATATGATTTCTTTGATGAGCAACCTGACAATCGGTACATTTCATGTACAGAGGTGTTAAAGTAAACAATGATTTGCAATCAGAGAAGACTAGAACTTCAAATTAAAATTACAACATTAATATGATCCATTGCCTCTGCCTGTTCCTTATGTTATTACCTACAAAGTTCTATTTTGTATTGGTTTTGTATGCACAGTATTTGTTCATACTTAGGTAACTTAAAACATAGATTCAGCAACGTATTCCAGGTGCAATCTGGCTTTGATATTCCTCAGATGCAAAACTCCTCTGAAATATTTTTGAAAAATTTGTCTTCCTGAAGTATATACAAACAGCATCACATCTACTGATGTTGGCTGTGCCAGTAGTTTACACTCAGCACAAATAGAACTGTATTCAGAGTAAAGTTGTATTTAACCTAAGAAGGATAGCAAAATTTATCTACAGCCATAACACATAGCTCTGATTAACTTATGGAAACAAAACTGTCAGATTTGGTTAATATTTTCATAAAAATGTTTTAAAGAAAAACACAAGACTCTAGCGAAAAAAAGTGTTTGGAGGATGTATTCTGAAGAGATTTTACCTTCAGAATCCAGCATGGAGCATGGAATTATGCAATATGAAGCTTTTAAGTATATGTGTTTGGGTGGACTTTTGTTGAAGTGCTTTACTCTGTATTTCTAAGGGGAAAGAGAAAAAGAGACATCTATAATTCTCATCTTTACACAAAAGTATGCTTGAGTAATTGAGAACAATCATTTGTAAAAAAAACCAAAGGATTTTGAGAAATTATCCAATGGTATCTAGGATTCTGCCACTTCAAAACCATGAACATTTAAATTTCTGTCAATGAAAACTCTGTAGAAAACTTTTTCAGCGTACCTCTATTAAACTGGTGGATATGTTTTGTTAAACATTTAAAATGTATTGAGCAAATTTAGCCTTTTTATTTTTTTCCCCCAGAGGGCAAGTTACAGATTTCTTAATTTATTCTGGCCCCAAAGCAACTTGGCATTTAAACATGTGCATCACTTTAAATAGATGCTTAGTCTCCTTAAAGACAGTAAGACTTCTCACATGCTTGAGTAACTTACTGGGCTGGGACCTATAGGTCTAGTCCAATTTCAAACTGTCTTTTCATTTATTTTAATCAGTACTAGATTGGATGCTGTATGAATTTATTTCACAATTGTCATCTTCCAATATTTCACCCTGGGAAGTGAGTGCAAATACTTGAGATTCAACATGCGTTGCTCATCACTTTTGATTAGAAAATATGCCATGTTTCCTATCTTCTTCTGCTTTGAATGGATGAACACAGAAGGACTTCCCACAGGAAGCCTTCCTGGGTAGATTTAAATCTCCCCTTCTGCAGATGCTTGTATGAGGCTTTGAGTTTCATTTGCTGTAAACATTTGTGCGAGTAAAATTTTATTGTCTAGATGTGTGCCGAAAGTAAGCACAACAGACGTGTGAGTGTATGAAACCCTTTACTGCTAAATGATTTTAACATCTTTCACTGTGGCTGATGAACAGATGACAGTTGGCTACAGGAACCAGTCAGAGAATTTTTTTTTTTTTGTCACATTTTTTCTGTCACATTTTTTCTATGGATTATTTGAAATTTCTCTAAATATTAGAGTGCTGAGAACTGTCTGTAAGCCAGTATAAAATAAAATCTTTGAAGAAGATACCAGGGTTCAGTTCAGAGTGTCAACAGAGATGGCAATCAAAGGAATTTCCGAAATTCAGTGACAGCTAATGGAAAATGTTTGAATATGCATTAAAGTTGGGAAGGTAATAAGGCCATTTTCTGTTTAAACTCTCACATTGCACAGATGAGAATTGTTAAATAGCTGCCACATTCAACTTCAGTCGTTCAATTTCAGTGGTGAGAAAAATGTTTGTAGCACGCATGAGTTGTATACTGAATGATTATATTTGATGATAGAACTTGTGAATAAATACAATAAATGTTTGCAGGGGAAAAAAATCTCTCTCCGAGAGAGGATTATATTGGGTAGAGTTTATATTTATCCCTACATGCAAATCTAATATATTATAAAATTCTATAGAAATTCTAACAAATCAAAATAGTAAGTTCACTTTACAGATGACCTCATAAATAGTGTGGTGAAGATGTTTGTGTCTACAAATGAAGGAAATTCTCTTCATACTGGAATAATTAGAAGCTGGAGAGCAAGAGCATAGATAAGGAGAAAAGATGAAGATCTGTTTCCTGTGGAAATAATATCCTAAATGCTGGGTTATCAATCCAACAGGATAGATTCTCTAATACAATAGCTACCTTTTAAATTAGCTCCTGTAAATTAACCAGCTCAACTAAACATTGGCAGGATCTTATCACCATAATGCACAGTAAAGTCTACATTATTAAAATTCCACTAAAGAAAACTTACTGTGAGATAAGGCAGACATGAATGATCATTTAACATTAATCCTGATGACAACCATTTCCATTCCACTATTGAAATTCCCTCCTCCCTACATTTTCATTTCCAAATACAATACAAACAACTTGCTCTAATCAATCACGTATACATCCACCACAATTTTTATACAAGGCCCTGTATCTTAGATATATAAGCCATCGTGGATAATTTATCTTCCCTCTTGCTTTGCAGTCTCACTAAATGAAAGAGAAAGGTGAGGTGGTACAGAGAAGTAGCAGGAAAGATACAGAATTTTAGGGACCATAGGTGGTTTCAACTCTGGCTTTTACGTTCAGAATTCATTTAATGATGAATTACAGATGTTGATAACAGGCAAATATAGTCCAGTCCAAAAGAGAGCTGTGTTTGCTTGGCACGGCATCACCTGAATGTGATTATATTTTTTCCAGACCAGGTCTAAATCAGAACGAGCTGTCTTGATCGTCTCTGCAAAGTGATTCCAAGACCAGGATTGTCTCACATGGTGTCAGCTTGACATTCCTGGTCCTGAATTCCCCTCCACCCCTAAGGGTAATGACTAAGTTAGGATCTTAGTCATCACGGGCTATTTGTAGATGTTGGGTGTTGGAGAAGAAGTGGTGCCTGCACAGCACAGCTCAGATCTCTTCTGATGTTACTGGTCTGCTGACCGTGCTTGAGTTTGGTGTTTGTAGTGAATGACTAAGATAATGACACTCCTAGCTCAGATGAAGTAGATGGTATAAAGATCTGTTCATAAATCCCCAGTGTTTACTCTGAACAGGCCTCAAAATCTGCAATTGTGTTTGCACTAAGCACTTGCACACATGGCCCACTTATTTCAGAGGGGAATTATCAGTGAGAGTAGTTAGCACATAACATCTCCAGGAGTGAAAATACATTGGATCACATTGGCAAGTTGCCAAGAGATATTTTAGTTTAGTTATCCTATCTTGCAATGGTGATTTTAGTACCCACTAAAAAAAAAAAAAATCTTCGTTCTTCTACCATAAAACATGCTTACATATGCATGCGGGTGAAAGGACAGAAGTGTCTTCTACTTCATCCTTAAACCTTCTAGTCACTTTTATTTCAGCAAGTCAGCACAGTAAAATCTCTAATTTATAAAAAAATATAGATAAGAAATACTTTATGAAAATATGAGTTATTCCTAAAATGCATTTATTTTAAAAATTTCACTTATCTCTAAGAAGATTGGCAAAGTGGAGAACAGAAAATGTCTCTTTTACTAAAAATGAGAACGCTTTTTTCTGAAATCTCCCACACAAATCAGTATAAAGGTACCATTGAAAATTCTGCTTACAACACGATCTGATAAAAACGTTAATTTCTTTGATTTTTTTTTTCTTCGAACAACCAATTTGACATAGCTACTGCATGGAATAATTTTCTAAATGAAGAAAGGATTTCATTCAGTCTCCATCAGAAGATGCAACTGGAGATTTCAAAATGTGAGCAGATTATAAAATGAGAAGGGAAGTAAGTCCAGCCAACATTTTTAGCACAGTTCACTGTGGTAATAGAAAAAGATGTTATGAAAAATGTATGTAAAATTATTTCAAAATTAAGCACATATGAAAATGGCTCTGAAAGAAACATCAGCTAAGAAATAAAATGGAAAAAAGGGAGGATAAAATGCAACCATTATGCATGCAAATAAGAACAAGGGTTCAATCAACTCATGCAAATACAAATCAAGACATTTAACATTTTGAAGATGAGCAATACAATGGAGCAGGAAGAATTTGTAGACAAGACCATGTTCTGGGGACCTGATGAGTTCTGCCTGAGAAGCAACTCACTTACGTTAACCTCAAAAGAAATATTTAGAATGAGTCATGGCTCAATCTGACTTCTCTGCATACAGAGCAGGTATTGGTAACCATAAACTTTTAAACCTACAATATCAAGATCAAAGATGTTCTGAGTACACTGACAAGAAGAAAACTGTGTTACTAACAAAGCTTGTGCTTTTACTAGTTGCAAGCGTCCCCAGAAGTTTAGGTCCCCGGAGTTTAAGTCTTACAGTCTAGGTTCTGTGGTGCTAGAATAAAACCAGAATCCAAAGTTTCTTATTGCTAAGATGTTGGATAGGGCTGTTATAGCTCTATTGCAGCCAAACATTAGGAGTAAGACTCGGGAACAAAGTGGATGATTAAAACAAATCCCCAAGACCTTCCAAATATGTACCTTTCAGTAATATGCTAGTTATTGATAAACCAACACACAGCTAGGGAAGTTTCACATGTCACAACATGCTGAGTTGTTTTGTGACAAAAGATGAGATTTTAATCTCTCTTAGTAGATAAAATGCCTTTAATACCAAAACAAGACTTCAAGCTTTTTATGTATTTGAATAAAGAGCTATTATTATCTCCCCATGTTCTCCAAAATTAACAATGCCGTAAATCTCTTATCCACTTCTGGATTGACCAAGGCATGTGTGGAAGGCAGACTGAATGTGAGACTTGGGGGCAAGACCATGCTTTCGGGACAAAGCACAGATGAAATAAATTAAGAGAGAGAGTTTCCAACAGCACATAGCATAACCTAAAATAATCACCTACCAGGCAAGAAGTATCCAAATCTTCAGTGAACAGGCAAGATCTTATGCCAACATTGACTGTCTTTGAGGTGTTCAAACTGTGGTCAGTATATTATCATCATGCACTATATATATGCTCTAAATGACAAAAATCTGAATGTCACTCCTGAATATATCCCTGTCTGCTGACTGGCTCCATGATATATACTTTCAGTGGCAAGTATGTCAGATCACTGGCATTTTGTTCCTAACTAGTCTCACACTAAGCTTCCTTCTTCTGTAACACCATAAGGCACCCGATCAGTCAGTTATAAATATTACGAGGCTTTTACTATGAATGTTATAAAGCTTTTCTTCCAGGAAAGGCGCGTGCTTTTCAATACCATGTCATTAGAATACAAGCTTCCTGGTACGGAGTAGTCTTCACATTTCATTTGGTTTTAAGATCTCACATATCGAGATCTCTTCCGGTATGGCATGTCCTCCCTCACTCAGCAGATGATGTCTCAGTAAATTATTTGCATAAGAACAGATTACAATTGCAGCTGGAAGGCACAGTGATTTAGCCCTTGTAAGATATCTGATTTCCAACTAGACTGTTATTTCTTCCTAATTGCTTATTGCTCATTAAGAGCTCTATGTAGACAAGGTAAGGTTGTGCCTTATTTCTCATGTACTTATGCCTCCTGCCTATGTATTATTCTTATTTTTATGAAATTAGGTAAGGTCTTTCAGATGAGTTTGGTAAAAAAACTCATTTACAGTTCTTTTTTTGCAAGTCTTTTGAGTAGAAGAAAATATTTCACAAGAAAATAGCAGTTTCCAGGGAACTTTATGTAAGAAAAACATTTTGGGCAGAGATACAATTTTTTTGTCAAAAATTTCATTGCTTGTATAAATATATTCATGCATAGAAACATATATACATGCCAGTGCATTTGTTTCTTATCTATTTGCATAGATATAAATGTGTCAACCTGTATTCAAACAAATATAGAGAGAGAAAAAAACCCGAAGGAACCACTAATTAGTAGTTTGGTATTTCATGTATTAACAACCTAAGCTATGAAAACTGCCTTTCAAAACTTGTTCTAAATCAGACCTATCTATTCCAGGACAAATATTCAGGATAGAGATAAGTTAATCTTGGTTGGTATGTATTTTTTCTTATTTTTTCATGTTAAACTATTAAAGATCTTGTTTTGATCTTTATGTAGAAATGATTTTTGTTTTAAAGATATTACTAATTTTCCTTTCTCTGCTATTGAGTATCAGCATGACGAACTATGACCCCTTCCTCCTACATTCATACCCTTTATTTTCACCTTGCTATTTCACATTATTGTTTTCCAGTTTCAGTCATCTGTGAGCAGTGTTACTTAAGTTATGTACTATTTTGACAGTAAATTTAATTCAGCATGTCACTCTGTGAAATAAAAGGGAAATAGGTCATGAAGAACAAACCAAGGAAAGCAAGGGTCATTTAACTAGAAATAAACCCAATAACTTTCTAAATGGAAAAAAAAATCTATAATTTTAAATTAATCTAAAATTTGGCAAAACAGAGTTGCCGATATAACTGCAAACTATGCAAAAACATCACAGGATTTTTTTCTGTGTGAGAAATTCCTGTACTGTCAGAGAGTGGACCTCTCTTGCTGCTGCCAATGTGAATGTTCAGTCTTACAGGATGCCCAGCAGCGTGCACAAATGTCAAGGTACGTCAGTGGGAGCAGCCTAAACTAATCACTGCAAGCTAAATTTTCCTGTGTTTTGAAATTGATTATAATCCATTCAATGTCAGTTAAGCTACACACTGAGATTGGTCTCCAGGTGACTGAACCCAGCACCTTGTCATAGAAACTCAGCAGAGCGGGAACACAGCAAAACTCGACTTCGGGGGAGCTTACCCCAGCCGGGCTTCTCAGTAACATCATAATACATTATAAATACGTAAAATTAATCCATCGTCTGGAGCAATGCAAACTGAACTGGGAGAAGACATGAAGGAAGTCAAAACTGCATACAGACCACAGAATTATTTGATCAGCTTATAAATTAATGCATATGATTTGAGGAAGTGTAAGAACTCCAGAGGTGTTTGCTTTACCTGCCCCATAATACCGGAGAATAGTGAGGCTTAAAGTACAGACAGTCCAAAATCTTCATTTAAGCAGTATTAAATCCATCCAACTAAGTGCTACTTTTAAGTATTATAGAAATAATTTTAGCCTCCAGCGTCTCTTAGGGCTAGTAAAATTCATATCTGCAAAACCACTAAGAACATTCAATCAGTTAAAGATAGAAATTCAGCCTCCATCAATAACAGTTTCCTCTACTTATTTTTCAATTTTAGAAATTAAGGATTCCTTAATGAAAAAAAAATTCCTCCCATCAATCTCTTGATGAATACATATCTTCTTGATCCATTTTATACTACTCATTTCTCCCATCAAACAGATTTTGTTGAAGCATGTTTTCACATTGTTTTGAAATCAGCATGCAGATGTGGAATTAAAAAAAACTCATGTGCTCTTATTCTGACTATTATTCTTTGATCATTTCTCCATAGGTGTTTTTCTAGGGTCATGCTAAAGGTCTGGCTTGGTGAGAAAGAAAAAAACAACATAAAAGGGATGTTATTGTGGCTAAGGACACAGGAAGCAACTGAGACGTCTAGCTTCAGTTTGCCATTTATTAAAAGCTGGCCACATTCCTGTAGGCAAATTCTTTAAATGAGACATTCTAAAAGTGTTTTATTACCAACAGCTGAGGACACACACTCAAAAGTTCTTCATAAATGGAAACTTATAAACACTTCGAAAAAATCAAGCCTAGACATCTTTTGTAACTATGTTGGTTTTGGCTGGGATAGAGTTAATTTTCTTCCTAGTAGCTAATATTGGCTATGTTTTGGATTTGTGCTGGAAACAGTGTTGATAATGCAGAGGTATTTTCATTATTGCTGAGCAGTGCATAGACAGAGCCAAGAATTTTTCTGCTTCTCACACTGCCCCACCAGTGAGGAGGCTGGGGATGCAAAAGGAGTTGGGAGGGGACACAGCTGGGACAGCTAAACCCAAATAATCAAAGGGACATCCCGTACCATATGACGTCATGCCCAGCATATAAAGCTGGGGGAAGAAGAAGGAAAGGGAGTGTCGCAGGGGAGAGTGGTTAAGGTTTAACGGTCGCTCAAAGAATCACCACCAAAGATATGAGGGAAAGGTGATTTTTAATATGAGTTTGTAAAAAGCAAGACTTTACAGAATGGCAAGATTCACTCTATTACTTACTGTGTGAAGGGAATGTGAAAGGGAATTGGGTCAGAATGGTGCTTAGGTGCAACTGTCACAGTGAATGGCGGGGGGGGCGGGACGCAGAGAGTTGGTGATTATACAGTGGTTGGATAGGGGAAACCGGGTCAGGGTCGACTTGGAGTGATGTATACAGGGTTTAGGGAAAAGGGTANACTTCTTATCTTGGCTCATTGTACCAACAGGCAGGGTCGTAGAGTGCCCAGTTATCCCAGCTCTTTGTTCTCATATGGTGCTGAATGATCTGACATTGCAATGCGGCTTGTTAGTAGGGGGGGAGCAGGGTCTACACCACAACAGGGGGAAGGTTTGGAGTGATGGCATTTGTCTTCCCAAGTGACTGTTATGCGTGAAGGACCCCTGCCTTCTTGGACATGGCTGAACACCTGCCTGCCAATGGGAAGTGATAAATAATTTCCTTGTTTTGCTTTGCTTGCGTGCGCAGCTTTTGCTTTACCTATTAACCTGTCTTTATCTCAGCCCACAAGTGTTCTCACTTTTACTCTTCCAGTTCTCTTCCTAATCCCACCCAGGGGGAGTGAGCATGCAGCTGTGTGGGGCTTAGTTGCCAGCTGGGGTTAAATCACGACAGTAACTTTGATTCTTCAAGCTCAATTCTGCAGTCTTCCCCCTTGAAATCTGTGGGGTTTGAGGATACTTGTCTTATTGCAACATCATATTCTGTCTCTTTGTTTTCCCTATTTGTATAATAAAGATAAGAAAATATACTCCCTTCAGCACTGTTCAAGGTTGATAGCAGTAATGCTAGGAAAGCATTTTTAAGATTTGTGGATTGAAGGTGGATTTAGATTAGATATTAGGAAGAAATTATTCATGATGAGGGTGATGAGACACTGGAACAGGTTGCCCAGAGAAGACGTGGATGCCTGCCCCCTGGAAGTGTTGAAGGCCAGGTTGGATGGGGCTTTGAGCAACCTGGTGTAGTGGAAGGTCCCTGCGTATAACAGGGAGATTGGAACCAGATGATCTTTAAGGTGCTTTCCAACCCAAACCATTCTATGATATGGTGCCTATAACTACTCTTGATTGAGGTACGTATCCAAAATCAATTAATTCTCTAAGCCTTCTAGCTCTCTAAATGTCTCAGAGTGTTTTTTTGAAGCCTCTCAGTCTGTTTCAAGGCCTTTGAAATCATGTCCCACAACATTCTTTTTGCTAAATTGGAGTGATATGGGTTTGATGGGTGGACTATTCAATGGATAAATAATTAGCTTAATGGCCACATCCAAAGAGCTCCAGTCAATGGCTGCAACAGATCTGTAACAAGTGGTGCCCCTCAGGGGTCTGTTTTGGGACTGGTCCTGTTCAATATCTTTGTTAACGACCCAGATAGTCGGATTGATTGCAGCCTCAGCAAGTTTGCAGACGATATCAAGTTGAGTGTTATAGTGATTTGCTAGGGGGAAGTGACGGCATCCAGAGAGAACTTGGCAGGCTGGAGAACTGGGCCCATGTGAACCTCATGAAGTTCAACAGGGCCAAGTGCAAGGTCCTGCACCTGGGTTGAGAAAATTAGTGCAGATTAATGTATTGAGAGAAGCCCTGTGCAGAAGGACTTGGGGATATTGGTAGATGAAAAATTGGACGTGAGCTGGCAATGTGTGCTTGCAGCCCTGAAAGCCAATCGTACCTTGGGCTGTATAAAAAGGATCATGGCCATCAGGTCAAGGGAGGTGTTCTCTTGAAGAAAGTCTTGCCTCTTCATCTAGAAATTTAATTCTAGATGTTTTGGTTTTGAAGGTTTATTTTTATTAAATTATCTTAGAGGAAGGATTTGTTACGAGGGGAGAGCAGTGGACGTTGTCTACCTTGACTTCAGTAAGGCTTTTGACACTGTCTCCCACAACATCCTCATAGGAAAGCTCAGGAAGAGTGGCTTAGATGAGCGCACAGTGAGGTGGGTCAAAAACTGGCTGAATGGCAGAGCGCAGAGGGTAGTGATCGGTGGTGCGGAGTCTGGTTGGAGGCCTGTGACCAGCGGTGTTCCCCAGGGGTCAGTGCTGGGTCCAGTCCTGTTCAACGTAT
>VZSC01007875.1:301769-314506 GCA_013398225.1 Steatornis caripensis
ACAGGCTGCCCAGAGAGGTTGTGGAGTCTCCTTCTCTGGAGATATTCAAAACCCGCCTGGATGCATTCCTGTGCAACCTGCTCTAGGCTAACCTGCTTTAGCAGGGGGGTTGGACTAGATGATCTCTAGAGGTCCCTTCCAACCCCTACCATTCTATGATTCTATGATTCTATGATTCTATGATAAGGAGTGTTTTTCAAGATGGAGCAGACTGTATTTGTTTCAAATATCAGCTATCTTATATGTAGGGAATATAAACAGTGCCAGAAAAAAATAACATTAGGGCTCTGTTGCATAGTCATACTATTTGTATTATAGTTTAAATACTGTAATTATAAATATAAATAGAAGAAAAAAATCCTATGAAAAATGAATCCCTACATTTCAGTATTTAGACCTGCTAAAATTTTGTGGTCTAAAGCAGTGAGTTCTGTAACTTATTTGTTACCCTTCTCTCTGCTTTTATGCCTTCATTTCTTGTACTATAAATAAAGTATGAACAAAATCACAGCCAATTCATGGTTATGAAGGCCTTTAGGTCTATCATTCTGCTTCATATTACAACTATTTGATACACAGTGTAATAGTCAAGGATAGAACCCCTAGTGAATCTATGGCAAATAACAGCTAACAGAGAAATGAAATGAGTGTCTTACAGCACAAAGGACAATACATTTCTTGTCCATAAGAGATCAGAGGTGATATGTGAAACAGCTTTAAAAGCTAACATGAGCAGATTCAACTAACATGAACAGGTGTTGATAGAGGATCAGATATATTTGGATTTTCATGGTTCTATTTGAGATCATCTAAAATTTTCCTTGCGATCTTAAATCTCCTACGTGCAGCCCAGCTGAAATTTGAGGTAGTTTACCAGGCCTTTCATAAGCACTAAGTAATCTTTTGATTAAAGAGAGATTGATAAATGTCAGCATTACGTCTGCACTGTACAGTCAGATGTTTCTTATGCTCTCTGTTACAAAACCCAAAATAATTCAGAAGCAAGCCACCCTGCATGTTACAATACATTTCTGCAAATCCTATAGATCATTTTAGATCATTGAACACATGTAACGTATTTCTTATGAGAAAACTTATATATCCAACAGACTGCTGGGTAACGTTTAGAAGTTTCAATGTCGGTCTGACTATTCTAAACCACTTAGATTTAAAAATAAAAAATTAGTGATGGAACAGTTGATTCCTTGTTGTGAAAAAGACTCTTAAAGTAGTCTTTGTAGTAGAACAGAATTCCTCCCAATCAGCAATGCAAATGGAAATATTCATTTATTCACTGAACCCAAACATAATGCAAAGGAAGGAAAACATTCTGTTAAGGAAACTTTCTGATATATACTTGAATAGGAAACTTCTCCTTCTTTGTGCTTGCTGATCTATAAACACAAGGCATTAGGACTTCTGTGTTGTCTGCTGCTGGGTCTGACACCCAGAAAAGTCAGATTTTTTATTGCCAGATCTGCACTACATCAGTTAGATTATTAAAAAACCCATTATATTCTCCAAACAAGTACAGCACAATAATACTAGGATTAAAATTTTGAAAATTATTCTAATTAACTTCATCCATACCTTCACCCTTGGAATCAAAGCTGGACAAACTGAGTGCCTTGACATAACTGAATTTGTCCTTTTCTTTGTCCTATTGCAAGGCACGTACTGTCTTCAGTGCATGGGACAAGGGAGAGACTTGGGCTGTATCCCCTTTCACCAGCTTCATCCAGCAATTCTGAGGCATGCAGATGAACTTTAGTGATAGAGGCATCTTTTCTCAGAATTATTGGGGCTATTACTCTGTCTAGCTGAATTATCTGAGATGATTTTCCTTCTCTTTGTTATATATAATGATCTGTAAAATTAGGGTAAATCCCTAAAACTTCGCAAGCTGCTTGTAAACAGTATGTAGTTAACATGTATGCTTACTGTACTTCTAGCATAGCAGACTTTTGTAATCACATTATTTTCTTCCTTGAATAAGTGATCAAATTTGTCTATGCTTATGAAATGACACTGTCTCTAATGCAATCCCTTACTAGTTAATAACTTTAAAGGAAGAAAACATAGTTCAGTTGGGGGCTGGGAGGAGGCATTTACTTTACCTGCAATAATTTAAAAAGAACCCAACAGTTAAAAACCAGACAAAACCTCAACAGGTTTATGCTAGAAAAGATCAGAATCAGTAATTAATATATGATTGTACTATCAATTATTAATGTATCATTAATTAATCCATTCAACTGGTACTAACCAATGATAGAGCTGCTTCTGCCACCACCTCTACATACCACAAGGGTCAGTTTGTTAATTAAAAGGTCAAAAGGGCTTTTCATTACTTTATTTCTTTAAAAAAAATGTTTTATTTGAGAAACTGCAACTCTACCCTCATCACAAAGCATTGTGCATTGTGTAGCAGTGTAATTCTCAGTATGCTATTTACTTTCTTCAGAGAGAATTTAGTAAGATATAACGTATTTTTGTTTGCTGGACATTGTTTCACAGAAACACAGCAAGCAGCAATAAATCACATACTGTAAACCTATGAGCAGATTACCCTGAACCAAACTATGGCCATTCAATCAAATTGCAACAAGATTTGTATGGTCCTTAAGAGAGTTACAGAAGGAGCAATTCCAACACGAAAAGACTTCAGTTTGTTTGCTTCTCTGATTTTTAAGAAGTTGTAGAAGGTCTTAGATGTGTTGCAGTGATAAAACAAAAATATCAGCTTTGTTTTGAGCGCTTTCTGATATGGCCTCTACGTCTATTCTGCGCCAATTTTGTTGATAAAAATGCATGTTACTGTTTTTCAACAATTGAGTCTGGTTCAACATATTTTGCTTTGCCCTCGGGAAGACATAGCTCCATATACTATTCATAAAGAAGCAAGACTGGTTTGCCTTATACAGTGTTGCATGTGAAATTTTCAGTTCCTTTCATCCAGTTGCAAAGAATTATCCACTAAGACCCATGAAATTAAACAGAATGCACTTATAAAAAAAAAAAAGATGGAGCAAGGCCGCAAAAACATAGACTCCTGGAATGATTTATAGAACTAGTTTTAAAATAAGTGTCCTCCATTTAGAACTAGTCTATTTGTCAAGGTGGGATACAGCCCTCTCTGTGCTGCCACAGTTTAGTAACCACTGTGATGATAATTAAAACAGACTGAAACAGTAACCTTTATAAATAAAAGTAAAAGAGCATCTAAGGTGATTATATTTCCTCATTTTATTGTGATTTGACGCAAATGAAGTTAAGATATATTTTATTAATTTTGTGTTTTCTGTTCATGTTTTGCTTTATGGCCCTTAGGGATACAGGAGTATGGATGTAAAGCAGTCTATAAATTAAAACAAAACCATGTTTTATGGTAAATACCACCACATCTTTATAATGTGTTAGCTTAATGTGAGCAAACAACAGTTTTCATGGTAGTTCATTTGCATTTCCTCCCCTGCAGGTTCCCAGGTTTCGAGGTATCAGTACCTAACTCGAGGAAACAGTTACAGTAAGGGGAATATTTTAAAATGGCAGAACAGCATCCTCTAAGTTTTCTCATCTCAACCATTTCCCTTCAAATAATTTTAAACTGTTCAGATATAGGTCTTCCCTGCCAACAGGTGGAGATGGAGTGTCTAAATCTATCTGAACTCTGCTGCTCATTCATTATCCAGACAGTTAGAATATGAAGAATATGTCTGAATAAAAGTCCTGGGGTTTGGGTGCTTATTCATCAAGCTATAATGTTTTGAACTTCAGATCTTAAAAGATATGATTTCACATCCTTAAAAACCACGTAGTGTTCTCAGTGTATTATTATAGACAGTCTTCATAGAGCAAAATCATCTGGTAAGAAAAATTATACTTTTTTCCCTTCTTTAGAACTGTTCTTAGAGTCTTTGTATCAAGGATGAGGATAGAAAGCTTGCCTTTTTGGTTTCTTTCTTTGTTTGTTGATTTTAATGAGCGACTACGACTAGCATTTCACACTTTAATAGATACCAATCTGTCTGTCTAAGTCTTTATTCTGCACCTTTCTTTGCTCTCCTTAGGGTCAAAGCACTTCTTTGCCAAAATAGGTACCGGCAGATGAAAGAAATCTTAACAGAATTTGTTCAGTGAAATATGCCAGAGATATCCCTACACTCCCAAAAATATGTCATGGCATCCAAATGTCTATGACTGATGCCTTAAACATAACGAAATTAATGGTTAAACTATCACTGATGTCAAAGGGAGAAGGATATCATCCCATACCTTCTGCTGGTAGAAGTCATGCTCAGCTCTCTCGCAGACTATCCAAAAATGTAGTATATACTGTCATAAAGAGTATCTATTGGACAGCCAGATTCGCACTTTGTAAGGCAGATTTCACTTCACTTAAGGAGAACGAGCACATCACAGATGGTATGCATGACACGCGATTATTTAATGTATATACTTATACATCACTGAATAATTTCTTGTAAAACTCATTGAGATTTAAACAGCAAATGCAGTCTTATTTTTGTTGTTGGACAGAAGACCAGAATACAGCAAAACACTGACTAGTTTAACAGTCTTCCATAATTCATTCTCATATGTTTTCCTTCTTTTCCTGAAAAGAACTACAAGAGTGTCTGTCTGTACATGCACACACACATATACTGTCTGCACACACATGCACACAGAGACAGATATATATATATATGCATATGTAGTATGTCCCACACAAGAAAAACTGGAAAGAAAATGAAAAAAAATTACTAACTCTTCACTGTATCTTTCATGGGTGTATTTTTGTTTCCTGAAATACTCTCAAATTTTCATACACATATTTTCATGCCAAAAATCTTGTTATTATGCCTCATTCCTCCTGTAGAGATGATGGGAAGAAAAGCAAATGCTTCATCTCCATATTATGCAGAAATTAATTGAGTGGAAGAAAGTTCTATTGATTCTAGCTAAAAATACTCTGCTTTTGGTTGCCATCCTCAAGTCATATGCTTTTTAGGTTCTAATGCAAGTGCATGAGATTAGTACATACCCCATTTAATCTGATCATGATTGCCTGCTATTTTAATTAACCTTTATTGGCATACCTATATTGCCAAGAAACTATACTTTAAGAAGCTCCATTAATAATACTATGATTTGTCAGGGGGTTTTTTCAGTTTCAGCCATCAAATTCTTTAGACAGATAATAAACCTGTGCAGCCTAGTGTTATTGGCAGGCTGTTTGTTTTGTTATATTTTTTAATAACACATTAAAAAGCTAATTTTCTGAGAAAAGGGTGCTTGAGGAAATAATTTCACGCGTACCTTACAGAGAAGAACATTGAGGCAGACATCATATGGCTTGACCCTCCCTGTACAGCAGGTCGAGCCAGTACTGGGTTCAGTTCATGTTACATGAGAGAGAACCCAGATAATTTGAATGTCTAATTTCATTATTTAATGATTATACCCTATTCACTCTACATCCTTCTTTGCCTCCCACTGATACATCCCTACTGATTTTGGGTCAACCTGCTTGGGAGCAGAGAGATGATCCAGATCATTGGTCAGTTTCAACTCAATACTTTTTCTGACTATGAGGCCTGTATCTCGATACCCTTATTAGTCAAATCTCTGAATCTTTTTGCTGAAGTCAGAGGCCATCTGTCCACGAAAGCATCTTCTGAAACTTCCACGTCACAGGTCTCCTCACCATAATGGAGTAAAACAAGACATGTTGTTTTATGCTCACCCAGAAGCATGATATAATTTGGTGCAGCTGTTGAAGCACTGTGGTGGCAAAGGAGCATTTATTTCTTTGAATGGCATCTCTACAGCTAATCACCACTGACCTGAATATTTGTCACCAGGAAAAAGAAAAGGTTGAACAGAAGCTCAGCTGATCAGTTAATGCTTCATTCTGTCCTAAGGCAGGATCCAGTGCCTGCCTGTGTTTTCTAACCCTTAAAATTTGAGTTCCTGAAGTCTGTATTTTGGTAGATTTTCTAAGATCTTCAAGACATCAGAATTTTTCTTCTTTTCTGCTATTTTTCTTCTTTGGCAATAGACTCTAACTCCATATGTTGCTTCCTTCTACTATAAAGTTATTATAAAGAAAGCTCAGCAGAGCCTCTCCCACTCTTAATTGGATGTCTTCCACTTTCACTGGGAAGACGGAGTACTTTAGATGATATGTAGCTGATAAGTTGTTCTCAGTGGTGTTTGAATGAACTGTCTTTACTACCACCTTGCTCTGTATAAGCACAGACTTATCTCAGCAAGAGTAATGTCTGCTGCTCTGCATCCACCATGATTGCATGCTTTGAAGAATTAGCCTGATTTTACTTCTTTTTCTTTCTTCTTTTTTTTTTTTAATAACCCTAGTAACATACATGTGTTGAAGTGGAATTTTCCAGTTGCTACCATTTGAATCGTCAACACAGCCCTCCATGAAAGTACAAATCACAGCTCTGGTCTTATGGGCTACTCCGGAAACTTTTCTATGAATGAGAAATCACAGCACATCATAAATCCTACCCAATATTGAAACACATGCAGAGGTAACAAGGAGAGGATGGGTCCTGTTTGTTCTCAGTTATGCTACCACATTTTTGGCTGCTTCTTGACAAAAGAGTAAAATATTTTGTATTTCAACCATAATCTGCAAGTAGAAAAAGAAGGTGTAATTTAAGAGGCAGTTACCTCTTTAGATTTTAATGGCCTTTTTTAGTAATATTAATTACAACCCCCTCTATTGTTATTTACCATTAGATGAGGCATGAGACACAGTAGTTGGTAGTAAAATATCAAATGTGAGAGAGAGCTATGTTTTCCCTAACTGCAAATGTAGGGAGAATTGGAGATCATATGATGGGAACTGAAAAGAAGGAGGAAGCAGTGGTAGTTAATTTTGGACATTTAGTGTTCTAAATCTACTTTGTCAAAGCTATTTCTGTTTCATTGTTGGTGCTATGAGAGAAATCCGATTAATACTAATGGAAAAGTATTACTTGGTTCAAAAGAAATTTGAATACCAAATCAGCACAAGCCCACAGACAAAGCACTGAATAACCCTAAATATTTTCCCCATACAAATCAAATGACATATGCAGTATGATAAGAGGAAAAGTAACTTTCTCCTAATGTTAAACAGAAAGTTTATTAGAATAAACTAAGAAATACTCTTCCACAAAGCAGCTTTTCTTTCCTCTGCTCACTGTAATGCTTATGGCTAAAACTATTCTCAGTTCTCTTCTGCCTGGACACCACCAGCTGTATATGTCTTATTTCACATGCTTCTCTTCACTACGATTAAATATACAGGAAAGGAAACCACCTATTTTAAATCATTCCCCTTCAGAGGGAATTAATTCGCAGGAGTCTCCTTACGTATCTTCTGCCCCTTAATTCTGAGGTTTTCCAAGTACAGCCTGCCCCTACCAGAAAGGGATTTTAGGAAAATGCAGTGGGGCCTATGTGGTACACTCAATATACTACTGCTATGGTGAGCAGTGATACAGAAGTAGCCTCCTTCTGTCTTCTCCCCTAGAAACTGTGACTAAGACTTCTAATGTCTATGATCATAAATTATTACTAGAGAAGGTGCCGTGAGATGGCTCAAGTGTATATGGTTATTTCATGAATTCTGTAGCACCAAATAAAAGTAACTGTGAGCTTGAAACAGCAGCCTTTGTGGAGCTTGTAATAGCATATTTCTCACTTTACGGACAGAGAAAATGGGACACAGAAAGTGAATGATTTATGCAAGATCAAATAATGTATAAAAAGTTAAACTAGGAACAGAATCCAGAATGTCTCATTCCTGTATCTGGGTTTTGACCACCAGAATATGCATTTAGTATTTGTATATTTCAGAGGAAAGATTATCAAGGCCACAGAGGACTCCAAAAGCTCATAAATTGGGTCAGGCACCATTTCTCATTTTCTTTGTATGTCTTCAGAATTCCATGGGTAGAAGACCACCGTTAAGTGTATGACATTGGTTCTGAACTTCTTTAGCAGTGCACTGTATGAAACTGAGTTAATTAACCATACTGCAGTGCTGAGTAAATACCTTGTTGTTGAACTTCTTTCTGTATGCTTAATTCCAGCAGAGAAAATATTTTTCATTGGTCAAGGCCAGCAGGACCATTTCTTAATAGCAAGGACTATTGAAGAGGTTCCTGGATAGGCCGTTATTCAGTTAAAGGGTTGTCATTCACTTGCTCAATTCTCTCTTTTTTCTCCTGTCATAAATTGTTTAATTTTCTGCCAAATGCAGATTAACTTTTATGTGTCTGATGAGTGATAGATGGTGAGCTCCAGAGAAAAACAGTTTCAGAAAAGCTTGCTTACAGTGCAGTGTCCTACTTCATGAATATTTATTGGCCCCATGCCAGGAAGCTTACGTACAGCGGCCTGCAAAACTTCTTTATAGTCTATTCTAGCAATGGCTTTGACAAAGATTTACTGAAGGGTTGTTATATTTCTGTGCATGGATATATCTGATTTACTGTTTACGTAGATAAATAGAGAAAAGGTTTGAACAACACATTCTTTTGGTAGTTATGAGTGGAAGAAAAGGGTAGCTACAGTCTATAGGGAATCATTTCTCTTGTACTAAATAAACAAATGGAATAAATAACCTTATTTAATCAATATTCAGTAACATCGTACTGGGAATCAGAATAATCAGGAATTCTGGTGGATTTTGTTCCTTGTTCCTGATACCTCACATTTTTTACCTGTGATAGTATCTCTCTATGAAAGAAAGAGAAGACAACTTCCTTAGGAGACATTTTTTAACATTTTTTACATTAGTCCAGTCCAGAGATATTATACACAATAAGATAGTGATCAAAGGGAAGCACAAAGACGGCAGATACATAGTGAAATCCTTACCCAAGGTCTTTCCTCAGAACAAAATAAATGTCTATATGTATATATACGCATACATATAAAACCAACACAAAAAAGCCAGCAGTAATTCAGAGATTAGATGAGATCTCAACAGATAAGCAGGGCCAGTTCCTACAAATAATTAGACTGAGTGCAAAACTAAAGTTGTGTAGCCTTGGGCAAACATGATTGCAGCTTTCATTGAATGGACCACTGGAAACATATTGTTATGCTGATTTTCACTGTAGATGCTTGGCAGAAGCATGAAGATGGGACCAAAATATTCCATCGTTCTGTTAATGTCTGTTACTTGTACGAAGATACCGACACATTGAACCTGCAGTTTCATTACCACCAGTGGTCCTCTACAGTTGATGAATGCCTGGCAGCAGAAGCCAAGCAGGTATCCCTCCTTACTGGAAGCCCCCTCTGGCTTGGTGCTGAGAATAAATTTGACCACAGCTATGTTCTGAGTCACTGCCCAGGCTGGGATGGGAGCCTAGAGTTGATTTCACTCTCAAAGTCTGTATGAGACCTTTTGCTAATTCCACAGTGCAGCATTCAGTTCATATTAGGATTATTCAAATAATTGATTTTAGTTCAAATACCAGAAGAGAAGAGCAGACCTGACACAGAAAGAAATTACTCTTTTTCATATTTCCCATGCATAGTTATGTATTCTTTTAATTAAATCCAGATAAACTTCCAAACACATGTGTCATGCTTCAAAACCTTTCATTTCAGAAGTGGTAACATAAACCCCTTTGATTTCCTTGTCTCCACCCCTTCCTCTGCTACCAAGCTGAAACAATTAGATTAATTCACTGGGAATTTTGATTAGTTTCACTTATTCTGAAACTATATTTCTTTTTTTCTTTTTTGGCAAATAATCTTTTCAGCTGTTCACCACATTCTACTGCAGAGCTGTGGGATGGCAAACCAGACCACATAGGTGCGCAATTTATTATGAAATGCTGGATCAGTAAGACAAGAAACAACAAAATAGGCCAAAATATTGGCCTGGGTATGCATGAATTGTGAAAGCATTACCTGGTCATTGAAGCACTGCAAATATTTAAATATTCTCCTGCAGCCACAGCCAACTTGACCACTCCTGATCTTGAGGATTTAGGGCATCATGTCAAACTTATCAAAGGTGGCTGCAGGGTAATAATTTACTACTCAGGGTAACAAGTATATTGTCTGCAGGTAATAACAATGTGAAAAGTTTCTTTGTGAGGAACTTAGTGGTATTCTTGATGTAACATAGAAGTCTGTACCTTTTATTTGGTCTCAAGTTGTCACCAATTTCCAAAAAATCTTCAGTTATACCAAAGACACCTTGGTTACCATATCAAGACATACAGTCTACAACAAAATCATCCATCCCTTAGCCCACCAGATCCAGTGGCCTGATAAAAGTTTTCTATGACCTCCATTCTTCCAACTTCAAAAAATAGTCCATTAAAAGATAAAGGCCCCAGAAAACAAGAGGGATGCACACGTCAACATCATTCATGTCTTCTACTTTCCCATCAAAAAATTGACATCCCTGGCCATATCATCTATTTGAAATAGTACAAATACAATTTCTCAAACATTAAGACATTTATCAGATGACAGAGACTTCTACAGATTTCACAATAATCTTCCTTTTCTTTAGAGTCCACCATTATTTCATATTTGGAATAAATCTCTGAGACTCTTCTGTATTCTGCAGTACCTGTGGACCTACTGTGGACAAGTGCAAGAGCAAGTCATCCTTGTGCTGTGGAGGAGGACAGCAAGATGACTATCTGTGTTCTGGGGTCACAGAGGAATCTTATACAGAAGGAAATGAACTGATCCACACCTTGGAACCAAGTGATACAGATTTCTTTTCTCAGAGTTATCCTGATCTGTAGCAGATTGGGGATCAACTTGGGAAATTGAGAACTGGGGAAGTGAGCTGTTAATGCTGCAGTGTGGACAATCACAGTCTGAATGTTCAAATTCCTCTTTTATTTAGCAATAGAGACCTATCTTAGTGGCTGAGAATTACGGTGATAGCTGAAGAACTATTAATCTCAGCAAGAAGGGCAAATAATTCAGTTTGTTTAAGAGTGTGAAATTCTGGACTAGTATTGCAAAAATGGAGACTGCTGTTACTTGAAAGCAGATGCCAAAACCATGCATAATTTTTTGGTAAACTCTCTTCCGGCAGGAAATAATTTCCCACTCAGCCCTAAGAAGTTTTTGAGATTTAGTTCCCATATATAAACTGAACACTTCTGGACCCTGCAGCTAAGGCAGCAAGGGTTCCTTGCCCTCTGCCTGCAGAAGATGGAGGTAAAGTAATAAAAACAACAGTAAGTTCATATGAAATCACATGTCAAATATCGAGCAATTCTTTCAGCTCCCAAAAGATTGTAGAAATGCAAAACAATCCAATTATTTTTTGCCCAAAGAACGTAGAAGATTTATCTAGGGCCACAAAGAATTGCATGAGTGGAGCTCTCCAGCCCTGCTAATGTTGACCATTTATTGTGTTTGAAGCTGAAGAGGTTGGCTTCATTTCACCTGGCTGTGAAATAATTTAGCACTTAATCCTAGTTGCTTTCTAGTAGTGCTGACTCTGAATCTGGCGGTGCACCGAAGTATAAGAACAGGGTAAGGAAACAAATGATAACCTGAAAGGACTCTGGACATAAAAGGCTATGTTCTGTGTAATATGCTATTGTTATGACTGTTAATATTTGTGGCTGTTGCAGTGCCTTGAAACCCTAGTCCTGGACCATGATCACACTCCACTAAATACCACAGTTTCTACAACAAAAAAGTAAAAGATGGCTAATTCCTCTTCAGGAAGAATATATGCTATTTTTTTCCTTAGGGAGCATTTTCTTTCTATTAATAAAGTCTACAAATAAAGATCAACCAGCACCTTAATTTGAGATGGATGGAGTGCTGCACCTTTTTTCCATTGACAGGAATGCTGGGGAATCCAATTTCATATCAATGCAATGGCACCCTAAGTCCTAGCTGATTTCTCTACATTCCTGCTACCTGTGAGATTTCAGCATTACAGGTCAGGAAACTGAAATATAGAAATGAATTACTTGTCCAAGGTCATAGGACAGGTTCTGGCAGAAACAGGAATACAAACTGTGAATGGCAAGTCACACTATCTATTCTAAATAACAGACCAAACTGTATTTTCATTCTCCAGGTTTCTCTAATGCATCTAGGCAATTACAGGGCAAATTCAAGATACCATTTCCTTTTTATTTAAGTTCTTTGTTTTCTTTTTCTGAATTTTAAAAAAGACAGGTTTTTTTAGGTGTCATTGTTAGTTATTGAAAATACACAGAATCACAGAATGGTAGGGGTTGGAAGGTACCTCTGGAAATCCCCCAGTCCAACCCCCATGCTAAAGCAGGTGCCCCACAGGAACACGTCCAGGCGGGGTTTGAGTATCTCCAGAGAAGGAAACTCCACAGCCTCTCTGGGCAGCCTGGGCCAGGGCTCAGACACCCTTGTAGTAAAGTTCTTCCTCATGTTCAGGTGGAACTTCCTGTGCTCCAGTTTGTGCTCGTTGCTCCTTGTCCTGTCGCTGGGCACCACTGAAAAGAGCCTGGCTCCATCCTCTGGACGCCTGCCCTTTAGATATTGATCAGCATTGATCAGATCCCCTCTCAGTCTTCTCCAGGCTGAACAGACCCAGGTCTCTCAGCCTCTCCTCATAAGAGAGATGTTCCAGTCCCCTCATCAGCTTTGATGTCCTCCTCCGGACTCTCTCCAGTAGTTCCCTGTCTCACATGCACTGGGGAGCCCAGAACTGGACGCAGTACTCCAGATGTGGCCTC
>VZSC01007875.1:320695-399225 GCA_013398225.1 Steatornis caripensis
GGTTGTGGAGTCTCCTTCTCTGGAGATATTCAAAACCTGCCTGGAAGTGTTCCTGTGCAACCTGCTCTAGGCTAACCTGCTTTAGCAGGGGGGTTGGACTAGATGATCTCTAGAGGTCCCTTCCAACCCCTACCATTCTATGATTCTATGATTTAGCACGGGGTTTGGACTGGGGGATTTCCAGAGGTACCTTCCAACCCCTACCATTCTGTGATTCTGTTAAACATATTTTTTGCAGAAAAGAAGAAAAATCTGAAAGATCAAGATACTATTTTCTTAATTGAGACATGTTAAAATATGTAAATATTAAATGATTCAACAGAAACTTTATAAGGAAAGTGATTGTGATTTTAAGTACAAAAAAACCCTGGCTTAGATTTGCACTTTAATATATGTAATTTAAAATGTCAAATTCAAGAACGTACGTACGCATAATACAAGTTCGTTAAAGCATGTACATGCTCAGGTTGGGTCCAAATGTTGGTAAAATTTATTCTCAAATTTTAAATTTGATTATATTTATTCAAGGATTTCTGTAAATCTCTATTCATCACAGCTTCCTGTAATGGGTAGATTTCACAATTCAGAGTATGGGCACAAAATATATGAAGCACAATTTTTCTATAGTGACTTGTTTGCATCTGTTGTGTTTCATCCACCTCAGCAGTATTGCTACTGATTTTGACCACTTCATCTACGAGGAAGATCAAAACTCTGAGAGGTGACTGCATTAGCCCTGATTTATTTTAATAAACACATGGAACAATAGCCGAGAACAAACGGCCTTGATTTCAAGGCCATTCACGCTGAGAGATCTGTGAGATTATATATTCATATTCTCTGTATCTCAGTTTTTCCATCAGATGTTACAGACTCAGTTGAGATCTGTAGGTCACAACCATGCTCTCTAATGTGTTCTCAAACCCAGAAAGCTTATTTTGGTGTAATGCCAATTGCAGGAAGACATATCCACCTTCAGCTCCTGTGCTGTCTCTTTCTACCCAGCACAGATTAGGCAGACGTACACTAAACAACATCTAGAAGGCTGTCAGAGTGCTGGGCTTTGTGTGAAATAGGAGACCCATCCCTTTCCTGACCATAAAAATCTCCACTTATGACCCACCTGAAGCCATTTTTGGTGAAAGTAATTAAAATTTACCTTCAGAATCAAACCCATAACACAGCAATAACAGAGGTTTATGAAGACATTGGTAAGAGATATGGTGGGGAGGGAGCAGGAGAAAATTAGAGAAATAAGAATGCTTAATCTAATTATCCTAAGATCAAATCCAGCAGCTCTCTCTTTCCCTCTTTGTGTCTATCTATCTGATGTATTTTTGACATTCGTTTTACTCCCAGCAACATGTTCTCTTGCCCATTCTATGTGCTCAGGTGCTATATCAGGAAAGAGGCTTTTCTTGGCAAAGTGTGCTAGTTTTTATGTTCAACCCTTTTCTTAAATCTCCTTGGAGTTCCATTTAGATTAAAATTCTCCTTCCTACCACCAAACATTATTGATCCTTAATTTATTTAGGAGGCAGTTTCAGCACTCTGTCTTCCAGGTATTGACTGCCCTTACTGCCTTGGAAATGATAATGGCCCTTTAGAAAAATAGGTGCTATCTCTTGCACTGGGGTAGACATTAGGAAAATATTAACAGCTCTCCCCAACTTGAACAGACAATGAGTAAATCTCTTTGTGAAGTTTCTTCTATACACTGAACCTTATATTTCATATTAATGTGTAAACTCCTAATCATACATCAATGGAATTGATGCTTGTAGCTCATTAGTGGGTGTTGGTTGAGACAGAAGTGAAACTAAAAAGATAAAAGTAGGTCTCAGTAAAGTTGGCTAAACAGCTTGCTTAAGGAAAAAACAAACCAGGTTTCAATTCTTTACATCAGGACATGTAGGTAACCTGTGTATGATTGCAACATTAGCATTAGCTGTCTGAGCTATCTTCTTATGAGAGCCTGCCTCCTGAGGTTACAAGGCACAAGTCCATTATCCTAAAAAAGAGTTAATGAGTTAGCTGTAACACCTGCAGGCTTTACATGTCCTGTCAGAGATCGTAATTACATCCTGCCATTGTTATGAAAGACTCTAGTGTATCACCTGGTAGAATGCTATTCACTTGTTCAATAACATTTCTAAACCCAGAAATATCCTTAAAACAACCCCAAAGAATGCTCAGGGAACTTCTGTTGCATCACAGTTGACAGCAACTGACTGTCTAGCTTTGTTATCCTGACAACATTTAAAGGAGAGGAAACGTGTGTTCATCGACTGTTGGATAGAGGGAAAATTGCACTTGAAAAATAAAGACTCTGCAGAATGATCTGTCCACATTCTTCTGTGTCCCTTGTTCTACATCAGTGTCTGAGCTCTCATAATGGACATTAATGAACTAAACCTCATGCTATGTCAGTGATATAGGCAAGCATGTCCACGTTCCCCAGCTTTACAGATGAAGAAGTGATTGAGCCAAAGAGAAGCCAGAACCACCCCCATCCCATGGCATAGAGCAAATATTTGGGTGTCTCTGAGCAGTAACACAATGTATTGGCCACCTCTCCTCTTCTGGCTTCTCTGCATTTACACACATGGCTGGGAAAACAGACACCCTGACCTTTAAAAAATCTATCATGAAAATTTCCTTGGCGTTTTCACTTTCCTTAGATGAAAGGCAACAACTCTCTGTGAGAAACTCTGCTGGGTAATTACATTTGCTACAAAAAATGTTTGTTCTCGGCTATTGTTCCATGTGTTTATTAAAATAAATCAGGGCTAATGCAGTCACCTCTCAGAGTGAATTAATTGCCTGGCAAAGGATTTTATTTCCAGCCTAGACTATCACTAAACAACGATATGGACTTCACATAAAAGCAATATGGATGGACTCTCTGACACTAAAACTCATTATTAAGGTAATAAGTATCATGCTCCATTACTTTCAATGAATTGATTAATAACAATTATTGCAACCTTTTCATAACAATTTTGGAAAGTAGTAAATGTGCTAATATTTGACTTGCTAAAGTAAAGCATTAATTTCTAACCGTTACTATTTCCTGATCAAGCACTTGCCAGAAAAAACTGTCCTTCTTTAACCCACACATTCTTTGACTGGAATACAGTGATTAGCTAGATTAGACCATCGCTTTCCTGAATCAGCCATCTTGCGACTGCGCCTGCATGAAAGAAAAAGGGAGCCTGCCTGCTTAAGTCATATGAAATTGGAAGGTTAAAGTCTCCAAAGGTCTGTGCTACTGAGTCCAACTATCTTCACCCTACAAACTGCCTCAAACTGTTCTCTAGGAGGAGGAAGCTGAGTTATTTGTTATATTTATGATGCCACTTTCTCCACTAGATACATCTGAAGAAATGTCTTATCCTCCAGCAAAAAGAAAACTGGAGATAAACAAGAAGACTTGGTCCTTTTCTTTTCCCATATCTTTGTGTGTATTCATTGCAACTGTAGGCCAACAGCTCAAATATCTCTTGTTACTGGTTACCCATGTTTGATTCAGTTGCGCTATTAAAAATACTTATAAGTGCTGACCCACCCATCTGAATGACAGAGAAAACTAGTGCTTATATTCTGAATTCGCTAAGCCAAATACAAAAGCAGCAGACAGAAATTCCACACACCTGTGCAAGAAATGTACAAGAAAAAGCCTATCTATGCCGCAGATGCTGGTGAATCTAGCTCAACTACACAGTTAACAACCAATATTGCACACATCATAGAAAAAAATAACAAAGAAACCAAACCCATATAATCTGATATTTTGCCAGCATATAAAAAGTAACTGATTCAAGGAGCTTTAAGTCATGTCCAACACCATTTTGAGGCAGAGCAGGAAGAGAATTCAAAACCATGCAAAACAGGTAAGAAAGAGTATTGACTGTGTTTTTCAGCCCTGGCTTTAGAGCACTTCAAACAATACAAAGTTTTTCACCATTGTGATTTAACATCTGTTGGTTGTACCTTTTTCAAGGGAATAAAGGTTCTGAGCTCATGCTTAGTCTGGGGAAGTGATACATTGCTCCCCACTCCAAACCCCAGCCATCAAGCTGTCTGGGCTGGGAGGTGTGCTGCCAGCAAAGCTGTGGCTAGCATATCTCCCAGGATCATAAAATATCCTTGCAATTCCACCAAATCAAAGGTTTTCTGGCAGCCAAAATGATAGAGGAATAGTACTGAGCAAAATCAAAATGCTCCAGATGTGATTTATCGGTTTAGAAAGGAGAAAGTCATATCCTTGAAAGAAAGGAGTGAGTGTGAGTGGAAGGAGCAACCTGCAAGCTTGTACTGTGCTCAGAGCCAGGCAGGAAGAGTTACCTGTGAATATCGCCAGCCATGGCGTTTCAAAAGGCATGGCATGTCTGAAGGTATGATAGACCAGTGCCCAGGGCCTACAGAATAATATAGAATTCTCGCTATGGAATGATTGGTCACAGTTTGAGCTCCCAGTATAAGATGAACAGCAAGAGAGAGAAACGCCGAGCTGTGCAAACTCCAGAAGTGGAGGAGAATGAGAAAGAGAGACACGGCAGGGGCTGAGGCAAAATGTTAGTACTGCAAAGGAACAAATCAGCCTTCCCGTCGCCTCTGTTCCCAGATTCCTCGCTTTTAACATCAAAGAGCATTTCAGCAATAACAGGGTGAGGACCCAACATGTGAGAAAATTTAGTAGTGTAATGACATAAGTGATTTTAAAGGTTAAATTTTTATCAATTATCATTTCTGTAGAAATGTAGCGTAAGACACTGACAAGGCAGAAAACTCAAAATAGGACTTGGTAGCTGTAGCTTTCATCTTACATCTACAGGCTACCATTTTGCCCTTGAACATATCATTTAATCCCAGGTCTTAAGGCATAAAGCTAAATGGGTTTCTCACTGGAATTACATGCTTGTGTAACTTTGAAGACATAGGCCTTTGTTTTTTAACTGTAAATTTGAGAATGAAGGTGTTGTCCTATGTCACATAAATTCTAAGGATAACTACAATAAGGTTCATAAATGAAGTCATGTAGTACAACAGTGGATTCCAAGAACCATGAAAAATGCATTTTACAAACTCTGCATTGTATGTCCAACAGAAGCGGACATTACTCTTCAGACTACAAGTAAGATGCTGAATTCCAAAAATGAAAACACAGTATGCAGCACCATGCTGAGCAAAGAGCCTATCTGGACTGCAGCGTGCAGAAGTGACTTACGAAGAACACACAGTACAGTCAACGATAAAATGTTTGTTGTGACCTCCCCAGAAGTTGTGGAAAATCAATATACCCATCAGTACCAGGCCCACTGGTTCTAACAGGCTCAGCCTTGCTGCAGGCTTTGACTTCTTATGTTTGGTCTGCATCTTGAGTAGAGACGGAAGCACTGTGCGTGTGTCAGCACCTCTGTGTGTGTGTGCATGTGAGTAAGAGAGAGACGTGAGTGAGCTGGAAACCAATTAAGCTGTAGGTGATGAAAAGGGCTCTATAAAAGCAGGACAGTATCAGAAGCTAGAGTTAATATAGCACCTGGGGTACAGTGAATAATAATAACACTAAAAATTTTCTGAACTAATTTATTTGTAGGGAGAATTGGAGTAAAAAAAAAAACCAAAAACAAAGTTCAAACAAAATGTCAAGTTCAGGCAACAAACCTGAAAGGAAAGATGAAGGGGTGTCACATCTGATGCTTAAAAAAATGCCCAGTAGTATAAGAGAGCAGTTAACTATGAAAGGCTTGCAGACTACCAAATACTGACTGCTAAACCTCCATTAAAAATAACCCTAAAATGTTAAGTGATTGCAGTAAAGACTCTCATTAGGGAGGTGTGTGTGGGGGAGTATGAGTCACTACAACCACTTTGCCAAATCTCTCAAATTTACCATCAGTATCCTCAAAGAATACTGATTCTGAAAAGATAACGATGCTCAAAAGCCAGTGTGGCTTTTGGGCAACCACAGACGGAAATGTGGTACGATTTGCCTAGACTTTCAGCTGACCCCGCCATGTTCTTTGGGCTGCTGCACCTTCGTTTCACTTCCCCTCTGCCAGGGAGAGAAAAGTTGCAATTCCTACTGCCTCCTAGTTAGCGATGCGGAACGCAATAAAGACATTAGGAGAGAGTTTCTGCCAGAAAGTCAAATGGTTGTGGTCCATCTGCCTGAGGCAACAACTAGAACTGGAACCCTGATCAATGCAGACGTGTCAGTTGAGACACCGATGGAGAGTCACCTCCAGTGGCTGACTGAGGTTACAAGAAAACCAATTCATTTTGCTTTTCATGTTCTGTTTCTGTACTTTATGCACCTCCCACTCTCTTAGTTCGCTCTGATCTTCATCTCTTCTTCCCAGTTGTAGCTCAGCCTAACTTTGACACCAGGACAGCTGCAGCACCATCTTCAGAGAGCATCTTTGTCTCTTAGGCTACCACACCCATCAGCTGTATAGCTGGATCAGGCATGACCACCAGTTAATTTTCTAAAGGATAAATATGACAAGGTTCTTGCTATCACTCCAGCCTTACAGGATGAGGAGAAGGGAGGAAGAAATCTTTCCTCAGCATGGCCAGTCCTCACACTTACACATGGCTGTTGAAAACAGTCAGGATGCTCAGGGAAAGTATTCAGAAACAGCTTCCAGTCCTGAGCTGCCTCTGGCAAGAAGCTGAATAAAAACCTAAACCAGCACAGTATCCCTAAACAAGATAATGTCAGGTTCTTTCAAGAAAAAAGGCAAAAAGCTAAACATCCCGTTAAACCTGTGTACAGCCACACAGCCACTCTCCCACGCTTGGGCAGTACATACAGAGCTGTGTGCACTAGGGAATGAAAATAATCCTCTCTGGGAATTACTGGACTGAACATTTCTGCCATTAGAGCAATTATTTGGAAGCAAACCCACACATATGCACATGTACACACTAAAAACAAGGCAAGGAGGGGATCTTTGTATAGGGAATAAATAGAGCTGTAACTAAACCAGTTGGAGACTGCTGTGTTTTTATAGCCAGACTAAATAGCACTGTTCTGAATGCCTGAATAAAGAAAAGGTTAGGAAAAGATAAGTCAACATCCTTAATCAACATTCTGCATTGAGTAGCAAAGACATTTGCAGTAGGTTGACACTGGACATTTCGAAAGACGGGAAGAGGATAAAAACTGATCGCTTTGTACCTCCAGTTCCACCTGTTGCAATCTCATTATTTTCTACAGGATTGCACTGTCAAGCAAATAGAGTTAAACACTGAATTAAGCTTAAAGATATTGACAATATCAGGTGAATTTGTACTCAATATCGAAACTTCCCCCTCTTCAGTTTCTTTCATAAACATAAACAAACTTCCGAGGTTTTTTAGAAGTTTGCTTTCTTTCTTGCTTTCTTTATTTCCTTCTTTCTTTTTTTAATGAGCTTCTGTTTTCGCAGACCTGACAGCATGAGAGCGTGATGCCGGTTTGAAATCAAAGCTCCGCTGATTTTTATTGGTTCTGTTCTAGTATTGATATCTGTTACCTGCTGTGCAAGGTAAATCACCATGACTGAAATCAAGCAGAAGGAAAATAAATTCCTGAAACCTACAGAATTTAAAATAAGAATCTGGCCTGTATTGTTCTAGTATTAGTGAAATGAGAATTAGCAGTCCAAGTTTAAATTTGGAGCACTTATAATCAATAAAGGTGCTTCAAATTTGTGCCCTCGTGAGAGCAGCATTGCTTTATTAGATGTTCTGAGCAAACACACAGGCTTAAAGAATAGCCATATTCATAGGTTTTGATGTGATTTCACTGGACAAGCTTCAGCATAAGACTGAATAGAAACAATTGAAGGTGGCACAGACAGGTTATAACTGTAAAACACATTTGGATGTTCTGGTCTTTTCAGGAGATCTTACTGATAATGTTCCCATTGGGATATCCATTTAGATATCCTAAAAAGACAAATCTTTAAAAGCATAAATGGTCCCATTTTGCTCTCACATGTCTGCAAACTGAATAGCTAACTGTCATACTCCTTTGAATCTACCAGCCTTAATGGACAAATATAGGAAGACAGAAAAAAACATTCATTCTAATTATAATAGAGATCCAGTTGGTAGCTCACCATTCAGCAATAACTATTCCATTCTGCTTCTCTCAGCAAGAAAGATGGGGCACAATAGGACTTCACCAAATTTATTGTAATGGTAGGATAATTGGAACAAGCCTACCAGAACACCTGAGGGGACTGATGGAGTATAAATACATTGCATTAGGAAGTAGATATGAGTCAAGCTCACCTGCCAGCCAAAAAACTCTCACATCTGCTTAGGATTTATCTATGCTTGGTATCTCCTGTTTGATTTTTCTGACTGTCAGTATTATTTCTCCTTGTACGACATACAGGCTTTCTTTTTCTTTTTTTTTTCTTTCTTTTTTTTAATGTTAAGTGAGTATGTAGGCTATTATTTATGCATGGTAGGGAATAATGCAGTCACTAGTCTGTGGAAAGAAAAGTATAATTCACGTAATTTGACTAGTCGTTATTTCAATATGGTTCACATGGACTGCTATAACAGCTTGCCAAATTGCTATTTCCTCATCAGTCCCATTTTGCAGAAAGAGTAACACAGAAATATAACTCAGTGGGTCTTCTCTTCAGCTGTAGAAAACTTTCAAGCCAGTCTTCCCTTCCTCTCTCTTACACAGAAATAAATAATTTTGAAAAGATGTTCTTTTTGAGAAATTATCAATGCTAAGACACAGTGAAGATCCAATGCACAAAAGCTATTTAAAATGTTGTCTGGATAGTTAAATATTAGCCCCAAGTTCTCAAGAACTCATTGATGATTTGAAACTTCTCCTGAGTAACAAAATAAACCAAAACAAAACAAAGTAAAAAAGGACAGCTGTTGCTGTCTGTTGTCAAATCATCAGTGAATGAAAATTGAGATGATTGTTTGGGCAAACTCTTCAATCTTCTCTAGGTCCCTGTACTCCAAGAGAGTCCTCTATCCTGCAGGAAAAACTGAGTTCTGTGTTCCCAGATGTATCCCTGTAGCCCAAATATATCAGAATATATTTCGATGAATTGTAGCCATTTTCCCAGGCATCTCAGATCATGCTGTCGCAGCACCTCAGAAAACCAAGACAGTCCAACTAACAAACTAGAAACGGGATTTATTTTTACAAAATGGTAACAAAATCAAACTAAGTTTTACTCTAACTGATACCTCTGTGAGACTCCAATAAACATGAACAAACCACAGGTTCAGAATTTTGTTTGGGAGTTAAATACTACACAACCAACTTAAGAATTGTTAAGGTTTATGGCTGATCACTCAAAATGCAGAATCACTCACCTAATAAAGGGAGGGTTCTCAAACTCCAGGAGTTTCCTTGAGTGGTGTCCCACCCCAACGGAAGAGTCCCCGACTGCTGACTCACTGCTCTGAGGAGGATTGACTCAAAACACCTCTCGAGCAGGGCTTTGTTAGTACCTTAGTTGAGTCTAATCTGTGGTCAAATAGAGACACGTAGCCCCCCATTGACTGAGGACGCCAACTTCCTCATCTTTCAACTGAAATGCATGCATGCTCTCCACCACCATGTGGGCGTGACAAGAGCTGTGACAGGAAGATTTCGTGGGCTTTTGTTGGGTCTTTGTTAGGTTTATGTCAGGGTGGGTGCATCTGCCACACATGCTGACGTTATTTATATCCCAACAATCTGTCTGCTGTACTCATGATTTGACAAGATATAGGTCATTGGATATATGTCCTGGTTTGGGCCAGGACAGAACCGATTTTCTTTTAGTAACTTTGCTTTTCAGTTAAGTCTCTTCTGAGAAGCTGCACTCTCTGAAATTAACTGCATGTTTTTCCACACAGTAGCTGCTTCTAGCAGTGATAAGGCTCGGTGTTTATAGTTCGTGCTGGAACATCAGAAGCAATGGTATGCAGAAAGGCCCTTGCTTATAGTTATCCCTATGGAGACCAAGGTCGATGCTTGCTTCTGCTAACTTTCTTGTGCGCCGGAACTGAAAGAGCAGAGAAGTCGTCACCCCTGCGACCCTGCGGTGGGGAGGAGCGGGTCGGACAGGTGACCCAAAACTGACCAAAGGGAGTATTCCATCCCATACGCGTCATACTCGGTATAAAGCAGAGGGATCACGAGGGTCTCGCTCTCTTCTTCTATGGCCGGCATCCGAGGAGGACTCTGTCTGATTCTTCTGCCTTCGATCCCGATCCGTGCATTCCTGAATCCAGCTCCTGCCTGCTGCTGCTGAGTACAGTCCGGGACTTTCCTGGGGCGTGCCCCGCAGCGTCCGGGTGACGTATTTGTCATCAGTGGGGGGGAGCTCAATATCGGTTTTGTACATATTTGTATATTTGTATATATTTCATTATTATTATTATTCATTATTATTGTAGTTAGATTAAAGCTGTTTTAACTTTTCTAACCCATAAGTCTCTTTCCCTTTTCTCTTTCCCCCCCCCACTTCGGGGACGGAGGGGGTTAACAAAGAGCGTCTGTCATTCGCTTAACACCCAGCCCAGCTTTAAACCGTGACAATATAGGCCTGGAACCCATGAGAAAAATTTTCTCTAATGACATCTCCCCATTAAGAACTTAATTTGAGATCTGTCTATTATAAAATTATTAATCCACCTAATGTTCTTAGTTCATTCTATGAATGGAAAGTTTCCTTTATTCAAATGTCAGACAGTCATACGTCAAATGATTTAGAGAAAACTAAAATTTCTCTATCACAAATACCCCTTTTCTGCTAGACATGAAACTTTCAAAAACACTCTTGTTTTACAAAAGTTTCTTTCTTTGAAACTATGCTGACATTAATTTCAGTTTTTTTCTTCTAGTCTTTTGCTCTTGGAGTCTACTTCCATATTTTACTATGTTATTTTAGTAACATAGTAAAACATAACTGTTACTTTAGTTATGTTACTTTAACTAGAATAAATCAACTGATTGATGCAGTATATTTCCCTATTTAGTCCATTTTAGCCCTTTTCAATACTGAAATTAGTAATCTTCCAAACTTTGGAATCCAAACTTGCTTACTGACAAACATTGATGATTCAGAGGGGCCCTTAGCTAACCCTTTTAATGCTTATGATATGTTACCTTGGTTTGCTAATTTAATAGGGTTTGCAAGTTTTCCATTCCATCTACAAAAGTAGAGAAGGATCAATCATCTTTTACAGCAGGGATAAACAGCTTGCAGCTGACTCATGACAAGGGAACAGCAGCCTATTTTTCTTCCTCACACTGTTTCAGGTGGTATCAGTATATGCCTCCATCATTAATGAGCAGCTATCCACTCTGCCTACATAAGCAGTAACATCTGTTTTCCCACTTCCACCTCTCAAGCTATGCCTGGACAGGTAGACAACAGCTTCCCAAGCAGAGCATCAGCCTGTCTCTGCGCTTGCCATCGTCATTTGCAGTCCATTTGCATTTTGACATCAACTGCTGCCTCACCTTCTGCATCAGCAGTTGTCTCCTCTTTCCTTTCTAAACAAGAGTGAGCAGTCTTGCCCTTCCTATTATCCCCAGACTTGTGGTAAGGCAAATTTGTTAAGATGTCCTGTTTCGTAGATTTGTTAATCCTAATGCCTGTTATAGTTGACTGCTTCCTTTGATTTCATCTGTAGCATTCTCACATTTTGTTGTTGCCCAAAAATTCTTTGCACAAAACAAGTCTGACCAGGCAATAATCATGGGTTAGTTGCGGAGTTGCTGTATTTTAAATTAGTGATTAACTTTTAACTGAGACTATAAAAATTATCCCTTGCTACAGAACTTCACTGTATTTCTGATGTTTTGAGAATTAAGTGGGTAGTGTTGCAATGTTTAATTAATATAACTCAGCTAAATTGTTCAGTGTAACACAATTTTTGATGTAGTTTAAGTCATTCTTCAGAGAAATTAGGTAGTCTATAACAAATTCTTGTCCAGCAATTTCATTACATACAACTTTAATGAATTAGTATTTAGAGTCCTGTAATTCTCGGTGGTGTCATTATGAGCATCTGATATTGACCCCAGCAACTCTCCTTGCATTCTGATTCTTGAGAATCTCCAGCTCTGCCATGTTTCCTTTCTGAATACGGTGTTGGCAACAGTGCATGCATACTTCTTCTTAATAGGCAGTTTGGGATTTAATTTTGTCAGACATAAAGGATTTCCAGCCCAGGTTTCATGCCTGACTATTCAGACGTGACTAGCCTATTTTTAGCCTTTTCTCTCTTGTTCGTTTAAAGGTCCCTTGACTATGAAGAGATTGAGATGAAGACCACCACATTCATACAATCTACCCTCCCTATACTTGACCCAATATTCCTTAGTCAAAATTATCAGCCTGGTGCCATTTAAACACTGGTATCACCTGGCTCATTGCCTCCCTATACAGCAGGATAGTAGATTTTCCAGGAAATTCTGGATAGCCTGGATATTTTTATCTTTTATCTTTTTACCCAGATCATTCAAGCTTTCCAGACTCTGAGGAGCAGTGCCAGATGCTGTGTCACTGAGTCCAATACAGATGGAGCCAAAGGTAGCCTCAGTTTTCAGTCCTACAGTCTTGCTGATCCCTGAGTCATGGTGTTTGCCTTCATTGCCAAAAAGGAATAAATTGACTTGATATCCTCCCAACTTTACACCAAATCCTGTCCACGTCTCTTAGCATTCTTTCCTTTGTGACAGTTGCAGGTTGTGGGTACTCTGTTAATCATATCTGCACTTTATTCTGTTTTGAGTTTGGCTATTCTGCCTATGTTAACCATTAAAGACCTCTCTGCCAAGAGCACTCTCTGCATATCCTTCATTAACACAACTGTGCCTTTGGAGGGGGAAACAGGCTGTGACTCACTTCAGCATCTGCTGACACCATAAGGAGATCTGAAGGGATGGGTGGGTGGGTGGATGGACTGACAGAGCTTTCCAAATTCACCTGCCAGACAGACAGAGGAGTCTTCCAGTTCCAGTGACAACCTCTGAACATGCCATCTCCCGTCTTTCATACCCTCTGTTGGCAGCTGAGTGGAGGACCTGACCCATCAATATGTTACACGCACACTGAAGTTTAAGGACAGAAGAACAAGACTGGGGCTTCTGGCATTCATAATTCTTTTGATTCTAACATCTTCCTGGCACTGCTCAGTGGGAAGTTAGAAGAATTTACACTCCCTGTTCTCAGACTTTCCTTTCCCTTCCCTACCCTTCTATGACAGTGTGGACAGGCATGTAGGACACAAGGATAATAGAACCTGGTGCAAAGTGTATGATTTTTTCCCATTATTAAAAGTGATTATGAAGATGTTGGTGGAAACAGTCCCTTTAAAGATGGTTTATGACACTTTCTGCAAGCACAAGAGCAGCACACTTCAGCTCTAATCAACACAGATGATTACAGTTCTGCCTAATGTGAAATTATATCTTTTTCTGGAATTCTAGTTCTATGCATTGTAGGACACTGGATTCTGTACTGGGCATCTCAGGTTTTAGATGACATTTCCTTGCTAACTTGATAGCAAATTTTCCCAGGTACTTAAGAAACAGCACTGATGGACTTTAAAATGTAATTTCTCGATAACAGGAAAGGGAATTCCTTTAAAAGGGATTTTCTCTATAGTCTCTGCCTAGAAGGTTCTGCCTTTTGGGGGACCAGGACTCAAACCAAGAAAAGTAGAGGTTAAATCACCGTTTTTTTCTAAACACCACAGGATAACTGTAAAAGCTGACAGATGTAGAAGTAGGAGGCAAGAGAAAAGGTTTAGAGACCTGAAGGGAAAAATCCCTCAAAGATTAATAATTTTAACTTGTATAGACACCCTTCTGGAAGTTATTTACAAATATTGTCTAGACAACTGAGATTATTGTATCATATATATTCATGGGACTTTAACAGCAAGTGTTGTACAGTATTCAGCTAAGACCTTTGCACTCCTGAAAATTTCAGTTAACCTGAGCCAGTCATCCCTGCAAGCAGAATAAAGTTATAGATTTGGAGACTGAGGCAGAGGAGTTATTTTTCCCAAAACATTGTATGAATTTTATCCCACCCTGCTTTCTTGAAGGCCTTTATTTATTTAACCATGCCACCACATTTCTTGCTTTTTTACCTGAATCCTATGAGCATGGAATAATCACTCTTATATTTGAACAAGTACAATCAGTTAAAAAATTATCTAACAGAAAGCAGTAACCTAAATGGCAAACAGTGATCATGTTTTCCAAACCCTAACTTGGTGCTGTCTTGGGGTTTTCAGTTTCCTCCTAAAATTTAGTGGTAACTGGATGACTGACATCAACAGTGGTAGCATAAAAAAGTTACATCTATGTTTAAATATCCAGTGTTTCTAACCTAGCTAGATTGTACAAATAGGATGGTCACATCATAAACAGGCTCCATATCTTCCAATTAGATTTCAAATTAGTCAGAAAGTTCTTAGCGAATCTTTTCTTAGTGAATTTGAAAAAGCTTGTTAAAATGAACTAAATTAGATATTAATTTTAACCCAAACAAGAGTACTTGCTGTAAATTTCATTAACAAATCTGTCTTGTACATTTTTTGCTTCTGCTGAAAAGTGTTATTTTTAATATAAAATAACTGCTTGGTCAGAGTTGAATTACATTTCCCTTGAGTATAGGCTGTAGGAAAGCAGTCATGGGCTCCGCTGAAAGCTTTTTACATTATTTGCAGATTTCTTTTTTAAAGAACCCCACAACATCCATAGGAAGTGAAAGAAATATTTGTTTGGAAAACATTTTGAAACTTCTGCATTTTGAGCAGCAAAGAAAAATGTCTTTAACAGCTGATGCACTGGGTATATAATTCAAACTGTCCCTCATTACAGATCTAAATTTATCTTCCATCCCACACAGATTTCTACTCTATCACACTTTTTCTACTCAAAATTATTCACATCAGAAATGTAGGCTCATGAAATGCAGGGTAACAAAGTGTTATTTATGCTAAAGAAACCAATCCCACTTCTTATTTAAGCTTTCTGACTATGGGTTTATTGTGTCCTTCCTCTTGGGGCTCAGTCCCATATGGTATCTCACATTTGCACCCGAGCAGACTGAGAATATGGTGTCTTTGCCTCTGAGAGCTTGAATTAATATACTAGGACTCAGTCATAAAGTACTATAAAGAACTAGAGGCTTTATTGACTTTAAGTTCTCTTGATGCATTTTGCCATGTGAATTATTTAAAGTCCTTTGTGAGCTTCCCTGGGGTTTTTTGAAAAGAAACTCACAATTGCTTTCAAATATGCTGTGACCATCCCTCCCTTAAAAAATCTGCTTTCTCTAAACCCTGTGAATTCTGACAGCATCTACCCACCTCTGTGAGGGTAGTGGAGTCCAATACTCAAAATTTTCAGACTGCTATACAGTTAGAAGTAATTCTACTCTAAGTGGCTACAATTTTTTTTTCCAAGATACCAGATAAAAAATTCTGCTAATACTGATAATTGTTCTGATGACCTGTCTTACTTCTATACACAAGATTACATTCATAGGGAATATGACAAGCAATGTTACTTGAGAATTGCACGTGCATGGCATTAATCTGTCATACAACTTCAAAAACACTTGGTTTTAATTAATTTGCATTAAATCTGTTTAATAAAATCACCATCATTCAGAAATTATTTCAGAATAATTATAAGATTTTCATTTCACAGTCTTTTTCAATAATAATTTCTTCATGAAAATCAGCTCAAAATTTTGTAGGGCACAGGGTTTCATTATGAAACAGTTCTGATAGTAGAGTCTGATGATTACCCCAAACAATGCTTCTGGGGAACTTTGTTCCCAAAAGCTTTCAGCTGATGAATCCAAGAGTTCAGTCTTAATATTATCAGTAGGAAACACAGCAATAAAAAAGCTAAATCACCACCAATATGCAGATGAATTATGGCTCTAATTCTTTTTTCCATCAGACACTGGTGGAAGCATTTTATTTTTTTTTTTCTGCTCCTATAAATTAAAGCAACACTTTTTTTTTTATTTATAGCTAATGGGGAAATCATGTCGCAACACGGTGAAGAGGCATCACTACCCTGGTTTATCAACTTTGTTCCTTCATCTCTCTTCATCACCTGTGATGATACTGGCCCCCATTCAGGCCCCTGTAGAACTTCTTCACCTGTCTGTATATGCTAGCTAGACTCTGAATAAACAATTTTATCCACCGTCTGCCCTCTCTTTATCCATTTTCCTTTTGCCTTTTGAATTTCTGGTTTAGACAGGATTTGTCTAATGAGTTCATCCAAGTCTTTCCAGGGAAAACCTGTCTTGACTTGTATTTGTTATGCACCACTTGCAGTGAGAGTCTCAATAAATAATAAGCATTGATAATAAGAACACCACCACTACCCTAGCACTTTGCTTGAGCTGGCAACTGTGACACAAGCTGCTAACAACGCAAGAAATCATTCACCAAATGATCTTGACATTAACTTCTCCAGCAACAAATAACCTAAATTATTTGTAAAATTGTCAAGCAGCAACTTGCATTTTTCTTTGCAGATCCCACTTACATGATGAAATTTCCATTTGCTGCACATTACAATATTTAAATTGAAGTGTCTTGAATGCTTATTAGATACTACTGTCACCCTGAAGAAAGGTCTTTACCTGATGCAATTGAAGATTTCTTTCTCCTATAAAGTTAATACTGGATAGCATTAGACAAGAATCTAGCCTAAAGTTTTAGTAGGGTTCGAACACAACGTAATGAGAAACCTACCTATTGTGTCAGAATCAATAGAATTCTTTCTTCCCTGCAGAGAATCCTCGGTAGAGAAAAGTACACTACCTCAAGTAACTGTAGGATAATGATAATTTAATCTCATAAGGAAGGCAGATTTTTAACATTCCTAGATTTCATGCAATTCTATTTTAGGGCTAAAATTAACTTGCAAAGGTATAATCTGAAATTCTAGAGGAAGATCTCATTTTGTCCTAAACCGAGACAATCTGGTACTGCTGTCTCCAGAGAACAAATTCAATGAAATCTATCATGAGGAATTTGTTTTCTACAATACTTTTGCAGTAATTTACTTACTCTTCTCTTGAATTCAGATTCTGATTCAGAAAAATAAATAAGCTTGATTCTTATTTTAATTTTGGAATTTTGTCTCCGTTGAAGACAAAAAAACCCACTTGAGGTTACATTATTTCTAATAATGTACTGATTCCAATAATGTGCTGATTCTCAAAACAGCCTTTACAGTGTTCTGAAAATTATTTACAACTGCAAAGAAAAATAAATTTCTCCTTCATACATTAAAACCAATTAGTAAGCAGATGATTTTGAAATCTTCCGATGTTGTGGTTTCTTGGACCACTAAGACTGTTAGACACTGACCAAACAAAGGACAAATCAAATGAGTGGGAACACTGTTTTCACTAGTTCTCACATACTTCTGACATCTGAACTCTACACGCATCTGCAAAATATACTGATTATTTTTCTAATAATAGATCTGTATCTGGGAAAGCTGTTGGGGAAAAAAATCTCTCATTGAAAGTAAAAACAAACATAAAAAAACAAAATAAAAAATTACACTAGGAGGAGTGGTTCAGAGATTAAAAAAGTCACAGTACCCAAGTCTGTATGGGGACTCATCAGTCAGAAAAAAAAAAAAAAGAAATAATTTCCTACTCATGTCCTCAGGATCTGCCTGTGTCCCAAAAAAACTCAGCCTCAGACAAACACAAATCAGCACGTCAGCATTTCCAGCTAAGGTCATCTTGAAGAACAGGTCTTTTTATAAGAAGCTTTCTACTTCTCTGTGTATACCCTGCTCCAAGGACCTGCCTAAGTGGGAACCCAGAAATCTGTTACAAATGTGTTGTTACAAAAAAATAACCAGGAAGAGATTTACCACTTACACTCAGAGGGGCATTATCTATCAAAAAATTATTTGCATCTAAGTTAGAAAGCAACTTTGTTTGGTCCCAATGGCAGTAAGCATAGTATGAAATTCAGACTTGTGGGAAAGGAAAAATAACATTGCTTCCCAACTTACAGATGGAAAAACAAGATCTTAACTATATTATTTCTCTACTATTGCGTTCTCTCCACTTCGTGCCTAAATAAGACACAGGAACAATCTGATCCCTTCTTGTGCCTGAACAGTCATATCACTTTCTGGCAGCAGATAATATAAATTCTGTAACTACTTTGGTCTGTGTTTACTTAAATTAAGGAAAAAAAACCCTTTAGATATTTCAATAAATAATCGTATCAGTTCAGTTTTTAAGTAAATAGTAAATCAGTTAATAAATTAAATTACTTTAATCTTTCTTCATCATAGCACCTTAATGAAATGAGGAGATTAAAAATCCTTTAAGGTTACAAAAGTCTGATTTAATAAACAATACATTCTGTAGCAACATGTTCTAGATACTGTCAGGATCATTTACGCATAGAGCTTCTGTCCCAGAGGTGAAAGCGGTGGTCTCACTTTTCCGTCCCTTTTATGACATATAATTCACCTGTGTAACTCTTAAATAAAACTCATATTTTGCAAACCCTCTACCTTCATTTAACTGTTCAATGAGCTTTCACTGGACCTGTACAGCTTAATATTCTCACAAATGATGCAGTACCACTGAACCTGATGATAAATTTGCATATTAAACTGGGACTTTAAATTGGAAAAGTACAAAAATAAGTCATCAGAAATTAAGAAACCATACTGATAAAGCTAAGACTCGGATCTCTCAATAAGAATTCACTACCAAATCACACTGAAAATACCTATTGAACAGCATATAATCTCATTATCTAAAAGAGAAAATCACACGTAATTCATATTCTTTGAAGGTACAAGTTATAATAAATCCTACTGACATACCAGTGCATAGGTACAGGAGCTGGGATCTATTATAATCTACTTACCCTCTGAGAACCTAATTTCCACTTGAAATAATGATTTAAAAAAACCCCTTAAATACATTGACCTCTAATACATTCAAAATGTTGGAATAAATCAAGTAGCAGAGTTAATAATTGACTCTTTACTAATGTGCTCTTATGAAAGAAAAGAATTCAATATGCTTAGTGCTATTCCTAATTTGAAGCTCTGTCTAATAGTCCATTCTTCATATTATTCATCCTGCCAATTTCCAAGGTAAATCTTTTTAAGCATTTGCAAGAGGGAACAAAGGTGAAATAAGAGTATAGTTGTAGCTACAGTACAGTGATTTGAAAGTGTACATAATTCATTATTTTATGTCGTATTTCCCACAGCAGATAAACAATATTTGTCATTTACCTTGCAACAGAAGCTCTGGAGCTTCATTGCAGCAAATGTTATAATAAGACATTACATTTTAAATAGGCAGGGCATAAAAAGAGGGAAACAAATCAAGCCACAGTCTTCCCATTTTAGAGGATGAAGTACGGCATGCACCGACAGAAGAAACTGTACAAAAGTCCCACTAAAAACTTGAGAAAAAGCAGAAAGTTGAGGCCATATGTTCCAGCTGTTAATCAAGTAGTCTAACTAAATAAGCGTCCTCCTTCCCTCATTAGTTCAGTGGCTGATTATCTGCACACCAAATGTAAAATGTGCATACACACCATCATTCTCATTCTAAAGTTACAAGAACCTGCCTGGACGCGTTCCTGCGCAACCTGCTCTGGGGGCACCTGCTTTAGCAGGGGGCTTGGACTAGATGATCTCCAGAGGCCCCTTCCTATCCCTACCATTCTGTGATTCTGTGAATCATTGATTAAAAGAAAAAAAGATAATCAATCTTATCTAAGAAGAAGGGAATTTTCAGCATAAGTAGTAAACAGTAAGACATGCAATGTTATATCATATTTAATTTATTTTTGTGTCAAGGTGAATGGGACAGAACATTTTTTTGGGGACACTCCCTTTTTATCAGACACATTACCAGGATTTTGCCCAAGATTTTTAAGAATGAAAGGGCCATCTACATTTGTTCTGCAACTGAGCTTAACATCGAAGTGTATTGGGATGAAGTACTTATGACGTTCATGTGAAATGTAGCACTGCAACAAGCTATTTGGGCTGCTAACTTTGAGAAGGAAAAGATTTTTAACATGTAAATGCCAATAGACATTTTCATTGCAATATTTTTTGGCTGAACAGAAATGCAGCATATGTAAAAACCAATAATGATATGTTCCAACATGGTTATTTTTATTTTCATTTTTTCCTTCACACTTATTGTGTAGATGAAACAGATGGAAAGAATACCTTTTCCTTTGGAATTGGGGATGTTTAAGAAATTATTTACATTCAAAATTCTTCAAATTCAGAAACCACTGGATGACATGAAAAATCTCTCTTAAGTATCTGAGACACTATCCAACAACTTCCATTTTAACACGTTTGTGCATTCATTAAATAAATTCATTAAATAAAGGCACTGGCAAAATTCTTAACAGTGATCTTGCTTATTACAATCTTTATTGATTGTATAGTTGCATCAAAAAAAAATATTTTTGCAAAGAAATAGAAAGTAAAGAGCAGGGGAAATGCTGAGTGACTGTCATTGACTGTCTGTGTACATGTATTATGATTTTATCATATGATTAATTAAAAGCTTCTGGAAAGTATATTTCTGCCATACCTGTGAAAGTATATGCACCACCATGTCTTTAGCTTTTTGTCATATTAATTTTCATGTAATTCTGTATAACGTTGCTCTTTTTGACCCTTACCAGGCATAGATAATATAGACCTTAAGAAAGGAGCTTGTAAGTAGGAGGAAAAAAAGTTTATATTTAGGAGTCTTTTTCTCATCAATTTTTCACAGTAATTAGGTGCCTGTTGATCTGGTCAAAAGCTCTTCCATTGTTGTTAATTTGTTCAGCTTTGTTTAACTTGATCAACCTTCTTTTATCTACTTGACCACAATCAGATTGTGTGGCCCAACAAACCCAACGTGCAAATTTGAATTCTCAAATTATCAAAACCATCTAAATTATTTTGGAGCTTCAGCAACTTCAAAGATAAATATTTTGATCCCTAAATCACAGAAAAGCTTTTAAAAAATGTGATAGCAGAACTTGGTTTCTCAGTTTCTGGCAAGATGTTATGTTATTAAGACTAGTGCCTATTGCTACAATAATCACTTTATGCAATTAACATTTAAGTAACTGAAGCATTGTACCTTCTAGTTTGACTTTAACCTCTTTAAAAGTCAATGCTTTCAGAGAATGAACAAACCGTATCACGAATTACAGTATTTGTATTTCTAACCTAATCTAGGTATCATTTCCTAAAGAGTTGCTCAGACACATACTGCATCTTTGTCTTCACAATAGCTGATTGTCACTCTGAATTAAGCATACCTGAATATAAATTAAATTGCTAGTAGATTCATGATCTATGACAAAGGATCACTACATGTTTTGTAACAACTGTGTAAACCTGCAACTCTAATTCACTTGGAGTTAATTAACTATGTCTTTCCCTCGCATATGCTGAGATTGAAACCCGTATCTTTGGTGCTGATATTACAGGAGGACTTGTCACATTAACGTGCTTTCAAGTTTAAATCTCCCTGCACTAAGCAAAAATGTGCACTGGTGCATGGACATGCAGACAATGCTGGGAAGGTCTGGAATGAGCATTGCCTAGAGTAAACACGGGAGTGTGAGACAGACCTGTGGTCTTTTCTTTTGCAAGAGCATTGACAGGCATCAGCGCCCAAGCTGCCAAACATCCAGAAGTCAGATGAAATGATTAATCATGAAACAGAGACATACTCAGTCAGGACCTACGTGACAATACTGCAGAACATGACCTTCAGGATGGACAAGGTGATCAGGTTTGCAAGTTTGTGGCCTTCAAATTCATGACTATAGATGTCCTGTAACAGGTTAACATGAAGGGACAAATGAGAGTGGGGAGTAAGATGACAGTGTTTGCCTTCCGGAAACTGCTGTGTCATCTTGCAGACATTTCTGCAAGTAACTGTATATACTTAGCAGAAGAAAGCGGGAAGGGAGGAGTAGGTCTCCATTCATACATTTGCTTCTCTGAGTATCTGGCTAGCTGCGTAAGAGATGTTAAAGTGGACCTCCAGAAACAACTCATTATGAAGGAGCAGGTAAATACATTCTTCATATTTTCAAGGGCTTTGCCTTCCTGGAGCTTATTCTGGAAAATAAAAGTTGTCCCAACACTCCTTTTTGCACAATGCAGTCATGGATTACTCTTCAGTTACTCATTCATGTAAAGTACCCTTCCCCAACACAGTTCTTTGCACCGACATTAATTCCCATTGCCAAGCTGAAAACTTCTGCTCCTAATGAAATTATATCTATTGCTATATCTATGAGATAGGGTCTTTATTTCTTTGCCTCCCTGCTGTCTGTGAGGACTGATAGATAAACTTGACTTTGCTTTGATAACAATTACAATTTCTTAGAACTTTCATTAAAATTCTTTTCTTTGTCTTTTATTTTAATGATTTATAGGATTCAATTTCCTTTGCTAAAGCCTGTGACCTCAAATAATCGGTGGTGAAACAAAATATTCATAAAGGCATTCATTTCAGGTGATTTCAAATTCATTTAACTATTTCAACTTAAAAGCTACCAAAGATGAATGTAGATTCAAGTTCATTAGAATGTTTCACACATTGCACAGAGAGCTTTGCCTTGTACCTGCCTCTTGAAACATTTGACTTCTTTCTCGTACACATCCAAAATCTCTGTTGTGATTTAACTCCATCCAGCAACTAAGCACCGCACAGCCACTTGCTCACTCCCCATCAGCATGATGGGGGAGAGAATTGGAAGGGTAAAAAGTCAGTTACAACAGTTACAGTTACAACACATTTGTGTCTTTCAAGAAAAGAATGACGTTTGGAAATATAAACTGTCAGAAGTATGAATTCTGTAATCTAGAAACAGTTTGCTAATTACTTATGCAAAGGAAGTCAAGTGAGACTTCATAAATCATCAGCAACTGTGGCTCTTCAGAGAACTGAAGTTCAGAAGATAATCAGTTACATGATCTGTTTAGCAGGACAACACACACTTTTTAGGAAATGCTACCATAGACCTATGAGCATTAGGAAGTATTTGAAAGGTACTTCAGCTTGTATTTAGAGCCGTAGCCACACTCTTCTCCTACTAGTGCATACATAAGATGCTACAGCTACTATGTCACACTTATCCTTGCAGTAGAGCAGTAAACTTTTATTACTACATATGTCATTATTTTGTAATTCATATGCAGATTTGTATCCTGTCACTTTTTAGGAGTTTCCATAATGAAATCCATTTGTTCTGCCTGGGTTGATACGTATTTTAACACGATCATGCGTGTCATAGATTTTTCTCCCAGAATCATTCAGAAGGTACCTATCCAAGGGAGACTTGGATACTTGGAACCACACTGCTCAAACCAAGCAGGTCGAAGCCCATTTTTTTCTCCCCTTTGAAATTTCCATCCCTCTGATGACACCCTGCCAAACCAACAGGACTGGTCATGAAAGCAGCAACTGAACTGGTCAAGGTTTAGAGGACAGAACTCCTTCCTTCCCTCTTGAAAAGACCTCCACAGTAGTCTTTTTGTAACTGCAGGATATCAGAATTGCTACAATGAGAAGTGCTAAGATTGTACAGTTCTGATATAAGGTACATTCAGCACATTAGAGTAGACTCTCTGTCCTGAAAGCTCTCCTGAAAAGACTGCTGTAAATAGGTGGATTTTCAGGATTTGGAAGCTGAAGTTGGAAGTTAATACAAGACAGACAAGCAACGGAAGACAGGAAGTGAAAAGACATGCATTCCAAACTGCCTATGAACTATTTGTAAAAATTATTGTAGATTAGATTCCTCAAAAGCATTGCAGATGTTCTTTGTATAATGAGTTGGAGGAGTCTTTGTCATGCATGCCCCAGAAGATCCCAGGCAGAAAACTGCCAAGTAAGAACGCGAGGAGATGACTTTGTAATAAAGAATGTGTTAGCTGCGTTTAAGTAATTCAGTGATAACATAAACTATATTGAAGGCTGCAGCAAGTCGAAGAAACATAAAACAAGAGCTAACACCCCACAGAGAATGTGATAAAGTCTGTAGATGAAATTAGCTCTGCTTGTTATTGATATAACTATTAAAAATGGCTGATGAGACATATGAGAGGTGAAGAAAACAGAAGACAGACAGTTCTAAAAAATGTAAGAAACAGCACAAGTGACAGCAGTGGGATGCAAGAACACAAGAACCAGGACTCTCTTACAACGAAACAGAAAGTCTCCTAAGACTCATCTTAATGTGGCACTAGGACACCAATGGGGCACATCTAAGTTCAAAATCCAGGAAAATCTCAGTTAAGAGCTGCAATCATCAGATCAAGAATTAAGTGAAATTTGTTTGCCTCTGTCCACTCGTATTGGGCATAATTCATAAAAGAGTAAAAAACCCTGTAACTTCTGTGATGGACAATATAACACAAGGAGCAAGCAACCATTTGCACGAACATAAACTGTTAAGAGTACTATTCTGCTTCAGATCCTTTGACTCAGTCAATGAAAATCAACTATAAGCTTGATTTAACTATTATTGCTGCTTTTTACCATCATAGTAAACCACCTGTAGTATATTGATGAATCTATTCCATTTCTGTACGTATTTTATAACCATTACTTAGTCCATCTGCTTTCACAGACAGAGATTTTTTTTTTTTTGTACTGGATACTTTCTGGATCTTTATTTGATTTTTAGACTCCTTTCACAGTCCAATAAGTGTCCAGCCCAGGAGATGTATTTTCCCCTTCCCTGCATATATATTTCAATGTGTTTGCGTTTGTCATTTGCTAAATACCTTATGACACACCACGGCTTCAATTCCCTAAAGAATTCCTCATACGATACAGTGATTTGGAAAGCAGCTGATGAAGGCACTGGGCTTATTAAGTTCCTGGTAACAGCTAAATCCATACGCTTCGGCAAGGTAACAGCAGATGTTAAAATGTGTTATTGCCACTGGATAAGTACAGTTTTCAAAAATAATTTCCAGTAACAGGCTTCCAGTTTTCAATTGCTAGCACATTTATTCTGGCTATAAAATGTATACAGAATGCTTTGTAGAAACACATTCAGTAAGTATGGTGCCATTCTAGAGTTGCCTTGATCACTGTGTTACCATCAGGTTGAGTTTCTGCTTAGTCCAACCGCCAGACCCTCTTGAGACTATCTGAAGAACAATGAGGTAAATCTCCATCTTAAATGAATCTAGTTTTAAATGAGGAGAGACTAGTGGGAACAATTCTGTTCTATGACCTAATTGCACTTTCCCATTCATAACTCCTGCAATTAAGCCTATGCTACTGGCAATCAAATTCTGCCACTGAGTTCTATCCAGGTTGTATCCAAAGCAACTCCAAAATTAGTACACAACTACTGCAAAAGAGTTCTTGTCTTGGAGAACGAAATCTCAAATACAGAAAAGGATTTATGTACCATCATATTCAATATTAAACCAGCTAATTTTAGGGGACTTCACCTTCATTACCCTCATGAGGAATCTACTTGGGCTGCCAATTGAGAGACCGCTTTTAATATGTTCACCAAGGAGAGCTTAATAAAAAGGCGAGCAGGGCATTCTCAACAATGTGGGCAAATGCCTGCTCAAGCTTATAGTGAGACTCTAAAGCACGGATAGAGTAGCATGACATTTCATTAACCTCTTCATTATCAAAGACTACAGGATACATTGCATTTATTTAGCAACTACTACAGATTAGTAGAGCTATAATTAAGTGAGATATTTTGAATGTTATGCATCATAACAGGGGACTGTGGGGCCTTGTGTTGTTTCTTGATCTTATTAGGCCAAAAACTGCTTCCTTCTGTTTCCTTCTTCATTTTCTTCTCTAATTATTGATTTGTTATAGACTCCTAGTTGTAACTGTGGAGCAAATTTCTCTGTTGAAATAGAGGCATTTTTGAATTCACTTTTGTCAATCTTTATTTCTCACCTCTTCTGTTTTTGACTCTCATATAACTTGTTCCTTTTTCTTGGACTGGGTTGTTTTTTGAGAGGGTTGGGTTTTTTCCTCCTCAGTTTCCAGAGAGCCATGCTCTGGCTATGTAAAAACAGTCAGACAATACAAGTTACGCTTTATTACAGTGTAAGCTTTTCTGCCTAGTTCTTTGCCTGCCAGCTCTATGACTGGGTTACTTTAAGTTCTGCCCTGGAAATAGGGTGCCTTTTAAACCTAACCACTCTCCAGGACTTAAATAATCAAGTAGGAGAATTTGTTATCATTAGGCACCAACAGCACAAACCTTTTACTAAAGGTGGGCCTTTGTCATCTTTCTATACCACAGCAACAGATATGTCTTTCTTTTACAGAAAAAAAATATAAGAAAATTTTGAGAAAAATCTCATTTTAAATAAAAGCTTAGTGAGTAGCTTGCAACTGTTGTGTAGGGAATGGGGGGACTTCCCACGCCTCTTATTGAAGCTATTCCACCCCTCACAGAATAAGTAAAGTTGGAGCAAATAGCAGCTTTCCTCTTCAATCTGCTAAGATATTTGCCTATGGGGTTAAGATAGCCACCCACTCTGCTCCAGAGAAGCAAGAGCTCTCACCCTTAGGTGATGAGCGTGTACTTACTCTGTTGGCCACTGACTCAGCCAACTAACCCTCTGTGGTGACATGAACGAACACCTAATTTATGGTTACTGATAAGGCTTAAATACATCCTGTTTAGTGAGAAGGCCAACAAAAACAAAAGGTGAGAAGGAAGATAGTATGAGGTAAAGATTTAGCAAAGAGAGGCTATATTCTCCACAGCCAGTATTGAAACCGATTCATGACCATTAACCCAATATTTCTCTTTAAGTCACACTTAAACACCAAGGGCAAAACAATGCCAGCAGTACTATTTTCTAAAGGAAGACAGTATTCCAGAGGTGTGATGTATGTTTCTAGGTTGTTGATGACATGAGGGCGTTGGGAGTCTGGTCATGCCAAGAAGCAGAACTTCAGGTATTTGCGAAAATAACTTTGAAAACTAGAGTTTAAGAGCATCTAGAGTAAAGTGGTAGCTGAATGCATTGTAGTTTTGGTTTCACATAGTAAAAACTGGAGGTGGGCTGGAGCTTATGAATGAAGGAAAGATAGCTGGAGGGAAAATAAATGTATGCTATTTATATATGCCTGTGACATTTAATAACTGCAAGAAATATAGTAAGTGAATTCCATCCATCTGTCCCACAAACCACCATCAGTTAGAAGGTTTCTTATAAGTCTCATATCAGACAAGAACTTTGAAACTTTTTTCCCCTTTTTTTCACTTTCCCTTATGAATCACAGTAATGAATCACTATTTTTCCAACTATTCTATTTTCTTCTCCAAAGTGGGAATTCATACTTCTTAATTCCAATTTTAATTATCTCTTAGGTAAGAGGCTTCACTATATGTGATTGATTGTACACAGAATTTAAAAAATAGGCAAAGTCCATTACTTCACTCTTTCTTTCTTGTATTTTCCCTACACTGAATTACAAAGTTGAGGGTGAAAATTGATAAGAATAGTCTTTCAGTACATGCAAATTTGGTACCAGTCTTACAGTTTCTTAATGTACAAATTGACTGTGGCTGTATGAAACAATAAGGTAAAATAGTAACTTAGCTAGTAATTGCTAACAACTGAAGTAATATGTTGCTAGTCAATGTATATATGCATATGCAAGTAACAAAACCACTACGTTATAGTAAGTCTCTCCCTCTCCTACTTTCAACTCAAAAATGTGTCAAAGCCAGATATATGTATAATTATTGACTATACATGCAGTTCCAGGTCTGATAAATGGGTAAGTCACAGCTTATCTTCTCAGTTAAACTTAAACTGAACTACTAAACGGCTGTTCTATCCACTAGATTTTTTTCTAAGAAAATTCAAATTCTATGTAGAAGATGGACATTTTGATTACAAAAATAATAATAAAAAACCAAACTCAGGACAACAAGGAAAAGATAGATCTTGACAATAAGTAAAATTTTATCTAGATCTTAATAATATAGCAAGTACATATTTCTTTTATGTGTTGATCCAGAAGGAGAAGATCATCTGACTATTTGACAATAAAAGGATCTTTTCTCACCATTTTATCTATAAATTATTGTAGCTTAGCCACTTTATTAACTCAGTGTTTTGAGTATTTTAGTAGAAATTTTCTCCAAGCTATTCCTACATTAAAATTAAAAACTTTTACTTGATCTAGGATGTCTTTTAGGAAGTCATTAATTTTCAATTCAAAGAAGATAAATGATAGAGTTGTTGTTGTAATGACTTATTATACTAGTGTGTATAAAATGTGCATTTTACAGGTTCCTATGCTTTTTTTCTCTGATGGACTAAAGTGCCATTTACTTTCAGAATGCTCTCCATGTGGATAAACTTACATAGAACACCAGCAGGTCCTCTCATAAGCTTCATTTGCTAAGTTAAACGCTTGAATGTTTTACATATTTATTCATTTAGTACTGTTAGGCAGATTTTCCAAAATAACTACAGTTTTTTTAATTTTAGGAGCCTTTTGAATTCAGCAATGTTCTTACTTTAATACTTTATGTATAAACAATATTTTTGTATTACTTGCCAGTATCCCCTTGATTTTACATGTAGCATTGTGTTTGCTAATTGAATGACCTCATCATCTAAACCTTATTACTTATCTTATACAAAGACGATAAATGTTTTGTAAGAATATACATCTTTCCTTTAACTCAGTCCTTCCTGTAACATATCAAAATTTGAAACATGTTTTCTGAGGTTTTAAAGTTCCCTAATGCAGAGCAATAGAAAGATATAAATAAACACTGAATTAAGGCAATGAAGGGTGAGATTTAGCTCACAGATTAATGTGCTCAAAACTTAGCTTTCCGGTGAGGTTGGCAGATAAGATGCAGGATTTGGAAAAGACTCGTGTCCCTTTGGACCAATAGTTGAAGATCAGACCAGGCATTGTAGGGTATTTCTACTGATAATAGGAACCTATGTGTGGACAACTGAATTAAACCCTTAGCCAATACAGTCAGTGTAATGTGAAAATCTAGAAAGCTACAGAATTCACTATATGTACATATATTGTGGGAGAATGTCTGCACTGTGTTGATTATATCTCCTGCTACTACACATGAACTTAGATAGGCTAAACTGGTAGATGCGCCCACATTGGCAACTGGTTTATGTGTCTAAATCTTGAACCCAAGCCCCACCTAAAATGATTGAATTGTGATGATTTTCAAATGACAGTGTAGAAGAGCAAGCTATTTTGCTGCTGTTTTGCAATGGAAAACTACTAAGGAAAATAGCATTGGAAGTACTAGATATTAATGTAGCATTTTTTTTCCTGCCTTGTAGTGTATGCTCTACTGTAACTTGAGGACCATGATGTCCTTATTTTCCCTCCTGAAGCTACACAAAACTTTTTAGGTAGCACTGCCTTATGCTTGTTACAAGGAGCTACTGTTTCAGATTTGGATATAATCTACCAAGTATCTATGGTCCAAGCTAAATCTTGCAGGTGAACTTTCAAGTTTGCTTTCTACATTCGGTGCACACAACTAGAACAGTGTTCCACGTGCAGCAACACTGTTCTCCTTTAAATGTTAGGGCTATTGTTATCAGAGTGAACTGAGCAAAGCTGAAACTATTTTACATTTTTAAACTCTGTTTTAATGAAGAAAATGTTAACATTATGAAAATCTGAAAGGTGGGTGGGGAGAAGATTGGATTTTGCCATAAGCAGCTAAGCTCAGCTTGTAATCTTATATTTTGCACAGGGGTATTTTTGTACCTGCTTGTCTCTCTAATGATAGGAAAATAACCTTCAAATGCTTTTCTTACGTTGCTGTGAATTCCATCAGAGTCCACTGATAGACATCCATTTCATTCAAACTCTGAGCATTAAGTGACCAGAAATGCGTAACCTGACCTTCTATTAAGTCCTTACTGGCTCATAGCAGGAGTGCACCTGATAGTAGCTCATCAGGTGCAAACTTTCACGGAATAGCATAAGCCTCAGTGAGCAAAACATTGACTTGGTGATAATCATAAAATTGGAGTGGTAAAATGTGTCAGAGCACGGAGATCCTGACAGTTTTTTTCCAAGCCTAGTGGTTTCAACCAGGTGTGTAATTAACCATAGACCAGAAAAAACAGTTTAAAAAAATCAGTATTACCTGCCCTGCTCAGCTCCATTTATCATCCCAGTAGTTTAAAGCACTGAAATCCTGAATGACATTTAGCACCAGGACAGGAAGGGAAGTAGTGTTTTAACAAAATTGCAGATCATAGGGGAAGAAATAAAATAATGTAGGAAACATGTGCAAGAGGTTTGGTCTACAGAAACAGTGAAGTGTGATTCTGTGTGAAGGAGAGATGGTTTTGGCATTTTCCTCCACCCTCCCACAGATCCAGAGGGCAAGTAGAATTATAAGATGTGCTTAAGTTTCTGCAAATCTGTGAGTGTCTTTGAAAACAATACAGATTTCCAAGCACTGCTGTGCTCCAGACACTTGGTAGCATTCCATAAAATAATGAAAAGTCATAATAATGAGTCATCATCGTGACTGCCAAATTGTAACAGATGGCTACTTTTAAGTACAAGTGCTGCACTTCATACCTGAAGATGGTTCCTTAATGGAATATGCAAAAACTAAGATCTACTGTAATTTTAAAGTCTGATTCCAGCTTCAAAAAACAAACAAACAAAAGAATCGCTGTTACCTGCTTTGAAACTACATGAAATGGAAGTTCCTGTCATGAATTGAAAAACTTTCCCATAGGCAAGGTTTCTTACTGAAACTGATTTAAATAAGAAAAGTAGTAATTTAAGTCTTGAAGTGTGTCAAATGTGTGTATAATCTTTGAAGAGGCTATGGCAATATAAATCTATTAAAAATCAGATTGGTTCATTTTGTGAACACCCTAGATAACCTATTTGATCTTCTTTTTATGTAGGTGTTCCAAGTAGGCAGTCAATAATTAATAACTCCAAGTAGTACAGGCTACAGAGTCTATCCAATTTCAGCACCAGCTTCAATAAGTTATAGCTGAATGGTGGAATCTCTTTTAAGAAAGTCAGTTGTCTTGATGAACATGGACTGAGAGCACGTTAGTCTTTTCTCAGACTGTTCAAAAACTGTGTTATATCCTCCCTATGGCTTGTACTGCTTCTGCCTTTGAGCTACTGGGTATCAAGATGCTTCTGTTAGTTCAAAGACTCCTCCATTATCAGATACATTCTCACTTGTGCTGTACAGATAATTATACTGATTTTATAAAACTCTCCAAGCTTTTGAGCAATTTCTGTGTCTCCTTCACGAAGTCTCCAAACTTGTACTTACTTTTAGATACTAAAATTTTTACAATTTCCGGTTATATTATCAGAAAAGGTATGGATAGAACTGGATTCATAACTCCTCACTGGAGGACTGCAATGGATAGACCATCACTAATATCTGGTAATACATCACTTTCTTTAAAATTACCTTTTGAGGACCTATGTCAAGTCAACTTTTAACATGCCTTATGCCAAAATAAACTGAATTGTCCTAAGTATGCCATCAACTTAGAAAAAATTAAAAAGTGTGTTATTCTCTGAAAAAGAACTAAACAGCTGTGTAAAGTGGGAAAGAAATTGCAGAGTGTTTTATAGGGATGAGCTCACAATAAGTCTAGTAGGCTCAAAAAAATTTCATCTAAAACAGCTTGAAATTTTAAGCTCTCAGAAATAGAATATCAGGGTATAAATGTGAAGCACCTCCTCTGAGAGGAAACCAGCTTTCTGATTATCGGTTCACAGTCACACTTCAAACACAAATATCACTGGACATGTATCATACATCTAAGTGTTAAGTGCAACATATTATTCACAATTTCACTTTTAGTGGTAGAACCACACTAACTGCATTTCTCAGGCCTGTCATTCAGAGTGCTTAAAAGATCACAATCTTAGCACTCAAGAATAAATTTATATGGAGCTAAAGATAAATGATATTCCTGAAGTTGGCATCAAGTTAAGCTGTTCAGATAGGGAAAAGAGGTTGAAAAAAAATAAGTCCAGGGGTAGAGCATATGCAAGAATTCCAAAGCAGAACAGCCACAAATCTGCAGGTAGATTTATCAAGATACAGAAGTTAGCACTACCTTCTCAGGTAGGTTCCTCATGCTCACAGGACAGTAAATAACTAGACAGAAAAATTGACACAGTACATCTGAACTCTCCAGCCATTAAAAATTAAACTGATGTGAACAATAATGTAAATACATTTATATATATAAAATTTGGAACATAACTCAGGAAAAAAGGAAATATTCCAGGTTACCAGACAAGTTTTTCCTACTGCCTGGGTTGATTAATTAACACTTTTCCCCATTTGTTATGATAGAAACAGAGAGAACAAGGAGGAATTTTCTGTGTTCAGGCATCATCCTGACGTACACAAGAAGACCACTGTTTCATCAGGAAAAACACCATTCTAGGAAGAATATAAAGCTTGAACATCTAAATATACAAAACCACAGACCAACACAGACAAACCAAACAAAACCCCCCAGCAAAGCTTAGTGGAATCTTGTCTCTATTTAATGTAAGAGGACTTGAAAGGCAGAATCATGAAGTATGTTTCCAAGGCTACACAGGTTAGACACTAGCAAATATTGTGATTTATGTAGCAAACACAAGTAAAGGAGGCCAGTTTTCTGTGTCCTAACTCACTCTATGCACTAGCGGACTGGCATTGAATAACTCCTAAGCACTTTATTTGAGGTTGTGGTGATGAGGGTAAAGACAAGCAAATGCAGTTCACAACTTCTGCTATGAAATATGTAACAGATATTCATTTTCCTCTACACCAAATAAGAAAATTTATGATTTTTCTATTTATCACAGTGGCATTACATACATTTAGGTATGCAACACATTTGAATTCTGTACCACTTCAAAACCTAGGTCAAGTAACTGACATCCAGCTTCCAAAATCTGCTGAACTTGTCTTCTAGTCCAGAGCTATTAATAGGAGATAAGAGTCTTTGCACTTTTACTTGTTATCAGCAATCAGCTCCTGACTATTCACACCATTCCTTCTTTTACTTAGTCATACAAGGATTCTGCTCATAAACATGAAAACTTTATTTCTCTACACAGTCTGCATTATCTTGGAAAGGAGAGCACAGGGGCACTTGACAGTAACCTGAAGTGGGTATTTTAGTTGCTGTGGGTTCCAGTACACAACCCAGGCAGAATACTAGATAAGCTAAGCTAAACAGCAGTCAAAAAACCAAACACCACAAATGAAGCACATTTGAACTCTGTACAATTTTTCGTTTTCACTTTATCACATACTTCATCCAAGGATCTCAAAATTCTTAAAAATATTTATGAAATCTTACAGCACTCGTAAAAGGCAAATTATCATGAGTTGCCACTTTAAAGAGTGGTATACTGGAGTTAAAAGCCAATTCAGCACTAGAGCTAGGAAAAGAATTTCACACATCTAACACCTTCCCTTCAGTTCTGAATAAAAATGCCCTAAGTTGCGTATAATGGCAACTACTCAAGACACTCTGTCAGCTCTGAGAAGACATACTTAAATTATCTATTAAATTACAAAAGATAGATATTTCATGTTAATTGATTTTCTTTCTTGCTATCCCTTCTCTATTCTAAACAGTCAGTGAAGTGTTACAGTTCTCAGAGCTGAACAGGTATATACCCCAGCCCATCAAATGTCTCATCTTAAATAGGATTTTTTAATGCAGATTCACAGAAACAATGAATTGGCTGTGAAGTTAAATTCAGATAATCCTGAGAATTTTGCTGAAAAAACAAGTATCCAGAACCACTTATGTCCCAATACATACTAATCCACACTTGCAAATCCGATTAATTTCAACTCTCACTTCAGTGCAGAGATTGACTGAATGTTCAGTGTCACAGGATGATATTTTCTTTATCAAAGAGTCTCCCAAATAAAATGTGTATAAGAAATCATTAAGTTGACTGAAATGGAATGAAACTGGGATAACTTTACTATATTTCCACTGATTTGGTTGAAGTTTCTTTGTATTATCTCAGTCTAATGGAGCAGAATTTGGCCAAAAACTTTACATTAAATTTGAGGTACTGAAAAGTGAAACCGAGGAAGGAAGAATTCCACTGAGAAAAAGGGAATGCTTTACACAGTAGACAATAGTAAGTTAAGCATGGCTTTGTGGTGGCTGATTGCAAATGTGATGGAAACATGAGTAAATCTTAAAACCTTATTTTTCCATTGGTATTGGCCTGTTTGGTTTAATAAGACAGTAGTTGTTTAGGAAAGGGACAGCCTCTTCGTTCATTTTGCAGGTACATAGCCCTGATACCCATGTCTATAACTGGAACTGTAACATTAACAAGACGCCTCACCCTCAATCATGGTTAAAATACTAAAAACATTTTCAAGCATGCAATATGCAGTTCCCAAAGGGAAATTTTCATTGCTTGGTAATGGTTGTGTTGGGTTTATTTTGTTTTGGTAACTGTTGAGGTTTTTTTTCCCTAAACTGTTCTTTGGACAGATAAATTAATTCAACAAAGAGTATATATTCATGAATCAAACTAAAGTAAAGAAAAATTGGGATGTTTTGATCTAGTGCTTCTTGCCTCCTTGTGTTATTTTAGGTGTGAACAGTGCATAACTCAGAACCAGCTAAGACTAACTGTAAAGAATATGGCTGTGCTTTAATCTACTCCTCACTTTCAGAAAGAAGAGAGTGAAAATAAGGAATAAGTTTCTTGACATGTAAATACTTTCGGGGGTTATTCGTTGTGTCGTTTTTTTTGTTTGTTGTTTGGGGTTTTTTTTTTTCACTTTTTCCAAATGAAATCCATACTTTCTTATTGGGTACCAGAAATGCGTGCACTTTGTCATGCCTTAGCATGGACTGGGAATCAATGAGATGTGTAAAATGGTTGGACGCAGATTATCCATTATGCAGCTTTCTGATTTAAGTTACAGTGAAAACTGAGATCTAAAGGTTGTGAAACGAAGGTAGAATGTGCTTTAATCTTTCTTCTTCTTTCTTGTTTTTTTTTTAAGATTTCTTCCCCTATAGCTCACATTTAATACTTACAAGGGAATTCTTTCCCTATTGTGATAGATGTACCTCATGAGCACAATTACATATTCTGTCCTTGAGGCTCAAAGTGTTCTCAAAGAGTTGTTCCTATGTCTAAAAGGGGAAAAAAAGAATCCTCAGAGAGTGCAACACTTTTTACATTTTATCAGTCCCAATCAGTGGGGCTAACTGTCCATTGATTTACTGACAAGTCCTAATAAATTTTTAAGAAATGACTGCATGTCCTGAAAAAAAAAAATACCGTTCAGAATTTTTCAGTCCTGACGGGCATAATTTTTAATACTTTAGACTCTGGTGTACTCCTCACTGTCAGCATTAAGGCTCAGTCTTAAATCAGAACTGCAGACCTGTATCTCTTGTATCAGCAAATGTGATTGCAAGGTAGCCAATTAGTTTGCAGCTCTGCTACTAGTCTGATTTCACTGGATTTGCAAGCTAAACAAAGTCAGTATCTGTTAATATTTAGACAGAAGACTTCCAGCTTATTAACATCAACATATCTGCATGAGTTGCCTGCAACGTAATTGTTTTAATAATTATTTTAGTTCTGAAGTAAGAAATTCCTCTGTCAAGAGCTCTACTAGAGTATATCCTCTTCTTAATTGCTCCTTATCATCCATTCTTCTACTCTATCTCATTCTGTGATAACAAAATCTGAATATCACATATTCACTGCCTGAGCAGAATGTCATACCTTTTGAGAAGGAAGGTCTTCTCTTTTTGCAGAGATGAGGTGACTTGCCCTCGATTGTTCAGACAAAATGTAGCTGTACAAGTGATGCTAGAGCTCTTTAATTTGTCACAAAGCCACAATCGTCCGTGGCTAAACCTCATTACCACACGTCTGCCAAATGCCTCACTTCACACGTTGACCCACATTGTATGAATCTTTTCATCCCCTCCCTTTAGAGATTTTCCTTTTTTTTCTGTTCTGTCTCTAAATTTCTCTTCCTTACCATACACCGTGTTGTTCCTGAACATACCATCACACTGAAACCTGAACTCCAACAATCAGCACATATTCTTTGCTGTGTCAGCGCAGATGGCCTACAGAATCTCAAAGATTGGCTAGAGCATCAGTACACAGCTCGTATGAGTGTCCTGCACATCTAGAACATCTGCCAAACAAAAGTGGAGTGGTTTTCTCAGTTGTGGAGTCCACTTGTTGAAATGGAAGGAACTGACATCCTGACTGGGCCTTCATTAGCTTTCTCTGTTATGCAGGATTGTTGCCCTTCCTATTATGGAGCACTGGCATTCACACAGCATTGCTTCTGCAAAAAAGTGGTACAGAGACTGCTTCAGCCCTCTGAAACATATGCCAGATCACCCACAGTGATCCATGGTACAGAGCCCATAGCCATCTGTTACAGAGATACAGATGCTTGTCACTTAATTTAAGGAGACATTTGTTAGCTATAGTAATATTAAGATGCAACTGCTTGAGGATGACACACCTAATGGACTAGAGAGGTGCAGCCATACACAAGCCAGGCATAAAATGGCAAACATGAAACACTCTCGGGCAAGCCCCAGAAAGTGACAGAGGAATCCAGCTTCCCAGGTCATCACTGAATTGGGAGTGAATAAGGGAAAAGGACCATCTGGCACCATTTTTTATCACCCCTGTGAAACTTTAAAAGACAATGTTGGCATATTAATAAGGAGGAATTGTTTAATTTATTGATTAATCTTTAAAAATCATGGGTGATGTTGTGTACCTAGTCGTGACATCTTTTCTTAATTTGATGCATTAAGCAATGTTATATTAAGTTTCATTAAATGATCTCCCTTAATTATGACAATGGATAACGATGGTCATTAAAGTAATGGCATTTGTCACCATCAGCAGTGGCAAGGGTAATGAATAATGAACAAGGCAAAATTTCCACAGAGACTTTATAGTCTTATATTCCACTTAGCAGCAGGCTAGAAAAAACATAGAAACCAGATAGTTCCCTGAGGACAAAAAAGTTTGAGGAAGCCAGCAGGGAAGATTCCTCTTTAAAATATTAAAACACACTAAGAAAAATATGGATTAATTATGATGAATTAAAAAAAACATGAAAACTTAAAAATCTTGTGAGCAAATCCATCTTATTAGGTCTGGAATACTATCATCCTATATATTCTTTTCAGAAAGAAACACAAACAAGTGTTTAGTGCAACTGGGATAAGAAACATCAGTCCATCGTGTTTTTTATTGTCAAAAACATAGACAAGCTGGAAGACTGGGATAGAAAGAACAGCATGAAGTTTAACAAAGACAAGTGCAAAGTCCTGTACTTGGCATGGAATAACTAGAGTTACGAGTACAGGCTAGCATCTCTGTCACTAGGGAAGAGCCTTTATGAAAGGGAGCTGGGGTTCCTAGTGGACAGCAAGCTGAATATGAACCAGCAGCGTGCCACTGCAGCAACAAAGTCAAATCAGAACCTGGGCTGCATCCACAGGGTCTTTACTCACAGACATAAGAGTTGTGATCATTCGACTCTACTCAGCGCTTACCAGGCTGAACCTGGAGTGCTGTGTCCAGTTCTGGTCAGAATTCAGGAAAGATGTGGACAGATTGGAGATGGTCCAAAGGAGGGCCACAAAGATGATAGAAGGACTGGGGAACCTGTCATAGAAGAAAAGACTGAAGCAGCTGGGTCTTTTCTCCGTGGACAAGAGAAGGCTCCAGGGGACCTCATCATTCCAGCACTTTAAGGGTGGCTATAAAGTGGAGGCTCTCTCTTCACAAGGAGTCACATTGAGAAGACAAGAGGGAACAGGCACAAGTTGTACCAGAAGAGGATTCATCTTGGTACAAGAAAGAAATTTTTTTTATGTCGAGAACAATCAATCATTGGAACAACCTCCCCAGGAACGTGTTAGAGTCCCCATCACTGGGGGTTTTCAAGATGCAACAGGACAGGATGCTAGATAATCTCGTCTAGGCTCCCTTTCCTACAAACAGTTGGACCAGATGATCTTTCAAGGTCCATTCTAATCTGTTCTATGGGTTGTTCTGTGATTCTATGATTTTACGCTGAATCCCAGAGGTTGTTTAAATCCTGATCTTAAACAAAATAAAAACTGAGCTAAGAATGCAAGGATGTATTTTGAGACTTGAGAGAATTGCCTTTTTGTCCACCTTACAAAAGTAACTGACTCAGTCTTACAGTTAACCTTTCTCTGTGATACCTCCTAATTTTTCCTGCATATAAATACATTTGATTCCAAATATAATAGTCTTTTATTTTGTTTTTTTTACATGAACATCCTATGTATATTCAGAAAGGTATTGCACATGTGTCTTGCAGTTACATGTGAAACTCTTCCATAAAAACAGATGCAACATAGCATAGTGTATATTTCTGCCTAAAGACATGAGGAAATGCCTAGGGCAAAAACCATCCCAAGTACTCTTAAACTTCATGCCACAAATACCACCAAACCTGGTGGTATGTTCATTTTCTCTGGATAGAAAAGAAGACCAAGCATCTTATTAGTGTTCATTCTCTTTGGCCAGATTCCCTACCAGCTACAAGACAAGGCAGGAAGAATATCTAAAGTGAATGAAAACAGCGATTCCAGCTTAACTATCATTATGCACAATCTCTTCTATTACCTGCAGGACCTATTGCCCATTTAAAAATTGGCAAGGAGAACACTTAAGACTGCTCTGATGTGGCTTCTCTAGGACATGACATAGCTGTGCTGTTTTAAAATGAAAGTACACTTTATAATACATGCCTTAATAGCTTTTAATCAAACGATGCATTATTAGCAAAGATTAAAAGAACTAATTATGTATAGCGTGGTTGAATGATAGCTAGGAGGAGAGAGAAGATAACTATCTCTGTGTATTTGAGAAATAATCACCAAGAAAAGAAAGGGGTTTTAATTTTTAAGGCAGCAGAGGGGGGACAGACCTCATTAAAAAAAAAGCCAAAAAAACCCCCAAAAAACCAAAAAAAAAACCACAGCTGAAAATTCAGTAAAGACCATTTTGGACTCAATATCAAAGGGCTATTAGCCTGCAAACTAAACTCCTCAAAGTGATTGTGAATTATCTGTGACTTTAGCTACTAAAAACTCAACAAGAAAAAGTATTTGAGAAGAACCCAAAGGACTATTTGTTGAGTATGGAAACCAGATTGCTGGATACATCTTAGATATAATGGACAGCTGTGACAGGAGGAAGGTCAGACTCTGGGCAGTGAGAATGATAGTTCCCCCTGCTACTCTCATATGGATGTGATTTAGCTGTTATAATGTGGGGATCCACAGCCTATTGTATGAAAAAATCACATTAGAAAACCATAATACTATTTTTTTATATACAACCCTGTGAATCTCAGTCTTCTTCAAGTACAGTTTTGACATATTTTAAATGGTTTAGAAATGAAAATATTTAAAGCAGTTGAAACAGCGGTTGCGATCACAGAGATTGTCATACCATCTTTCTATTAACTGCTAGAGGCATACTAGAGGCTGTATAACTATATCCTAGTATAAAAATTACGCTTTTAAATGAAATAAATGGTATAAAAAACATGTTGAAGTGAAACCTAAAAGATAATAGATTTGAGCATGGAGTAAAAGGGTTTCAATAATTTGATGTGGCATGGATAAAGCATTTCACTCATTTCAGAACGGACTTTGCCGATTTTATGTTTGCCCGTGAAAGAAGTGGACTTGGAGCAACATCCCAGGAAATCTCTACCTTCCCCACATCCCATGGATGAAGAAAAACGAAGAAAATCTTTCATGAACAGAGCCTCAAAAGCAATGGAAATTGAAAACAATCTACTAACTATCTCTTCTCGGATGCAGCAGGTATATCCCCATGTGCCACTGGACAGCATGGAGAAGAGCTGGAATAGCGTTTCAGTAAATGCCCTGTTCTCTTTATTGAGGGCAGTAAAGCATTTTCATTCACTGTTTCTTTTTCCCATACTCAAACTATTGTTAGAGACAGGCATGACTTAATGCTGCTGTTTCCCCTTCCTCCTCTGTCTTCTCCCTGCAAAGAGCAGAAGTAAAGGGGAAATAGCTGATGCTATTACTCCCAATGCAGGCTCAGTCCATCAGGAAACCAAAACCAAGTTGATAATTACTGTGATTAATTAAAGAAAAAAAAAGTCCTTCAACTTCAAGAAAACTCCTTTTTCCCCATTATGAATGTCTTACTCAGCTGAAGACAGTAAACAGTCTTACGTTCAGTGACAGATGTTAAATTCAAATGGACTGGAAATGTGATGAACTATCCAGTTTTCTCTCACAAAGGCTACAGGAAGCACTGGAGTGAAGCACGGAGAAAATGGCAACCAACCAGTCTAGATCTATGAGCAATCCAGCGGATAGGGAATATGGAACACTATGAAGAACGTAAAATCTCCAAACTTCTTTAAAATATTGAAACTTTAGAACATGATTTTCACTAATAAGACTTAGTTGACAAAAAAATGAACTGGTATGAACACTATGTGGATTAGCTTAGAGATGATTTAGACCTGAGTGAACAGTCCAGAGTACATATTCTTTGCTCATTTGGCTTTCTGTTTGCAAATCGTCTGTGCATAAGAACTACAAAAGAAGAAATATGGAAATGAATTAGACTAGAATTCCTACTTTGAACCATATTAAACAGATCAAAAAGCTGAAGAAAAGCTAAATCAGAAAGGACCTTGAAACAAATAAAGAAAATAGATTATGTTTGATGTGGAAAAGGAGGACGCATGGACATCTGGGAAAAATGGGTAATGCGATCAAAGCAATGAGGTAGGAAGAACACCTTACAGGAGCCTTTGAAGTAAATTGTAAAGGTAAGACAAATGTTGCCCAGGGCATGTGAAGAAGAGGTTGTGGTAATGAAGATTCCAGAGAATGAGGTTTGTGAATACTACTTGCAATTCTCGATCAGCTAGCACAAATGCTGTGATCGGTGTGAAGAACACAAGCAATAAATTTTGGAAGCACATTCTTTTTCCTCCTGTGGTATGACTGTAATTTTTCCTTTAATAGGTATTGTGATAAGCTTAGCAGGTGAGAGATAAGAGGCCATGTGCTTTGTCTGCTTACAGTAATGTCCTCTTTTCCAACCAGCAAACTACAAACAAACCCAAAACTAACTATTTTATAGTCGATCTCCCAAGACGAGAAATTATCAAATTTGAATCAGAAGAAAAGCACATATCTATTTACTTTCTTATCACAGTGTTTCCAAAGTGCAGAAAAGTGAGAAACTCAGTTCAATCTGAGTTCGTCTCATTCTTCATCCCCATGTCAGACACACTCACACACCACAATTTTTGTTACACGTAATAAAAATTCAATAATCTTTCAGAAAGTTGACATCAAAACTACAGGTTTGAATAAACCAAGGTTGATTCTCCATACAATTAGCATATTTCATCCTAGCACCATTTGTCTGATTTTAATAGAGAGCTCTACTAAAAGCTGACCGTTAAAAGGCAATCTGAGTTTATGCTAGAAGCATAAAAAGCAAAAAAAACAGAACTCCCCCAAAAAAACAATAAATGAGGTAAATAAAATAAAATTATAAATGAAGAAACATAACTAAAACTGGCAAAGGGAAAAATTAATGATTGATGTAGTTCCACAAAAGACAGGAATGTTAACTAAGAGCAAGACAGTGTATGTAGAAATCTTTCGTGTATTATATTCTGTGATGTGGTAGAATTCAGATAATTTGTTTTTTAATGATTAATAAAGTCAGAATCATTAGCATGTGTTTTTTCCTTCAAAGAATGAAGCAGATGGATCTGTCAGGGCTTTATAAACTTCAAATTAAAGATGAGGATTTCCTCTCCACCATTTGCCTTCATTCTACGGGGGAGGAGAGCTGTGTGAAGGAAGAGTAGCTGCTATTTCTTTAGTCAAATCAATTTAGGATTCTGCATAAATTCTGAATAAACCCCTAGGTGTTTGTTTGTTTGTTTGTTTTTTTCCGAGCAGTTGGGTTTTCAAATGGGTGAACTGTATTTTATTTTTTCTCAATAAATTTATATTCTTATTTCTTAATAAGCCATTCCCTAAAGGCTTTCAAGGTAGTTGCATTGCAATGGGGACTTTTGCTATACAGTTGTATTGCCACTAGAATTCAGTCTCTGACTCAACAAAAGGTCTATACGCAAAACTAAATCAATTTAATCTGATTTAACATCCTCCAAGGTCTTTCAGCAGAGGTATCATTGCACAGGCATTTGGGATCTTTTTAGCTTATGCAACTGTGAAACAGAGCAAATACCCACATTCCTCCTGGGATTTCTAGAACAGAAATACTTGCCCAAGACGCTGTACACGGCACACATGTAGTGACCTTGTTTAACATATATATCCAACCTTTTTCATAGGTGCACAGTAGCTTTGCTTTTCCCAATCAGTTTTAATGATCATGACAAATGATATTCTGAAGTTTCTTGATACACAGTAGTCACACTTGTGTAGCTCTTGTTAAGACAATCAGAATTCCAAATATTTCAAACCAATGCAGGAAATTCTCACATCTGCCCTAAAATATTTCTAAGTGGAAATAAGAGCAATGTAAAGGCTACATGCACAGCCAGACATTCAGACTACTTACTCAGACTAATACTAGTGCAGATGCTTTATCACACTCCCACTGTGACCTAATTATAAATGGTTTCTCTGCGGGGTTTTTAATAGCTTCCACGTGGAGAAGAGACACAGATATGGCAATTGATATGTACAAACTTGTCTGTCTCTGGGACTCAAGTGCCCATGTGGTGAACTGGAGGCCTACAATCCAGGCAACATTCTCAGAAACACTGTCCCACAAAGACATCCAACTTTTCTCTGATGGGGGTTGCTGCTTCCTGGAGTTTTGGGAGTTCAGCACTGGAAAGATTGCAGCTCATGGAGCCAAACCTTCCTGCTTGTACAGGTAAGCTACAGAATTGTCAAAACCATCTAGGAGCCAAAGAGAATAATCTTTGTATTAAATCAGTTTACGGGGAGCCAAATGATGACCTTTATTATAAATACAGGTAAAATATTCCTGGAAGAAGGAGTTTGCATCCAGGTTTTTCCCCTGTCCCAAGAAAGCAAGATCATGCTTCTATCCCTTTAAAGAATCTTAAAATCTCTTTTGCGTAGTGACACTTCTCCACTTTACTTGGATTTGATGAAATTTCTAGTCTTTGCAGAATTTTAAGTTGAAGGGGGGTTAAGGTTGCAATATGGGGTAGGTGTGCAGTGCTTACTCAAGTAGCGTATTAGGCAGGCTCAGAGGGATGAGATCAGACCCTACACGAGACCTAGGCAGAAGGAACATCACAGAGGCTCAAGCACTAATATCTTCAGCCCCACCAAGAGGGACTGCTACCAGGCATACATAAGAGCAGAGGAACAGCTGCAGACATGGCAAAACGCAAAGCTGTGTAGACTGACCTAAATTATTTAACTCCACTCTCCAATAGTCTATCAGACAAGGGTAAGTGTTAACCTAGCATGCATATTGCTTCTAGTCTTGGCATGAATTTATTCAGAGATAGATATTCAGGCATCTCTGCAATACTGCATTGAACCACACAGACAAACCTTAGAAAATTGGTTACAAGTTTTGAGGATCACGATTGGACTCAGGCAGCAAAATGCACATTGAGCACCTTGGCACTCACGTGGATTTTCACCTCACCCCTAATCCAAAAACTCATCTCTCTTCATTTCATTTGGAAACGTTGTGTCCCTGTCTGCTACCAGTCTAGGACTTGTCATCACTCTAACACGAAACTGAAATACATCATCAGAGACTGAAATAAATTAAAATTAATTAGATTTGTATGGGATTAAAGAAATACCTTGATATAATTAGAATGCTTTTCTGGACAATATCTGTTTAATTACACATCAGTCTGCCTGATTAGTTAATTGAAAACCCTTAATTAATTTTCCACTGTCCTTCACCCTACTTTATTGGGGAAAAAAAAACCCTTCTCCGCAGATTTCAAACAAGAATTGCATAAAATTCTTTCCAAAACTCTAGAAATCATCTTAGTGAAAACTTGCATACAAATTTTGAAGCAAAATATGAACATGAAGGTTTTATCCGTATCTCCTCTTTAAAAAATGAACAGGTTTTAATGTCATTGCAAGCAGTTACCTGAAGAGTTAAGAAAGATTTATAGATACGCCTGTCTGCAGTTCTAGCCTATGTGTTACAAGAGAAAGAGAGCCTGCTGGTAGAACATAAACCTCTAGTAAGATGAGAGACTTTTACTAAGCCACTCATTCTTGGAGTCTATTGAAAGATAATCTTTGGTACAGTACTTCCAGAAAAGCATTGAACTGAAATCAATATTCAGTAAAAAATAGATTAAGAGATCAAACTAAAGAAATCAGAACTTGTCAGAACAGACATACATCTTAAGGATTATCATTCATTGAGAAAGCACAGTGTCTTTTTAGCTCTTGGAAGAGAACAATTATTAATGGTTGAGACCCTATGTCCTCTTTCACGGAAAGTACAAGCCCATTTATTACAGTGATTTTTTAAATCTCCACATTTTAATTTGAAAATACAGTGGGCAAAGAAAAGAAGGTTTAAAGATCAGCTGATCTTGGGGAGAAAACCCATTTTTGTACAAAAAAGGAACTTCTTTTCCCTCACATATTTGAATATGTCTTTGTTTTTTATATTTTTCTTTATGGAAAAAGACAATTTCTTTATTCTTGCAGTGAAACACTATCTCGCAGCTGGGAAACTGAATGAACATTCAGCAAAGCTGAGCTTATTGCTGACTTCTTCAGAGACCTTCGGACAATCTAATTACTCCATGACACCATTCCCAACTGCAAAATGACAACAGTAATAGTGTCCATCCTTCCTACTTAGATGTCCAACTCTCTGGACCTGCCATAAACTCTTACTATGAAAGTAAGCATATAACTTCCTAACACAAAATTATATGCATCGTGATGGTATTCTCTGATTTCTCTTTCAGTACATCGAATATTAGACTCCTACTTTGTCAAGGCACAATTTTGCCTTCCTTTCCCTTTCCCTTTCCTTTGCTTCATGTTAACAAAATCAATTCCTATTATTGTTTTCAAACTGTGAAATCTAGGAATGCAATTCTTTCATCTTCTGATTACCTGTATTAAGATAAGAAGACACAAGACCCAAAGGATCCTAGGGATATATTTGCAGAAAAGTCCAACAGTAGCGAAAGAACAAATATCTTAATAGGAATTTCAGGTGACGTATTTGATTTTATGTCTGAATGATTAATATTAGTAAGTAAAATAAACCTGTTTTAGTGGACATCATAGTTACTTATTTCCACTGTGACGTAGTTTAAATCCTGATCTACTTGGTACTAAAAATTTTACATAGGGATAATAAGACCAGTATGAATTAGCATAAAAATCTATTTTGCTCTTCATTAAAGTGTATTTAGTATTGAACATTGCTTTAATTTTTCCACATACATGCATCATTTTTTGAGTCTTTATTCAGCAGGGAGTAACTTGCAACCACAACATAACAAACTTCAGAATAAATTCAAATACTCAGTCAAACTCTAAATGTTTACTGCTGTAAAGAGGAAACAGCCTTTTTAAAACATATGCCACTGAATTTACTTGGTTTTCTTGTCATCTAGATTGGGGGTTTTGTCTGACTTTAACACTTTCTTCTGACACTTCTTATAAAAGAATGTTTCACATTCTTAAAAAATAAGGAAGGACAGTGGGAAAAAAACCAGATTTTTTACCTTTAGAAGTAGTAAAAATTTAAATATTTAAATATATAAGAGCTCCCCAAATGCTGGCAGCCTTGAAATCCTCCTTCTCCTATGAAAATAGACTCTTCTTCTCCAGGACTAGGATTTAAATTTTCTATACTAAGGTGAAGCTCCTCCTCCCATCATATCCGTCCTTTGATGGCCTCTTACAGGCAACTTTTTTTCACCTTATGCTTTCAAAATAAAAAGAAAGGGCAAAACATGAAATAAAGAATAACTGAAATTGTATTCCCCAAAATTTTAAAATCCTGAAAACACAGCTTGGAGACAGCAATGATCAGAGATTTGAACCTTTGTCTCTCTACTCAGCATTAGGGAGACTCATGGGTGTACTGGAGTGAATCCAGCAAAAGGCCACAATGACGATTAAGGGACTGGAGCACCTCTCATGAGAAAAAGCTGAGAGCGCTTCGGTTGCTCAATCTAGATAAGAAAAGGCTCAGGGGGATCTTATCAACATGTTTAAACACCTGATGGGTGGTAATGAAGGAAAGAGAGCCAGCTTTTCTCAGTGGTGTCAAGTGAATGGACAAGAGGCAATGGGCACTAACTGAAATACAGGAAACTCCGTTTAAACATAAGAAAAAACGTTTTATTGAGAACGTAATTGAACACTGGAATAGGTTACACAGAGGGGTTTTGGAGTCTGTCACTGGTCCCTTCCAACTTCTATGAACCTGTGATTCTACAGTTTACAGATAAATGCTGAACTTTCAAAAAATAATGCTGTAAATACCGTAATTGTTTATTTGGTCGTATTTTGATAAGAGCTAGTAAGAATATTGTATCTCAAGCTTGCTTCTAATAACCCCCACAAGCAAGTAATCCCAAATGTACCATCCTAGCTGCCAAAAACTCCAAGCTAGATAATCTTAATAAATAATTTTAAATAATCTTTCTGGAAAATCTTGCTCCTCCATAAAAAAAGAAAAAAAACACTGGAAGAGATAAATGTTATCTACAAAACAAGGCCTATCTTAGTGCCTACTCAACTTCTGTATGTCCAGTTAGCTTTCAGCCAGTTTAAATGATGCTTCCACTGACTTTCTAGCACAAACAATATATTGGCTACTTCTGCATAGTGGCAGATTGCAGCAGACTGAGTATAAAAGAGGTGTATAAAGCTACAAGGTCACAACAGCTACCACACAATTCACTGCTAGACTTCTGCAAACTCCTGTGCCAACTGCACCGTCGACTTGTTTCTCATAGCTTCTGCAACGTATAACAAAGGAGAGATTAATCCTGTGATCTTTTGCCTGTTGGTTTTTCTTTTGTTCTTTCCCCCACTCTCCCTCCACACCCCTGACGTTAACGTAAAGCTATGTTTTCACTGCAGATCTTCGTGGAACATTTCTTGTCCCTACCTGGAATCTCACTCTCATCTGTTCACAGGTCTCATCTCCTGTGATCAAGCACAACATTCAGCCTGCATTTGTGGTTTCATAGGCTTGGCCTAGCTAGAGGCTTCAATTTGGGACAGCTTGTTATAGTTCAAAGTAAAGGAATACCCACTCCAAAACGAGGGAAAAAGGGTCCCTTGTATTGACAGCTGTCCAGCTGTCGTCTTCTGTTTTCTCCCTGTGCTCTCATGACCAGGCACACTGTCTCTTGATCCATCTCCTATCAAGGTGGCACACCCAAAAGAGTCCCAGAAAAAGATGTGCTGTCTTCAGTTAGACTTGCATAGCAACCCTTCCCTCCCTTTTTGACCCAGTAGACTGAAGATTGAGGTTCACGCCACCATTACTTATGGATTAGTAAAAGAAGAATGGCAAATTCCTTGTGTGTGATCAAGTAAGTCAGCTTCACGATGTACTCAATGACAGGCTAGTTTAACCTTGCTGCTCAAATCTGGATGGTGATTACTTTAAGTGGCTTTGCAAGGCAAACATACCCTAAAATAAAGTAAGTATTACAAAGTTCCCAAACCGAGAAGATTGCACATCCTTATGTCTGTGTGCATCTGAGATCCTTGGTTTTTTGCTAACTAGCTCTCAATTAAAATAGTGTACGTATATTTGCTGATGTCAAAAGGCAAACCATTTTTGAGGTTTTCAGCAGGAAAGGAGTCCTGAACACTGTCTGAGAAGGAAAGAGGAAAGCAGAAAGCAGAGGTGTATGACACAGTTGCATCCAGAAAGAGTTCTGGGTAATCGCATTTCAAGTGTTTCTGCTTCAGTACATAGTCATAAATGTCAGCCGAAAGTTAACTTTGTTGTTCATTAAATGTATGTTAATAATGTTGTTGGAAATCTAAGTGCTCTTTTGATTGCAAATGTAAATCGGCAGTGCTGTGGTCTCTATCTGCCAGTCAATCACAGTAGCATGACTTAGTGAGGTAAAAACAGAATGAGGGAGCTGATTACAGAAGGTGTTGAAGGAAAAGATAGATGGCAGAGAATATTTTTGTATTTAACAGCATCATCAGACTCCTTACAATATAGCTCTTCACCCAGCAGCTGAAAAAAAATCCAATCCCTATAGGCTATTTCTTTCATCTTAAAGCTCACACACCCCCACCCCACCTCCTTTAGAAAAGAGCAAGAAGTAATGCTAGGTTATAGGAGACAGCCCCTCAGGCGGCACTAGCTAGACACACAGCTGCTGGATGGGATCGGGAACTCCCAGAACATCTCCCTTTTCTTCTGAGCCATACATTTACTGACAAGATTGGCATAAAACTTTTCATGCTAAAACTTCTGAAAGAGTGACCATATCCAGAGTAAACACTAGCTAGCAACTAACCACATCTCAAGAGGAAGATCAAAAATCTTCCTTTGGGAAGAGAGAAGATCACAGCTTTCTTGTTAAAAAGTTTCAATCTTGCTATTCTATCCAGGACCTACAAAGGTTTTGGCAAAATCCTTGTTAGTAAATCTCAAATCCTTAACATTACTTGATTTTTGACACTGAGAAAAATTCATTTAATATCAACAGAGACTTCCAAGTGCCAGAGTCAACGTGCACTTAAAATCTCAGGTTTATAACTTTCTCTGCCTTAGATTCCCAGCTATCAAACAGCATAACATTATTTTGTAAGTCTTCTATGAATGTCTTCCCACATTGTTTACAATAATAAGGCTTCAAATTCATTTGAGCTCCTAATTACCAGTGTAGTCTGAGTAACAGTAAATCAGAAGCGCATTATTGTAGCATTATGCAGAAAGGGTCATAAGTGCTATTTGATTGACGCTATTTGTTTCCTGTACAGAAATGAGAGTTGCCCTCTGAGCACAGCAGATACTGTCTTGAACAATGTTTTTACGAAGATAAAGCACTGTAAAGACATCTTTTAGAGGAGAATTAAAATAACTCATAAGCAGCTGAACTAAAGAAGCCTGCTTTCCTGTGGGTTTGAGTCCTATCTCCTACTGCTTTCCCTCATCATCTGTTCCTAAAACCTTTTCTGTATTGCAATACTCGGTACAGGGCAATCCACTGCAGTGCTCCATCTGCTTTGTAATGGATCTGGACTATTCCCTGGGTAACTGTACCTGATTTTAAGCTACCTATACATCAATCAGCAAGCGGTGTGTGCTGATTGATACACTGGCTGGCCAAACAGAATAGACTGAGCCTATATAGTTTCTCTTTGATTGGAAACACTGGTTTGAGTTGCTTGCCTATTCAGGCAGAATTTTCACAGAACATTCTGGCCTTTATCTCCCTGGAGATGTTGCCATTTCTGACAAATGGAGCAACAATGGTCAACAGATTTGAAAAGCATAAAGAGAAAATTAAGCATCAGATAGATACACAAATAACTTGATCTAATCAGCCTCATTTACACACAAAATTATTCTAACTCCCTTCTTCAAATCTTGTTTTTGAAAGATTTATTTCAAACTCAAGCAAAACTGCTAGAAGCCAGACATATATATAATAATCTGCTATTAATTCATGTTTATAAACATATAATCTGCTAGTTTCAGGCAAATGTGTAAGATAAATCTATGTCAAATTTCTAATGCTGGAAAAAAATCTCAGATAAAGAAAAGCAGTTTTGTTAGGTACACAACAACAATACGGTAAAAATACTTGAAGTCTTAAAATGTCAAGTGACAAATTATTTCATAAATGACTATTTAAATCAAGCAGTAGTTGACTTGATTTTTCAAAAAAAACCCTATAATTGAAGTACTTTGCAATTTTTTGCTGCCTATATAAAATAAAACAATTACATAATTAGCACATAATTACTTTCAGGAGTGACTAATTTTGGATTCTAGTAAGTATATATTAATTGGTATGCTGGCAACTCAAAAAAAAAAAAAAAGTCAAACAGTAAAAGCCTTGCCTTATCAAAGTCAGTATTTACTTTATAAGACAACCAAAATAGTGTTAAATCAATTAAATAGTCCAATATTCAATGGCTGCAAGGCACAAGGCAGTGAAATAGAAGGACAACCATAGGACTCATAAGGGATTGCTGGCAGGATTGAAGTTGACCTCATACTCAAAGGTCTGGTAATGCACTCCTGTGAAGACAACTACTTCTGATGACTTTACTGGTGCAGGATTAGGTCCTTTGAAATGTTACCTGTTGACTGGTGTTCATTAGCTACACAGAGTCCGCTTTTAAACTTCTTGTTCATACTCCATCATACATAAGTACTCCTACCATTCAGTCTGAGGAGTTATGTAAAGATAATTAAATGTCCAGCTCTTGTTGCCATTGTTTGTTTTGTTTCATCTGTGAATGGGAACAGCTAATAAGTGAAGCACAGCATGAGTAACAAATTTGCATCACGGTTTTATTCCCTGAAATCAGGAGGACTCTGTTCTCATTTACTGGTAGCAGCCACTTATCTTTGCTAGTAACCAATTGCATTAACTAGCAGACTGAATTAATTGAGAAAGAGAAGAGCCAGAAACCTGATACAACTATACAAACTGCTCCAGTAGAGACCAGGAACTAAGAACTACAGGTTTTCCCCGTGCATAGCACTGCTTTAATCTTTCTAGATGTCCTGTTCCTTATTTCAGCCACTTTATTCATGCCCGGTTTTACAGATCACAGCAAATTATATCAGAAAAACAGCTTCCAGGACTGTTATTTCTATAAGGAAAACAAGGGATCTAGAAACATGTGAAGCCAGGTATGGCTTTGACAAAATATGCCCTTGTTTGCAAGGGTAATAAATTGCACAGGCCCAGCTCATTTTACCCTGCAAACCAGATGGCATGGCCCATCAGCGAGTGGAAAGCAGTGAATTTGTAAGCAAAAGGCAGAAAATTCTGACCTCCAAAGAACTCGCCAATGGCTTAGCTCCCTTTGGCCTCACAGCTGGAATTGTTTCCAATAAAGTCAATGAAATTTTTAAAAATCACATCTGAAAATTCATGATCCCATACATTTCTTAGTTTACAGGGTAGAATAACATGTAGAGTACACATCCTAGTTCAACATGATTGTGATTAGAAGAACACTGAAATGAGAAAATTGCATAGTTTCAGTTTTTCAAACCTTAACTTAAAACTCAGGTCTGCAATTCAATTTATAAACAGGTAAGTGCATGACATGTTCTTGACTCCTTTCAAAACAAAGGCTAAGCTCTTTGGTCCCTTAGCACCACAAGGAAATTTTTGCACATAAATTCTAGCTTGTTGAACAAAATCCCTGCGCCCTCTCGGTCTCAAATTTGACCTAGAAGTATATTTGGAGTTTTTTGATTTTATTTTTTTTCCTTCAAATCAGCTGCCTGTTCCCACACTCTGAAGACATTTCAGAATAATTACTCAGCATGGGTAGTTTGCTGCCTTTTTTACTCCTTTGCCTGGAAGTTACGTTACAGAATGCCGTAACTCCTTTACCCTTGGCTTTGAAGGAATCACGCCTGGTGGCTTTCTTATGTACAGGCATTGTATCTGAAGGCTTATTTTTTTCTCAGTTCACATATAAAATGAAACTACTGAGTTTGCATTTCAGATGACCTCAGCACTGCTTCTTCTAGGCAGTCCAAATACCTAGATTTGGAAAACATATGAAATAATGTTAAAGGATATTTATATATATTAAGCTTCTAACTCATGACACATTTAGCTTTCAAAAAAAAGACATAAAATACCTCAGCAACCAAGCCAATGTTTTTTATTTGCATTTATTTACCATTCTATTCCATTTGACATTCTGGGTAACAACTGAAGTGTGACGTTAAATTGATGATTCATTATTACAACCAGGAAAAATGGAGATAATCTTTGGCAACTTCACAAGCGGCAATTTTGAATTTGTTGGTTTTTTGGTTTTGCATCTCAGATTTTCTACTGGCCTGGACAATTGTTTCTTCCAGTAATAATTGCTCTGCAACCACATTTGCAATGATCGTTTTGTAGGGAGCAGGATCACCCGCACAGGTGATCGGCATACAAAAATCTCTGTCTTCCTAATGCAATGCTTCAGAAAAAAGGAAAAGATACATAAACTGACTGGGCCAGGCAACAGTTTTCAAAAATAATTGTTCTTATTGAAAAGCAGAAATAGGACTTTAAACAAACAAACAAAAATGCATAAGCATAGCACAGCAGAGAGATAATTGCTTTGAAGATACTTTCTCCTTGCAATGAATACTGACCTCTGTTTTTCCATCTTGCTTTGTGAGAAAAGTTATTACTTCAGGTGCACAGAAGGTGGTACGTTGAACAGGAGTGGGTAAAGATATTGCTGTATTCAAAAGAAATCAACAAACCTTTCCCTGCATGCTGATAAATCTACCAAATCGTATTCCTCACTGACAACTTAAGCCTTACATAAGAAAACCTATGTTGAGTATAATTAAGAAAAAATTAAGAAAAGAGGTGTTATGAATAAGAAAGGATTTTTAAGTGTCCTCTCAACTGTCTTGATTTGGAGTTGGATATTTAAGCTTGCTATGCAAAGTAGATTCTCTGTCATTTGCAAAACAAAGCCTGCAACAATTTTAAATTAGCTTTTAGGTCTCTTCTAAAGATCTAAAAAATGTTACATGATGAAGTAAGTACGAATGGACGTTAATGAGCTATCCCTTTTTTCTGTGTGAACAGCTATACTTAACTGACAAATATTTTCCTTTGACCTGAATTAATTCAATTCAAATTGTTATGGAGGCATAAATAATTCAGTCTGATTTTCAAAGACATTGCAAAAAAGAAGGACCTTTGCTCGTAACTGTTGCAAACCTACAGAAAATGCTTGTTGTTATATTTATATTTAAGAGAAAATGTTTATTTTGTATGGATGGGGATCATGTTACACTTTGTAATACCGATGGAGACAGTCTGATTAGCCTTTCATACTTTTTCCTCTATGTTTTGATTTTATTAGTTCCATATTTTGGCAATTTGAAGTAGAGGATAATTAGAAATAAGCCAAAAATTGTTCTACTAAGTACTACCTTACCAAATAATCTCACAGATGTTCATATATGGCACTGGAATTATGATTCCAGTAATATGATAAAAGTAGCAGTAGCTGAAGAAGGCCAAATGATCTTTGAGGACGAGGTTGGGAGAACATCTGAACCAATTAATTCAAGCAAAGACAGCTAGAACCTGAAGTTGCTCTCTGAACCAACAAACCAGATTTTGGAAAGCCACTAGTGGGGCAAAAACACAATCTTCCACAGCCCGGATGGAAAATCCAGTGCGCCAACTAGGGACTGGGTGACAGTATGGATATTCCCTGAGCTAAGAGGAAAAGGGAGTAAAACCTTAAAACTTACAGCTGACTACAGACTGGAAGAGTAAACACACTACTTCATGGTCTATGCTAATTTTTCAGACTGTTTTCACATCCATTTTATCTGAAGATGTGTTTACCTGGTGCATATTCTGTATAAGCCCATATGATATATAAGTATGGTTGGTATGGAATAGATGTTTCTCTCATGTTGCATCCTGTCCAGTATCTGCTTATATATCGCTGTTGAACCTTCGTGTCTCTAAGAAGTCCCGGCTCCCAGGATCTAGCATACATACACACACCACATAACATAAGCCCTGTCCCATCCTGACATTGTTCGGTTAAAATAAAGATTTTCCTATACATTTTAACTGTGTCTTAATCGCAAAGCAAGTTGGAGAGAATCTGTTATTTCTTTTTAATAATCCAACGCTCCATTCACCGAGTCACACTGATTTGTGAATTGTTACGTTGTTAAAATACTTTTTGACTGAATATTTTTTCAAAGAAAAAACCAAACAAGGAACCTACACATGAAACAATTTCATTTACATACCATTTTTGTCTCCTAGGACGTCAGGAAAACATGTTCCTACAGTCAACTAAATGTATTAGCACTGCATGTGTTTCTGACAAGACCTCTTTAAGGTCAAACTTCATTTGGTCTTTGAAACTTACTCGTTTTTGTTTGTTACAGCTTTGATAAAACACGTCTCATGATCCTGAAATCACCCAAGCTGAGGCACTGCTAATATCCGACATGCTGTTTTAGCTACCACTCATAACTATTTCAGTCAAAAAAGACTGTTACTATTTAAATTTAATTTTTTTAAAATGTTGCAATATATTTTAAAATACAGCGATTTTCTTTTTGCATTTAAACCCATTTAAACATAAAACAGTATTTATTTATCTGAAAAATAGAAGGTCTCCTTGCAGATTTTCAGCCTGATCCTTCTCACATTAACACCAGCCTTGCAGTGTCTTACAGGCAGCTATTTTTATTTCTGTGATTCTTACACTTGCTGCTGTGCATCCCATCTGTATTTCAGGTATCTCAAAGTGATAAATAGCTGTACTGGTCAGTGTTACCTGTAGATGGACCACAAGTCATATAAATGGCTGTGGAATAATCTAAGTATCTCAAAAATCCTAAAAAAACCCCAGGTCACTGCTAAAGAATTTCAATCTACCTTTGGACAGTAGCGATAGAAGGAAACAATATGAGTGAAAGACCTTTTTGCAAGCCTTTCATGGAGGGTGAACCGCAATGTACTCGATTCTGTGAGAGAAGGCAACGCCTGCCAACAAGATTAAATTGTCAAAGCGAATGAATTTAAAACCTCAATTTTAACTTTCTGCCTATTTACATATCACATGGAGCTTAACGATTAGCAGATTAGACTCAAATCATGTGTAAATCAATGCAAATTGCTGGTTCACAGACACAATGTAAACTTAATTTTTCGTGTTGGGATGTAGCCAGTTCTTAGTTAACAAGTGTATGGATTTGAGATCTGGGGTAAATGAGCTTCTCCATCACAAGCAAAAATTTCCCCTCTCTTCCACCCTGCTCTCTGCCCATTCGTCCACTTGGCACAAGAACACCAGATTTCTCGTTCAATCCACATACTTCAGTCAATACTTGCCTTATGTCAGACTTTGTGTAGGCAGGTAATAACTTCTAGAGTCATTAAATTAGGCTATGCTTTCTCTAATTTGTGCTCTTTGGTTAGCGTTTTGTGGTCACTTACACTAATTAGAAATGCTTAGTTTATTAACAGAAGATATATATACTTTGGAAAGCCCCTTAAGATCACCAAGTTATTTATAGATCCCTGCAACTTTTGTTTTCTTGACTTTTATACTATGTCGTATATAACTGCTCTCAACTGAGCTGACAGAAGTCCATTGAGCTCATCCTCATAATTAAAAATCATTGCATTCACTGCTTCTCCAGTGCCACTTTTTATTTCAGAGGGGATCTCCCTTTCCCCAGGAGAGATTACATACAATCAGAATCACAGAATTGGGCAATAATTGGGTCTGGAAGTGACCTTCAGAGTTCCGTTCTGCAAACTCTTGCTCAAAGCAGGAGCAATCTCAAAGATAAATCAGATTACTTGGGAAATTGTGCAGCTAAGTTTGGAAAACCTGCAGGATCTCAGATTCTGCTCCCCACTTGCTAAGCCCCTGTTCCTGTGCATAAACACTGTGATTGGGGAAAAAAGAAATTCCTAAGACCCAGTTGGAGTTTCCATTGATGAAACTTGTGGCCTTTGCCTCTTGGCCTTTAATTGTGCAAAGCCAAGAAGAGTCTGCTTCTGCCTTCTCTCTATTCCTCTGTAGGCAGTGGAAGGTTGCTATAATTTCCCTTGCATCTCTCATCCCATCCGCAAGCATCCTGTGCTCCAGCCCCCAGCTCTCTCTACTGTACTTGTACAAGTTTCTCAGTTTTGGGGGACTCCGAAAGGTCTCACAGACCCCTCAGCAGCAGATAAAATACACTACTGTCCATTGGTGTGCTGTTGCCAATTATCTTTGAAGTCTGAATAATAAACTTCTTATGCAATAACCAGATCTTTTTCTTCCCCTCAGCAGATCTGTGTAACAGAGACCTTCCTTAATGGCCAGGTAGAGAAAAAGGCACCTGGAAAACTCCTGTTTCTCACTCTCAAATTGACTTTGAAGCATTTCAGACATGGAATATCAAAACAGGCAAATCAAGGGAATGTGCCCACTGGCAACATCCAGTGCTTAAAGCTCTGGTGTATCTCATAGAAAATCCCGCACAGTATGTATGTGCAGCAAAATTTGAACTCTAACCATTGCTGAAGTTGCAGCATCAATTTAAACTGCCTCAGGCTGAAGCGTCTAACTGGTCATGAGTGATTTCAATCCCTATCAGATGTGAATAACATAAACAATCAAAGAAGTAGGTCCTCTCCGACATGACCCTTAATCATAGCAAAAAAAAGAGAAGCTGACCTTGATTAACATTGTGCTGCCGAATGGGATATGAGAGATCCCATTGATCATGCATTCAAACAACCGGGGACATGCAGAGCCTTCATTTTCTTCCCTTCATTTAGTACCTATAGAATTTAAGGTACGATCGAAACAGAGGAGAACGTTATACAGACTGCATCCATAATTTTCTTCTCTCTGCTGAGTATGAAGCTCTTACATTTTTTTGTACAAGATAAGAAAGCTATACTCATATAATCAGAGCACAAGAGGAAACACCAGTTAAGTTCCCATTGTAATGCATGTGCAGGAGGACAGAGTTAAATTTCTGCAGGCAACATTTTGTTGACCATTGACCATTGCCTATGTAATTCCTACAGCCTATGAATGAAAAGTGCATAACTGAAAAAAAAGAAATAGAGTATTTTGGCTGTAAGAATCAGCCTTTAATCAGAAAGGCGTTCTGTAGCAGTACTGGCACTCTTCTACAACTTATTAAAATTTATTATTTGTATGCCTTTTTTCAGTTGTTAAAATTAACACCTTTCCCATGAGAGTTTCTTTATTTTTTTTTAAGCTTGCTCATTTCACAGCTCATCCTTCTCACACCTAAGTTGCTCTTTGCTTTGCTCCCTACCTTGCTGCCCAAAGAAATTAATTCTGTTATGTCCATGGTTTTGCATGTTTAAAACATCAGATGTCAGTGAGCATTTTCTGACCTTCTGTTTCTTTCAGAATTCTGTTCATTATTCCGTGGCTTCAACCAACCAGGTACCATTCATTTTTTCAAGCCTTCACGATCATCCATCTGATGTGTCAAATGTTTTAAGAGGTTTAGCCAACAAACGTACAGCAAGTTGAAACTTGCAGAAAGCAGTTGAAGTCTGAATCCCAGACAAAAAACATCTACAAATAATTACAGAACTCTCTCATGAGCCCCAGACAAGCGAGACTATGGTTATTGCTATATTCTAAATTCAGTATTCCTGCTGACACTTATAGCCCTGAAAGCTAACTGCAGTGGAAAGGATATGTGGCTGTAGGGTCTGAAAAATGGTAGTTGATTGCAAACAGTCAGGAATGACCTCAGCAACGTCCTGACTCCTAAATCATGCTCTGAATTTGCTTCACAGAAAGCTTGTTGGTGAGTTAGGATCCAGGTTCAGCTCACCATGTGGATATAACTTGTATTCTAGGTTCTGGAGGTAGCAAAGGGGAGAAACATAATGGTTAATGATTTTAACAATAGTTAGAAAATCTTTTATAGTTTGTTGGAAAGTGAACAGGGAATTACTTGCAGCTTTGGGTACTTAAGTTGCTTTTGAAAGCCTGCCCTCCTGCGGATATCTACTTTTGAAAACACCTCGGTGCTTTGGGTTTAGGAATTAACCTACATGGAGATCGTAGTGACAGTATTGCTTCCTCAGCCAGAAGAGTTCTTCATTTACAACCCTGCACTTGAGATTTTTGCCCCTGTTGCACTATATAACAGAAACTCATTAAATGAGGTGTCTGCAAGCCACTTGTTTTGTGTCTAAAAATAAGATCTGTGCCTTATTTCCACCATGTGATCAATCCAGGAGGGAGATGTTTTTCTTAAGAAATCAAAATGTACCATCCTGAACACTGCGTGTTTTTACCTCAGCAACCACATGGATTCGCAGAGCAAGCAAAAGTGTTGTGGTTTTTTTCCTCCCCTCCTCATTTTCTTCCTTTTTGCTAGGGTTTTTTTTTTAACCTCTTAAGTCTGGACATTGTAAAGTAAGGTTGAGAACTAAACTGCATCTGTATAGTGCATCCAACAGTACTCAGCCTGGCTCCAATGTCTCTATTGAATCAAAATAAGCTGACATGAGCTGGACAATAGAATGACTGGTTTTGTGCTGTCATGGCTATTAAACTGATGTTAAGGTCGAGCCGTGATCAGACTGAAGTTTAACAAAATAAAGCAAAGACACCCCCACCACCACCCCGAAACAACTCTCCTGCTTTGAATGAATGGTGTTTTTCCATGGCAGACTTATGCTTTTCTTCTATGTGTTCATTCGGTGCACTTTATCTGCTTCGAGGATTGCTTCATTGCAAGGATGAAGACAAGTATGATGCTGCTGTGAGCCATAGTTCCATAGTTCCTTTGGGAGGATATATATACATATATATATAAAAATATATATATAATCTTAAACATCTTTGGGGGGTTTGTTGGGTTTTTTGGGGGTTTTTTTTTGGTTTGGGGGGGGGTATTTATTTATTTTTTAAATACATGTCCATCTCTCCAAGTAAATGCAGCTTCTGTTGTAGCTGAGATGTGGAGCCTTGGATCTGAAGCAGGGAGAATCATGATCAGACTTACCAGGACATAGTGACTTTGAGTGCAGTTTCCATTCCAAATCAGTTGCTTCTCCTTTATTTTCTTTTAATCTTTTCCACAGGCATCACTTCCAGACAGTTTTTCAAACATGTAGTTATCTCTGCAGGGCATTTGAATACTATCTTTCCCTTGATATGCTATTCATTAACAGTCTGGTACCAATGCGATATTTGGGCACAAAAATTGTTTCATTTGCACCAATGTCTTCAATGTGTTCCTTTCATTTGCCATTGCAGGTATAGCAATATATTTGATTCTTTCCCACCGTTTCCCTTCTCTCTCAGGAGCGGAGGAGCAGGAGGGGAGTTTTGTCTCATGCTCCTAGTGACTGTTGGAACTCTCAGCAAGCATTGGGAGGAAATAAAATTAGGGAAGAATTATTAGTATCATAGAATCATTTAGGTTGGAAAAGACCTTTAAGATCATCGAGTCCAACTGTTAACCTAGCAGTGCCAATGCCACCACTAAACCACATCCCTGAGCACCACATCTACACATCTTTTAAATCCCTCCAGGGATGGCAATTCCACCAATTCCCTGGGCAGCCTGTTCCAATGCTTGACAACCCTTTCCGTGAAGAAATTTTTCCTAATATCCACTCTAAATCTCCCCTGGCACAACTTGAGGACATTCCCTCTCATCCTATCTCTTGTTACTTGGGAGAAAAGACTGACCCCGAACTCACTACAGCTTCCTTTCAGGCAGTGTAGAGAGCGATGAGGTCTCCCTTCAGCCTCCTTTTCTTCAGGCTAAACAACTCCAGTTCCCTCAGCAACTGCTCATCAAATTTGTGCTCCAGACCCTTCACCAGCTTCACTGCCCTTCTTTGAACTCACTCCAGCACGTCAATGTCTTTCTTGTAGTGAGGTGTCCAAAACTGAACACAGTATTGGAGGTGTGGCCTTACTAGTGCCAAGTACAGGGGGACAATCACCTCCTTAGTCCTGCTGGCCACAGTATTTCTGATACAAGCCTTCTTTGCCAGATGGTAGGTTAAGAAGTTAGAGAAATATATTGACTGCAAAGTAGAAGACAGACAGATGAGGTAAGCTTTGGACAAAGTAAACCTGTGCTACAGCAGAGGCTGTGGGCTTACTGACTAGAGAGTCAAAAAGGACTTGGGTATCTCTGTAGAGAGGTTGAACACGAGTCAGTGCGTGCCTTAATCACACTCATAGTAAACTGCACAGTTGACTGCATTTGAAAGAGTTTGACCAGTCAATTAAGGGAAAATATTATTCTCCTCTTTCCAGCTTTTGTGACACTGTACCTGCAGTACTTGGTGCAGTTTTGTGCCCCTGCCCCAGTAACAGACAGATGAAGAAACTGGAGACATGTACAAAAATGATGAGGAGCCAGGGCTTGTTTAGCCTGGAAGAGAGAATACTTTGTTAAGTTGTCTTTATCTAAAAGAAGGAAGGTACAATCATATAGGACACAGTAAAAGCATAAGAGGCAACAGTAAAATTGTACAAGAAAAACCCTGATTGGGTACAAGGTGGGGTGGGGGTGAAAGGGAAAAAAAAGCCTTCTCCCAAGAGGACCAGTTAAGTGCCAGAACAGAGGTGCAAAGGAATGGTTTGAATCTTTATCCCTGGAGATTTTCAAGACTCAGATGGACAAAACCCTGAGGAACATGCTCTGACTTTCAAGTCAGTACTTTTTTGAGGAGGAGGTTGGACTGCAAACCTCCTAAGGTCCCTTATATCCCAATTTTTGTATGATTCCAATACACGGAATATATAAAGGTACCAACCAAAGGTGGAATGAAGTATGTGAAAATTAAACCCACAAAGGTATACAACAGCTTCTTTAGACTTTTAGTGAACTCTGTAGACTGTTTTTGCTCTTTGGCTTCAATAGAAAGTTGGACTGAGATACAGGCCCTTGTCTGCAGGTGGTAGTATTTGATTATGCTGTTGTTATTTAGCAGAAAGAAGGAGCTGATGGCATTGATTTAGAGTTTATGATTTTAAATAACTGACAAGCGAGGCAGAGTCTGTGGATGAGTGCTTTCTATTCAAATCAACAAATAATATAGTTAAGGGGCCATGCAAACTGTTTTGGTTATTGTCATATCATTACAGGTTTTCCATTTCTGACAAACATTACTTACATTTCAAAGCACTTTTTTTTTTCTCAGCTTTCCATATGTCAGCTACTATCAAAACACACTACTTAAAGTGGAAAGAAAATTAAAATTAAAATGATTATTTTTCTAGTCTCTGATATTTAGGTACTCAAAGAAAATCCCAGATACTGCAGTCTGTGCTTGATGTCCAGCTCTACGCACAACTCTAGGACCACTCTAGTACCTCCAAGGATTGCCCGAGTACTAGAGGAGTGCAGCCTCAGCCCTGAAGAAAATAACAAACCCATACCCTTTCCAGGCGTCACTTCAGTCATTCAAAACTCGTCTAAAAGAGAGGGCTCAAGGCTGAGATCAAGATTCTCCCGTTGCATGTAAATGCTAAATACATCGGTTTGGAGAGATAACAAGATGTTCTGTAGTGCCAATATGTAGTGTTAAAAAGTTAAAAATAAGAAATTAAAAGGAACAACATACATACACTCTTATACAAAGAGGCACTATGGGAAAATTTGGCAGAGAATTAATAGTCTGGATTATTATTCAGGCCCTGTACCTGAAATACCAAATTAAGTTCAGATCAGTCACCCCATGAAAGTACAATCATGGAATGCTTTGGGTTGGAAGGGACCTTTAATAATAATTTAGTCCAGCTCTCCTGCTATAGGCAGAAACATCTGTCGCTAGATCAAGTTGCTCAAAGTCCTGTCCAACTTGACCTTGAACACTCCCAGTGATGGGGCATCCACAACTTCTCAGGCAACTTGCCTCTATTGACTGCCTAAGCATCCTAAAAAGCACATTTTGGGACCTAAAACAAGACAAGAAACACTTCATCTCTAATTCTTCTTGAACTAGCATGAAAAAGCATTTTACAAGTTTTGCAGTCACCCTAACTTCAGGTTTTTGTAAAATTTCCTTATGCTCTTCTTGCACAAACATTTCTATAATACAGTTCATGCAGCAAGATAGCCTAAAAGCACCTCATCCCAAGTCAACACTTATCAAACAATTTAACTGCCACATGGCAGCATTTCAAGAATAGGTACAAAATTTAGTTAATTTCAAAGAAGACAATGTTTTCGTTAGTCCTACCGTAACAGACAAATTACGTTTAAGAAAATACAGTATTGTGTGTGCTGTGTATGGCAGCATGTCCAAAGAGCCAACTTTGAAGGAGATAATACATGGTATAAATGATTTGTCTGAGAAGTTACATGAGCATGTAATCACATATGGTCTTTACATTTTAATAAGAATGAACAAGAAGTGGTCCTAAATGGCTATTTAAAGCCCGTTTCAGGTCATAAGAAAGAAGGCATCCAACACACTTCCGTTTCATCTAAAATTGAGGTCCAGGGAGCACGAGCAAACACAAAAATGAGAAAGTGCAGAAACTATTGCAGTTTTAAACAAGAAAATACTTGCTGCATTAGCATAAAGGATATCATTCTGGAGCTCTCTTGACCTATTATTGAAAATTGTTTCTGAAAATTCAGGTAAGTGGTAGGTAGTCTAGTGGGCATAGTGCTAGGGAAAAGAAATCCCTTGCTGTAATTAGCAATATAAATGCAGATTTCAACAGGTGAATGACAAGCAATTGCTGAAGTTAGATATATTTTCAGTCTTAGATTCAAATAGTAATAGGAGACTATGAGACAGCTACAGCATGTTAATGTAAAAAGCTACTCAAAAAGTTAAAATGAAGGTTAAAGCCTACTTTGAGCATGTACACTTCAGTTTCAAATTCTTTGATAGATGCAAATAGAAGAAGAGTTTACTCATACAATGGATTTACAGTTCCTGATGTCATGTGTAGGAAAAAGCATTAGAGCCAACCTCATGCTAATAGATTGCAGAGAAACAAAAGCAAAGCAAAAGATGATCTACTTTGCTGAGAGACTTCGGGTTTTGTACCAGTGGGAAATTTATTTTAGACAGGTTTACACCATGCAGTCAATAAAGCACTGAGTTTGCAGGTTTGTGCATATATAAGCTCACAATAAAAGTTTGGCCAACAAATCAGTTGTAACCTTGAGTTTGTCACTAGCTTCCCATCCATTACCCTTTTCTTTCCTCTCTGCAGTAGCACTTACATTACACATTATGTCTACTCTTTTCTACAAGAGATAACCCAGATTCCTCCAGTTTTCTTCAGAGAAACATTTCTCTATTCCTTATCACTCTTACCGCTTTTTTCTTCAGTTGATCCCCATTAGAGTTGATTATTTCTACCTAAGTATAGAATTTTGAACTAATCTCTCATGAAACTCAATCCATTTTTTTTCAGGCCCTATCTCAAATTTGTCAGGATCATTCTGAATTCTAATCCTATACTTGCAGCTTCTCCCAGCTTGGTGCAGTCTGAAATTCAATAAATAAAGTTTCTATTCTATCATCTGGGTCACAATGAAAATATTCAATTGCACCACACTAGGACATATCCTTGAAGAGTCTCACTTGATTCATGCTTCCATTTCTGTCTGTGACTCGTTCTAAATACTGCCTGAAAACAACTCTAACCGGTTTTGTGCTCTACAATTATCATTTTATATACACCAGGGATCCACGAGCTTGGTTTTTATTATCACAGAACCATAGAATACTTTAGGTTTGAAGGGATATTTCAAAGTCATCTAGTCCACCCCCCCTGCCATAAGCAGGGACATCTTCAACTCGATCAGGTTGCTCAGAGCCCCGTCCAACCTCAGCTTGAATGTTTCCAGGGATGTGGCATCTATCACCTTCTCTGGGCAACCCATACCAGTGTTTCACCACTGTTGTTGTAAAAAATTTCTTTTTTTTTTTCTTGTCTGAATCTACCCTCTTTTAGTTTAAAACTATTAATCCTTGTCCTCTCATGACAAGTCATGCTAAATTATTGTTATTGTTATTTCCCCTGGGTACAAGTTCTGGAAGACAGTACTATTAGAAGTAATGCTGGATGGCACCAGTTCTGGTAGTAACCTGGATCAGGCTTGTTTAAGAGAAGGTTTTGTATGAAATATTGCTGCTTCTTCCTGTTGATACCCCCTTTAAAAGGAAAAATATTAGAGAAGGAAGCACACAGCAGCCTAAGTTCATTAAAATCAGCCAATGCAAATATGTAGGTTTTTGGTTTTTTTTGCTTCACATCCTTCTCACAGAACGAGAACCTACAACATTACAGATGTTAACTGGTCTAATTGCAATCCTCCTTCCCAGAATAACTGATGCAGAAAAGCATTAGGCCTTTAAGCCTTCTCCTTCCCTACCTCTAGATACCATTTCCTCTTCTCCAAGTTGTGGACCAACAGCTTGATTCATTTTTTCCTATTACTACTAGTGAACCTCTCTAGAAAGTTATCTTATTACCACACCCAAAGACCACAAAATGCCTCTCCTTTTGTCTTGAGCTTTTTCAGGTCTCCCTTACGATCTGTCCTGAATCAACAAGACTAGTTTCCACCTTTTTTGTTTTAATAATACATATGAGCTCTTTCTTAGCTTCATTATTGAATTACGTTAGTCTCTATTATACTTTCTGTCCTTCCACTGTTTTGGGCAGCTTTTAGTTATGTTTGTAATAAGGCCAATATCAAGAACGGAAAGGAAATAGTGGAGAAGTCTTCGACTAAGGATCAGGATGGCAAATTTTTCACACCTGTCAGTGAAAAAGAGTATTAATAGATTACAAATTAGCACTGTGGAATGCTCCTTTTCTATCTGAATAATCATTTTAGTTTAATTATATAGAGACTGAAAAACTTAGTATTACTGAGAGGCAAGTGGCTCACAAGTTACAACTCTGCCTTAAGTTTAGGCATGTCATTTTCTCCTTTTTTTTTTTTTAAAGATTTTGAAACAATTAAAAACAGTTTCAAATGAGCTGATTCAAATTACCATAGTGCCAGTATTAATGGTGTATGTTTATTTACACAGGTAACTACATAAGCTTCAGCATAAATTGCCTTCTGACCTTGTAATCTCCGTGGGCTAAAATACCTGAAGTTTCTGTCAAATACTACTTCTCCTCACCCAAAATAAATCATTATCTGTGTAGGCTTTTATATTTACCCTTGTCCTCTGTCACAGCTCAGGCCAGGACATACTATTACACTGATCCAGGCAAATGGAAGCATCCAAGTGGCTTCACTTTAGAAACAAAATCCAAGAAGAAAAAGGTTGCTAATTCACTGGACTTTTCTTAGATCTACAGATTTTCAACATAGTTACGGCTGACCTTGAAACTTTCTCTCAGATTTGTGGCCTAAGAGATAATGGAAGAAGTGCTGATAGACTAACTAGTGTTTTGGGATATGAATCTTTGTTGAGTTTACTCCCAGTAGCAGTATATCATTCTGTATCTGAAGTATTACTTATTCTAGTACTCTTACCTCTGTCAGCACTATGAGTGGTTATCTCCCTCCATATCATTAAGGGAGAAAAATCCTGTAATGTGGCAGGAAACAATTTACACTTTGGAACAAGGAAAAAAGGGGGGAGAGGAAGAGAAAGATAACACAATTCGAGCAAGAGTCATAAGCTGTGTTGCAGTGAGAAAGGACTGTAGTCTTAAAGGCTGACTGAAAACAAGAGTCTGTTACTTTTCTATTACCAGGGATTAAAACAACCTTAATATGCTCCAAGGCGATATCTTTTTTTAAATTTCCAAGTAATTCAAGAAGAATATTGATGACCCTACTCGCTTTCTCAAAGACAGAAAATAAGAGGTAAAACTAGTATTTTCAAGCTTTACTGTATGGAATCAGATTATTTTAGGGGCAAGTGATGTGTTCAACATCTTTTCAAACTATATCACTGATTCTGTAAAATTCTGAGTCTCAAATTCTCATGATAAAAAAAGCACTGAAGGTCAGTTTAATTGTTGGTATCAGATCGTCAAAAGAGGCATAATGATTTACATGCAGCTATATCATCACATCAACTGATATACCATCATTTATTGAAAGAGAATGAAAGAATGCATAACATCTTTTTATATCCTAGGAATCAACTGCTTACACTAGAGCATCAAGTAGCAATGTGAAATTTCCCCCAGGTTCTGTTGGCAATTATTTGGAAAAAATGTTTCAAAATAAAAAATAATAATTAGGAAACCCTAAAAGATCATACAGCATTTCTGGATCCTTGTAAGGTACTGAATCATGACTTAGAGGGATCCATTCTGGAGTTTTGAAGTTCTTTGATGTTCATGGCCACCCAGACCTTGACATCTCTGGTAGGAAACTGAGTGTAGATATTCACTATTATCAGTTCCATAGTAGTTCAAAGTAGGTGTTTGCTATTTAAAAATCAGGCTGAGATCTCAGACACTCAGCATGCAGCACTGAGAGAAGCAACAGCGCCGCTACAGAAAGGTTAGAAAGTTCTTTGTTTAGGTGTCTTCCATCAACATGCCAAGACCTAAATAACTGCCACCATTGATTTCCAGTGATCTGTGCCTCCTGGAAGTGAAGGAAATTTTTAATCAAATGACCCAAAGGATCTTCTAAGCAAAGGACTGATGATGTTATGAGACCTGAACAGAGACAGAAAGCTTCAAAATTAAGCCTGGAACAAATTGCAGTTTTGTCCAAATGAATACACTGTACAGTGAAAGCTAAGCAACCAAAACTGAAACAGAGGCCATACAACAGTTAATTTGTCAGTACTGTGGTCATGTTACATCAGATTTAGGGACTGCATCATATAATTACAGCTTTCTCAATATTTACAACTTGATTTAGCACAGTCTAATAATCCCTGCATCTACCTTCCTAGCATGCTCCTAACTAAAACCACCATTTCCTTGAGTTCATAGAGTTTCTACTTTTTCTCTTTGCCTTCATACTTCAGGATACACTAATGGCTCTAGTCATGCTACAAATTATTTTAGTTGTTGAATATTAATCTATTCTGGTATATTATGTCTGATGCTTGTTTGAAGAAACAATATTGAAACATAACTTTAAAAAAATGGACCAGGACATAGAAAATACATTGCAAGTTGCACATCAAGATGACTAGTCAGGACAATTTTAGAGCAGCCTATTTTCACACAACCCTAGATGAGTCAAGGGAACATGCTTTTAATCAATAAACCTGTCTGACATGCTGCCAAAGATACATTTTAGACTTACAGACGTTCTGAGAATGATTTGTAAATGTTTTGCTACCAAGGTTTATTTTAAAAACGTATAATGTAATCTAAATACAGGGGGAAAAAAGAATCAGAAACATTTAAATTACTTCTCAAAATGTATGGGAAGTATGGGAAAAGAGTTAGTTCCCTGAACAAACAACCAAATCGGCCAAGCATATGTTAATGCTCCCCCGCTTGTGAGAGGCTGCCCTCGGCACTCGTGACTGAGGACCAAACCAGCCACCCCAGATTCCCTTCCTCTCAGTCAGTGTGCATAAGGAAGAAATCACAAAGCCTCATAGTCCCTGCCAGTGACTTGGGTTGTGGAAGGATTGTGAAAATAATTGTAACTGTTGTAAACAAGTGAAATTAATATAAAATTAATTTTCCTGTTATCAGGCACAGCCACCAGTCTGAGAAGAGAGAAGGCACTCAGGGGTGCTGCAAGGGAATGGATGTTGCTGGGTAGATGCTCGGCTCAGCATACATATCAAGGGGACTATGCAACTGTCTAGGAAATTACTACTCTCAGCATGTGCATAGCAGAGAAGGCAATTGCTAGCAACGATCCAATATGCTAACGATGCCAAAAGGCTAACTGGAAAAGGTGCTCTCTAAGTGAAAGTGGGTAAAGTCAGATGTAATGTTAGAGTGATGATGGAGGGACTGAGGATGGAAAGTGAAGAATATACCAACCTTCTTTCACACACTTGATATTATTGTGCTTGGGATGTAATATCTTCTCTGTTGCTTTTTCTGGCTAAATTTAGGAAAACTGAATTCTGTCCTCTTCCTGTACATTCATTCTGTTCTAGTAGTCAAATAAGGTTCCAAATATTCCAAAGGACAAATTTTAACGATACTGTACCGTAACTAATCGGATAAGACCACCGGAGGTAAAGCAGATAATATTCTACAATCACAAAATAACTGCTTTGCCAGTGAACAGGCTGTTGAGTCAGGACCCAAGAGCCTCAAGTTTTACTTTTTGCTCTGCAGGGTGGCTTTAGGCAATTAATTCGTCTCTTACCCCAACTTTGCTTCCTTGTCTCTGCAAAGGAACATGAACTACTTCTAACAAATGCTGCAGGAGACGGACTTCTTTAGCTGCAGAAGTCACATAGCCAGGTAATGATATCCAGTTAACTGACCTTTATCTCCCAAAGCAAGTATTCTTTTGCCGTTAAGAAAAACAATAACCTGGAAAACGTGCCAACAAAGAAGCTTTATATAATAAGGAATTAAGATTACCCTTACATTCTTCCAAGATTGTTAGAAGTAATACTCTTCCAGCTAGGGAAAACAAATTATATGGCAATGAAATCTTGACTCTGTTCTTACTGAGAAGCTCAAGCACTTTGTTCTAGCAGATTGTGCACTTTTAATGGAGAAGAGGGTCCCTGATAATTATTGCTTATCGTTTAAATCCCCTCTCCCTTGAAAAGGGGGAAGCTGTCTAGTTGAACTCTACTAGAGAAGGTACCTGTCACAGTCTGAGTCCCTAGCTTTCTCCTAGGATCACCTCCACAGCTCTATTGTGACTCATTCCCGATTATTCCATGCCTTGCTCTCCTATCTACCACTGCAGCTACAGACTGCAAAAGTATCACAGTTTACAGTGTCAATACCCAGGAAACAAATTCTGAGCCACTCAATATTGACAAGCACCTTCAATCACGCAGAAACAGCGGAGCATCACCAGTAGCTGTTGGCACAGCTTCCCTCATCTCACACATCACTGTCTGCCACTCCCTCAGCTTCTATTACAGCTACCTTGGACAAAGCAAAAGCAGTTTAGTGACTGCAGGTAGACAGCAGAAATTATCACTAGTTTGAATGTAAGAAGAGTCTGCATGGCATTAGCGTTTATCATTTGGGTATTTTCTCTCTTTCAAACATTTGCGTGTAACTGCAGGTGTTCTGGAAAGGTAGATAAATCACAGAGTGATCTGAACTCTATGTAATGAGCTTGTATTAATGAATAACAGAACTGGTCTGCAGTGTGCTCTTTTAAATTTAAGGTTTTTTTTTTTTCTGATAACAGCAACAGTATTAAAACAGTCTCTTTGTACTAAGAAAGCGGAATTCATGGTTATAATCAGAACTGTCTTTTTATTGGTGAGCTAGAAAGAGAACAGAGTCTGTAATATATTGTCCGTGTGCTTCCACATTCACTGCTTATTTATTTCCCAAGAGTCTAAGACACTTTTACTTTCATCAGTAAAAAAAGCAGCAACTTTCCTTAAGATCTTTCAGGTCATGCGATGTCCATATTGAGGTCATCATCACATGTTGTTTTTTCATCTGTAGTGGTTTTTTTGTGAGGGGAAGTGGGGTTTGTGAAGAGGGAGACAGAAAAGCGTTGGAGAAAAAATTGTATAACTGGGACTACATCCTATAGCTGTCAGTCAGCAACACCCAGGCAACAAATCCTGCATCCAAGACACTCAATTTTAAATGAAGAGTTAATTACTGGGTTTATTTATAAAGAAGGGAGAGGGGCAGAGAAGAAAAAAAAGCACGGTTATTCCAACTTTCAGTAATTAATTATTGAACCATAGTATAATTTAATGTATCCTATTACTGTTTCAGCCTGGTCACGTGCTCCTTCAGCAATTTATATGAAAATCGGTACATAATCATTAGCAATTTGTCTTCATCTGTCAAAAAAAAATACAAGTCTCATCCACACGAAGAGCAATCTTTCTCTGGTTCTTTCTGTGTGTGCGGCTGACAATTGTCACGTTCTGGAGCTTTAAACAGCATAAAGGCTTCACTGATACTGTATCTAATGGCTTCACGCACTTCTGCGCTCGCATTAATATTTACTGCTAATTACTGTTGTCAATACAGAGCAAGTAAACGAACTGTGGGATTCATTTGGATTTCTGAGTGAGGCTAGCATTTCGTAGCAGTATCTTAAAGCCTCAATACGTCCCATGAAATTTTGTCAGACCTGTGCCATGTAACATAATGGAAATAAACGCCAAAGACATTAAAAATATAGTCCTGTATTGTTCTTTGAAAAAAGGGCTCTTTAATCACATTATAGCATATAACGTAACTTTGTACTTCAAATATTTTTGGTTTCCATCAGTGTGCATGAGTGCATTGATAAGATAGTGAAACATAAAAGCAAGATATAACTGAATAGCTTTCCTGTATGTGCAGCTATGCACGTTGAAAAGATCAAAATCAGCAGCAGGAGTAAAGCAGCCAAAAATCACAGTTTATGAAGGTCTTATGGGAAGATTATTGCATTACCTTCAGTACAGAAGAGATACAGATCTGATTTAAACTGATTCCAAATCCATTTGGACTTCAGAATAGTTTGGAATGATCTGTTTTACTCCATTTTGCTGTGAGAGCTCATCTTTAAACACATATCCTAAATAACAGGGTTTCAGAGAGGCATAAAATACCAACTGGTCCACCATCATATCCCTGGGCTGAATCAGCCCTACATAACTCAGTTTTGATTAGAGCCACCTGCCACGGAAAACATGCAGGGATGTAAATTGGGCAGCATCCTCCAGCCAGTCGCAGTAGCACAGGGATCACGTGGGGAAGGCTACACCATAGCACATCCTACCCGTGACTGACAACATTGGATCACGGCCATGCCTTTAAACACAGAGCATTTTGTCTGATTGATAGAAGATTCTGTGCAGTGGTAGAGCAGGCTCAATAGAACCTGGATATTTATAGGAGGTGAGAGTGATCAAAGGTCTAGCTGGTCATTTAAAGCAAGCTCAAGGAAAGTTAAGCAAGTTAATCCAATTTTAAGAAACACAAACATAAAAGCACAACACATCAAGATCTTAATTTGAAACATCTTGAAGCATATACGTTAGCCAGTATTTCCTGCCAAATTCAATGAAGTTTAATCGCTAGCTTTCACCCAATTAGCTTCCTCTTTCATATCTCATCGTTCCTCATTTCAGCTCCCAGATCCTGCAATAGAGACCTATCAAGGAGTTAATGGCTGACACGCTTTCAACTAGAGGAAGCTATGTCGGGTATGTGTTACCGATCCTTACACAACTACCAGCTCACCTTAAGAACACTTGAAGAGTAAAGTTCACTTGCATTACGTTTATTAATGTAAGATTGACTGCTGAGCTGTATGCATTACTGCGGTAGAAAAACAAGTGATCAAAACAGGACAATGATTTTTTCCTCTCTTAAGAAACACTGCAGTCTGGTAAAACGATTCCTGCTGAAGTACCTCTTATCCTGAGAGGTTCACAAATAGCGGGTTTTATTCTCTACACTCACAAGTGACAGGGTGGTTAGTTTTCAGATTTCCTCTTTCCAGCAAGGTCATTTTCCCTCATGATTCAGCACTTCATCGTTTCATTCTCTCTCTAAACATTAAAACGGGAAAACAATGCCTAGCGGGAGCATACAGACACACAAATTTTTGGAGACAAGATGGAGAAGAAAAGGGTCAGATGCTTTATGTTGTTCCAAGGAAATGATTACACTAAATGATTGCTTTATTTAGATGTAGTGCAGACAGCTTGCAGTTTGTCCATTAGAACTGTCTTGCTCTTAATTGCATTGACTTTTGAAAGATTTGATTAATTATGATACAAAGGAAATGTTTCAAGCAGAGAGATGACTATGTCAGACAACAGCTACTGATCCTAACCGGTTTAAGTTAACGTTTACAGCATTTTAAGTCCCATAATAAACTAGAGACAAAGCTGTCACTAACAGGATTGTGGATGCTAAGGAACTTTTATACTGATCAAAGAAATTCACGATTGTGAAGAATAGTAATCTATATTTATTTTAATTCATGGAACTGAATGAAAGGAAAGGGACAAACACTAGGTTTTTGGCTCAGTCATTGGAATGAAAACACATCAGATTAAACACAGGTATTTAATGTAGAGATGGAATTTTTCTACCCCATTGAAATGAAAAAAAAAAAGCTCCATTTTTTTTTCCCAATTTTGGAAAATTCACTCACCATGTGAGGATTGCTTTGGTCCCTATACAGAAATGTAAACATTTGAGAGCTTATGTAAACTGTACAGACAGTCAGATGCTGTGTGTCTTTCTACCTCATTTCCATCAAAACCCTCAGTGAATTTCAGAGGTTGGTGCTAGTACTTTCTGATATCTATGACACTATTATAAAAAATTATATGCTTTCCTGAGTTGCATAAGAAAAAAATTTGCATTCAATTCCCCAAATAGCCATAGAAGGTTTACATGTCCTTGAAAGCATCACTCAAAGTAGGATTCATTGAAACCTAACTGATAGTCAAGCTTTTCAATTGCTTTAGGAGGAAAATTGAATTGCCCTCTGCAAGTGCTGCTGTCTCTCCAGGAACTATAGATGGAAGCTAGATGACAAGGTTAGACTAGATGGATCAAGTTACAGGACCTGTGTCTCTCTGCCTCGTTTTCTGCACCTTTAATTTGGTAATGGCAGCAATTCCCAGGGCTACTATATGAGAGCATATTCATTAACATTTCAAGTCCTGCTACTAATGACAAGTAAAGGTGAAAGATTTAAGAGAGTGGCCAGCTGGCTTCTTGACCAATTTTGCAGTGCTGATATTTGTGGCTTCTGAAATCTTACTGTTGCAGTCATTCCCATCTTCCCTGTGTATACCAGGGGTGTTTTCGAGACCCTGATAATTTCTGGTATTCTTTTTCTCCTTTACCTATCTGTCCTATTTTGGTGTCTCTACAGTGACAACTTTCTATTTAAATGTCCCCTAGAAATACATAACCTCAATTTTTTGGCCCTGATATTGGTATTTTTTATTATATTTAGTTTTAGCATTACTAGTTGAGTTGTAAACTGTAACCTACAGTACTAGTTTAGAGACAGAAACATAATTCTATTTGAATTAGCTTTATATGACATTTTTCTTTGTCACGTATACTGTCACCCCATCAACCTTCAGACAAAAACTTAGTGGGAATAGACTATAGTACTGTTAGTTCAGGCTTCTAAATCTCTCTGCTTGACTTTCAAGCTCTGATTAAATCTTAACTACTCCCAACTTTTAAACTACTAGTGGGAAGCAGGTCAACTGGGGAAGAAAACAGCATCTCAGGAGCGCAAACATCAGCAGCTTTGGGGGTCAGGCAATATAACATAAGAGACACAGAGAAAATTCAAGACAGCTCATGATGTATTGCTTTCCTTACTGCCTTCGAAATGGGGCTCTCTCACAAACAGTACAGTGATATATTGATGCTGCATCTTCCTCACCCACCCTACTAACACCCCTCTCCAGATCTGACATGGCTCTTGGTACAAAACAGAGCCTACGCTTTTTCTAAACTAGGCTCTGGTGACTGGGATGTCCCTTTAATTTAGGCAAAGTTTGCCACTAAGAGTTCAAGTTCAGAAATTCAGCTACTTGCCTTCAGAGGATTTTAGGGCCAAGTAGTGATGGGCACTGGAAAAAAGAAGCATAAGTGGCATCTTGATTGGAACCACACCTTCAAGACCTTGCAAGAAGTTGCCTTCAGAGAAGGCATCCAAACCGCACATTTTCTACCTGTGCTGGGGCAACAAACGTTTGAGAGGCGCGGTCAGCACATAGCCCTGTGTGTTCTTCAAAGTCTGCACCTCAGACGCTAATTACAGAGAATTAAAGGGCTCGTAGCTGTGTCAGTGGGGGCAATCAAACCAAGAAGCACCGAGAAAAAAACAACTTTGTAAGAGCCATCACTGGAAAAATCATATTCCCCACTTCAAGGAATAGCCACACACATAGCTTTCCAATCTGATATTTAGCATTAAACAGAACAACTGATATTACACATGCTCTCTGCATACAGAAATGCCTATACAGAGAGCCAATCACAGGTGAACGCACACAGCCAGTGAGTTAGCAGAAATAACTTGAACATAAGTAAGGACATCTAAGTGAAAGAACTCCTCAAACTTCTCTGCATTTAGACCTTCCCTTCACTGCGCAGGATTTTATTTCTGACAATAAATCTATAAGCATTTTCTGAAAATTAAGAGGTCCAACCTTTCATCTACCGTCTTAACTATGGCAAAAAAATTTTACACTTCAACTCCAAACATTGAATATAATTTCAACAAGCAATTCAATGAAAAACAAAACTATTAAAGCTTAATTATCTATATCTTTGGTTTAACAGTTGAATAACAAATCCTACCTCTCTTCTGTCTTTCCTTGCATAGACTTTCTCAGCATAACACCCACCAACTTGTCTTCTCTTTCCTCTTCCTTTTACTAGGGGACAGAATGGGCTATTTACAGGCCTGCCCATGCTGAGTGCTTGAGTAGCTATTTTCTCCTGGCTACCACGTGGGTGTTACATACTGCAGTTATGTGCAATATATTGCACCTGTTGTAACAAATGAGTCAACTTTCTATCCTTTTGGCAAATTTGTGAAATCTCTTCTGCCTTCTCTCCATAGGGTAATAGGTTCATAACAGAGAACAAAAATGAAAGCACTGAAGGATGCCAGGTCCTCAGGAGTACCGAGTCAGAAATTCTCTAACGATTCCAGAAGGGGCAGAAAATGAGCTTTCCCTGATGGCAATGATCTTTAAATTACTGCCCTAACTAACCATTTCCCAACCTGAATCCAGACATTCTTAATCAGAGATGAGGGTGTTTATTTCACAACGGGCTGTGCTACAGCTATAGCTTTCAGTTTTCTGTGTTGTGGGAAACTTCACTCCCTATTTCCTCCTAATAGGTAGAGTTTGATTTGTTTACATCTGTGTCTTCAAAAAGGCAACTCTCCCCACTCATTCTTAACCCACTTCTCTCAATTTCTAGAGCAAGACAAATCTGTCTGTAATATTTTGGGATTCTTTTTCCTTTTCTATGAAGTTTCCGTAGTGACTTTTTGTCCTTATCTCATCTGTCTCTAGCCTTTCCCTCTCTAACATGTATGACAGTTCTTTTAAAAAACTTATTATATTCCCATCAATACTTACCTTCAGTATGACACTTTGTAGCCACTGTAACAAAGACAGTACGAATGACCAGGCTCCGGAGAACAAATTCACACAAAATGTTACTTGTGGTTTATTAGGAGAAGGACATAAACAAGCCAAAAATAAAATGGATCCTTCTTGGCTGATTGATAGTGTCAAAAACGACCTTGAAACCGCTGTCCTCCAAGTCACACTTAAAATTAGTGAGATTCAAACATTCAGTAACACAGATTTTATTTTATATGCTGCTATACTTAATCATCAAATTCAGCAAAGGCAACATCTTTTTGCTTTGAGTTTGCACAGGATTTAGCACACTGAAGTCTAGAATTGCTCTCCCTCTGTGCTACAAATTATGATTACAGTCTCTCTTCTCTAGGAGTAATTTATTTCTATTTTTCTAAATGATCATTAGCGAAACATTATTGAACTCATAAAAAAAGGAATGAAGGATAAATTATGTTCCGCTAACAAAGACATAGAGATTCATGTATTTTCAGTTTTGTATCTATCTATCTCACATCCCCATTGGAATTTACAAGAAAAAAGTTTGATGTAATATCTCATGAAATTTTATTTACAACCTACATACTAGCATATATATCCATGCCATGTACTCTCAGAAAAGAGGGAAAATGAGAAGAATACATCAAACAGAAATGCAGTATGAGTAAAGCCTCTAACACAATGCTCTAAAAACCTGGGTTGCACTGGATCTTAGAATTACTCAAGATTTTCAAGTTATAATGAAGTTTCACTGCTAAAAATTATTTTTTTTTTCAATTGGCAGGAAAGAATTTGATGATACTTTTGTAAAATTTTCTTCTTTGTGTTGTTTTCAGCTACTTATAGATCTTTCAGACAGCTTTCAAATTTCAGAAAGAAGAGGTGAGGGTAAACAAACATTTTTAAACCAGATGTGATTTTGTCCTATTCCTATGGTCAGATCAGTTAAATATCTTCATTACATAATCTCCGAAGAAGAAACGAAAAAAGAAAAACCCATCTTGTTAATACTGCTGAAATATATCAAACAGAAGGGCTGAAAAGGCTCATCAGGACAAGAACATACAAAAGAATTTTACGACATTTCTGAAATGCTTGAATCCTAAATCTGAAAGCTTGGGTTTTTTAGCTTGTATCACGATGGAAGATTTTTATTCCAAAGTTATTTGAAAGTAATTTACGTCGTGACCAGTGTCTTGACTTTGAACTCATATGATGTAAAGAATGGCAGGTTAAGATCTCAGTCCCTGTTTTACCAGTCATATCGCATGCTTTGCTTTGATCTCAAACAAATTTAGCTGACCTTTGCAACAAAACCAACACAGAATCCATCCAATTGCATGAAAAGTTTAGTCTTCTCATCATAATAAGGAAGAGAAAAGCAAACACTTGAAGGACTATTTGGACAACTAACACCTGATACTGAGGAGAAATTATTGGGGTGCAGGCAGTCCTGTTCCTAGTAACACCTTCTCTTCAACTGAATCAATTACATCAAAAGGGTTTTTTATATTCAGGGAAGTATATTGTCACAAGTGATCTTCTATGGCACTATCTTCTTATTTTCAGACTACGCAACTATGCTGGTTCCTGTAATAGAACTTTTCTCAAAATTTCATTACTTTCTGATTTTTTCTGTTCTATTAATGCAAATATTTCAGAATTTTCAAAAATGCTCGTTAGCTTTTCCAACTCTCTTTTATATATACTGGATGAGACACATGCTCCTGGTTTCTTTCTTGCCTCACAGGACTCCTTTCATAGCTTTTTGTGCAAAGATACAGGATAGAAAGGACTCAACGCTTTAGTTTCTCTTCCACAAAACAAAATAGTGCATCTACTCCGTTATTTGGAACAACTGCCTAATCTCTCAAGTCTTTATCATAAGTTATCTTGAAAACACAACTGGAAAATCACACAGTCTGACTGTATCTTCCCCATGATAGTCTACTGCAGATGTAAGGTTAGCCCAAACAACGTAAGTCTGCCCATGAACAGATTTCTTCACCGTCACTAGGTTGAATTCCACAAGCCATATACATTATTTGCCAATGGGATGTCCCATTTCACTTTTAGACCATGATCTCAAAAGAGCATTGGGAGATTTCATGTCAGTGCTCATTCTCCTGTAAATTACTCCCTGTGGAGAGCAACATGGGACTTGACACTGATTCTTCTCTCTCTTCAATTGTCAGAAATCAGTTTAACTTCGTGAAACTGAATTAGCGGAAAACCAGATAATGGTCCTAACTCAATAAGGTATATTATTTGTTTGCATTTTATCTGTTGCCAGTCTCATTAAAGTCAACCAGCCTTGAGTGTATTCCAGAATTGCAATGCTTTTTGAGTAAGTATTGGAAGATAAAGGTATTTAGCTTGAATGCTTCCCACCTAACCTAATATAAAACTGTATGATTATAATTTAGGAACCTATGATTTAGGATGGGGTGGGAGGGAATGAGAGAGAGAGAGAGAAAAAGAGCTGACGTGAATAACTTCATTGATGTGCCTGTTATAGAGGGCTTGCTTACAAATGGAGAAGTGTTATATGAAATGGCCAAATTACCAGCCAGTGTCAAAGGAGGAAGAATTGAGAAAGTAGATTCCTAATTAGGAACATCAGTTCAAGGTTTGTAATTAAGCAAACTGAATTTGGACTGTTGATCATGTACTGACTGCTGAAAGAAGATATTAGGCTATAAAAGGAGAGTCCTGGACTCTAGACCAAAGCAAATAATGAAAAATTGTTGGGGCTTGCCTAATCTTTTAGCCCAATAGAGGCAAGGGTACGGCAGATCCAGCCAGTGAGGCTAAATATGCATTCCCAAGAGGCACACATGCACACACAATAAACTATATACACACGAAAACACACTTGGATGCATAAATTAAGACAGAAACTCTCATGCAAACACAGATAGCACAAACAGCCTGATTCTATTCCTCCCTCTGGCTGATCAGGATGATGATCTATTAATAGGAAATATATATGTACTATACACAATACAGATCTCCCTGGCAGCTGGGCTTAATGAGCCTATTCAGTCACTGGCCCCTTGATCCTCCATCTCCTCTTGCCTCATGCAAAGACACACACACATGTGTGCAAACGGGTCTCCGTTGAATCCCAGACCACACAGTTCCCTCTGTATTTAGCTTTGATCCTTCTGATCACTTCAGTTGTCAGCTTGCAGACCCTCTGGTCTCTCTAGTATCTTGCCCAGACTTAGGTTTTCCTTCATAGCTGGCTGATAGTATAACTTCATGTTCACTAACTTGTGTATACAGTGACTTGTGCACCCTCACAATATGCATGCATTCCTGGACCTCCAGATGCTGGCACCACAGACATGTGGACTCCTCTGAGTCACAGTCTCTCTCCAGTTGCAGGCACTCAGACATTGCCCCTGCCCCCCCCC